>OX456525.1:67076171-67671177 GCA_949748255.1 Eustalomyia histrio
TATTTGATGTTACTAAGTATGTATATTTAATTTCTTTAACTAATTCCAAAGTCTTGGAAAAGTCGTATTAGAAAATATTTTATAAGTGTTTATAAAGAAAATCATTGAAAAAGTGGTCACTTCGCAGTAATAAACCCCCTTTCAAAATCGGTACCCAGGACTCACAGGAAACAGTAAGTGAACGTTTCATAAATATTTCTCTAACACAAAAACTTAAAGATTTTTTGAAATTAATCACAATTGATACACTCAGAGGTGTAGTAAGTAATTGACATAAAATTGTGATGGTGTACCTAAATTAAAATTGTGTGTATAACATTTTGTGTAAAAAATCAAAATTGTTTTGATCAAAATTTTTTTTAATTTTACATAAACTGTTATTTATAGTTGTATATATTAGTTTGTGCAGGTGAATTGCGTTTTTTATAAGCATAAATAATTTCGCCAAAATTACTCTATGTTTATTGTCAATTTCGAAAATCGCCATAGCATATAATATAACAGACCTTAAATAATTTCATAAAAATTGTATAAAAACTCCTTAAATCGATTTTTTTATTTGTTGTGTTTTTTAAAAAAAAAACTTCAAATGCTTTAAATTGTTTAACAAATGCTTTTAATGAACAATAAAGCTTTATTTCTAATTATTGTTTAACTTAAAATAATTCTTGCAGCCATATGATTTTTTTCGATAACAATTCCAACGCAAACACTGCAATCGATAACGAATTTAATAATATGATTGTCAAGAAAAATCCTAAAAGTTGTTTTAAATTAACCATCAAATCATTATTACTGTTACTAACAGCACCATTTTGCTTAGATACTTTGTAACCATAATTTGTCCAAATTCTCCACCTTTCCAAAAGTCCAGCCTGATGACAACGTAAGATACAATAGTTGAAGCGCTCTATTAAATACGAATGTTTGGTGAAATAGAATCCGATTTGTTGATCGTTAACGTTAATGGGTAAAACTTGTAAAGCATTGCCAATATCCATTTCTGTAGCTGCATAGTAAAAGGCAAAATCTTCGATTGTCATAGCGGCGAAATTTTCTTTCGGATAACGTTCTAAATAACGTAATGGATCCATTTCGTTTGTATTATTCAATGATAACAGCGGCAATGTTTTATCAATAATTTGCGGTACATACAATAGAAATTGTTGAGATAACTCGTTACATATAGCCGTATAACCAGCGTCACTTAAAGCATTTAAACTGGCAGGAGGAGATTTATAAAAATGTGTACGATAAAGATAGAAAAGTAGTGATTGATAGACTGAACGTAATATAAAAGTGCTCAACACCCATGTCATAAAACGTATTCTTCGCGTTGCTTTTACGGGAACACTAACTGCTGGTACTCCTATTAGTATCTCAAACATTTGAAAACAATTTAAAATATTCGTTTTAATATGATGTGAATTAATTACGGCCAGTACGACATAACTCAGCAACAACAAATACCATGTATATTTATCAAAAGGAAATATTAATATACCCAATGATTCGTATTGATCTTGTTTGCGTAGAACTATAGCCACCAAGGGCAGATAGTATGTTACAAAAGTAGGCGTAGCAATTTGATCTCTGGCAGCAGTGCGACGAAAATAACCAAAAGATATATTTGTTTCACGATCTCGTAACTGCAAAAAAAAGAAAATTAAAAAAAATAAAGTTTGATAAACCAAATTGAACTTTGAAATTTACGAACAACAATTTATCAGTTGCACATTTGTTAAATATAGATTAGATTTTAACAGCTTATTTAAAGAGTTAAAAACATTGCTTTTAGTTTTTTTTTATTTATTTTTTGATTGGCCTAGTCATAATTATTTCAGGCTGAGAAATTGCAAATATGTGTCTGAACTAATTTAATCATGATCGTCAATACCCTCTTTATCTTAAAAACTAGGCAGTTTTTTTGGTTATAGATAAAATAAAAAATTGAAATTGAGAAAACACTGACGAGGTAAAAAAATATTTGTGGTATTTAAAAAACGTTTTTGGATGTGGAAACAATATTTCACACATTGCATGGGCAATACATAAAGCTAGGTGTACTCTCGGGTATATAAATCACTGGGCAAAGATTTTTAATGATTCGAACATTGCGAAAAGATTATATGTTACCTGTCACATGTGCCTCCGATTTTATAATAATAATGGATCGATAATATGGGATCCTATTTATCAAACTCATTCTGATGCAATTGAATGGGTGCAAAAGCAATTTCTGTTGTTTTGTCTTCGAGGATTACATTTTAACACCCTTAACTTGCCTCCATACTTCGCTCCACTTGCCCATATTAAGCTTTCTGTCTTATTTATTTAAAATATTATTAATGATAATATCTGCTCTGGATTTTTATTTATGAAATTTCATTCAACATTCCCCAACGAGCATCTCATAATTTCATACTTTTATCGGTGAAATTTTTTAAAGCTAATTATGCTGATGCTGAACCACTCAGAGAAATGTGTAACACATTTAGCCAATTATACAAATTTATAGATTTTTCACTAAATCATAGTGTAATAAAAAATGTAGTTATTAATTTCTAAACTTATGGTAAAGTTATTGTTATATAACTTTAAATTATTTTGTAAAATGTCTGTAAAGAATAAAATTCCATAGACAAATAAATATATAAAAAATTCTTAAGAGTTAAAAAAATTTTGTGGTGAAAAAATTTTTTGAGGTGAAAAATAAATTTTGAGGTGAAAAATTTAAAATATTATGCTATTCACCTCTAAGCGTCTGATGAGAAAATATGAGAAAATACTTTATTCATCAGACGGTAATACAAAATTGTAATACACAAATTTGTATGGAAAATATAGAGGTAACTTCACATTTTCATACATAACTTTTATATACGGCTGGATTGATTTTGCTCACTTTCAATACCATAAGGGTGTAGATCGTTTCTGAATTACTCGTATAGCAAAGAAGAAGTCTAAAGGGGTTAAATTGCAGCTTCGAGACGGCCAATTCACATCGCCAAGACGACTGATAACACGCGCAAAAGATCCGTACACTCAGAAAAAAAAGTTATTAGAAAAATTTGTAAACAGTTTCCAATCCGACTTTACTATTTTTGTACTGATTTTTAGTAAAAAAAAATATTATTTAGCAAATCTTTTTGCTATTTACATTCTACGAATTACAGAATTTTTACAGAATATTTTCAAATTTTTGTTGCTAACTTCAGAAATCATTTTACAAATTTTTGAAAACCGATTTGCTAAAATTAGCAAAAAAAAAATTACTAATTTTAAAAAATTGGATATTGAAGGAAATGTTATTTCTAATAATTAAAACTTATACATACAAACTAAAATTGCCCTAAAATGTTACACAGGTTTAAAAGAGGGATCGGAAGTGAAGAAAAGGTTTTTTAGTTCTAAAAATCAGCCCTAAAAACAATTAAAATTTAACATTAAAAGTAAAAAAAAAAAAAATTACTAAAATATTTTACCAAATCAAATTAAATTACCAAATTAAATCAAAATGATGAATTCGTTTATGTTTTAACAATTTTCAAGATTTTTAAGCCTTTGTTATACCCTTCACCACAGGTGGAAGGGTTTGTCATTCCGTTTGTAATTTCTACAATATTGATCTTAGACCCTATAAAGTATATATATTCTGGGTCCTTATGAAGAGCGAAGTTGATTTAAAGATGTCCGTCTGTGTGTTGAAATGGGTTTTCCGAAGAAACCAGACATGATGAGGACTTGATTATTTCTGTTAAATGTGATCCATTTCTGTTTGCTATTGAAAATCAGACAGATCGGTTAATAAATGGCTGAGATATTAGCAAAAAACCAGGACTACCTCTAATTTTTTCCGTAAAATCCATTTGTTTAATATGTATGTAGAATTTTACGCATAACAAAACATCCATTTGTTGATATTCTTTTCTTTCATCTCCACCTTTTATACACAAACAACACACATACAAAGATTTGTCATTTAAATAAAAACCAAACAAATCTCTAATGAACGAAGACTTTTTTACATGTACCTCTATTAACGACGATTTTGTGTGAGCTTCAATAGCTCAGTTGTCTAGACGCTATGTCACAAATACTTTTTTTCTCTAAGGCCGCGGGTTCGAATCCCGGTCAGTTCACTTTTTTTTTGTACTTTTTTTGTATTTTCTTAAGACTTTTTTTTCTTTTTTTTTAACATTTAATAATTAATTTGTATAAAATTTTATATAAATAATTAAATAATCCATAAAAAGGCTTAAAACATCAAAATATTTATAAAAACCCTCTGACACAAACAAAATACAAACAGTTTTATTTCTATTTTTTGCTCCGATTTAAAAGAATTTATAAAAAGATTCTTAAACCATTTCATTTCTCATATATTAAGAAAATTTTATACATAATTTCCCTTTGAGTGCAACTATTTTAGGTCATAACTTATAATAATTTATAAAAAAAATTATAAACTATTTTCCTTCAAATTTTTAAAATTAAGCTAAAGAAATTAAAAATATTTTTTAATAAAAAAGCGAAATAAAATCCCAAATGCAAATTTGCCAGCTGAATCAAACGTTTTTGTAGAAATTAAACACATGCAGTTCTAGTGATTTCTTTTAACGATTTGTTGAAATTCTTTTCTTTCACCTCTTCACCTTTTATACACAAACAACAAACACTATTCTAGAGCTGTAATATGACCTATGGATAAGTCTTATATAGCAAAAGATCGTAAATATTTAGTATAACATATTTGCTGAGAAAACTCGGAAATATCGGTTCAGATACAAAAAAGTTATGCCCAAAACATAAATTTTTTTAAATACCTATTTTCTGGAACCATAAATCTTCCCGAGTCCAAGTTTTATCACCAAACTAAATGGTTAATTTCCTCTTAAAGGCGTCCGTATATAAATCTGTCCATTCCATATATGTCCATATATAAACTTCAGTTTTTTGCAACCATAGTGAAGGGTATATTAGATTCGGCATAGCCGAATTTAGCCGCTTTTACTTGCTTTATTTTCATTTTGTGTAAAATATTTTTTAAAAAATATAATCAAAATTTTTGATGCTCGATAAAAAAAATAAATTTAAAACTTTGTACTAATATTAATAATATTTAGTAATTTTTTTTTGCAGATCTTAGCAATCAGATTTTAAATTCCACTTTAGAAAAAGTATACTAAAATTTAGTAGCGGCTACTAATTTTTCTACTAATTTCATTGTACTACACGTCAGCAGACATGTGTTGCTAAGATTAGCAAAAAATATCGCTGGGCTCAAATTAGCAGAATTTCCCGTAATAACAGCAAAATTTTCAGTTGGCATTATAGACTTTTTTTGGTGAGTGTAATAATCATCGGCCAAATTCGATGTCCGATTGGAGCTTTTGTAAGACCCAAACTGAGAAGCCGTAACAAAGTGAATGGTAGTTTTTTTTAATTGCTGAGTCAATTGGACCACGTAAGTAAATAATACAAGATCTTTGTGCAAAATTCTTATCATGCTAGTGCACAAACTTTCGGTGGGTGCTTCATTTCGGCCAAAAACTTCTTTTCAACAAACACACGGTTTGGGCAGCACAGCACACACTTTGGAAAAAAGCTTGCAATATTCCCAAAGCGACTGACTGATACTAAATATTTCGAACTGAATTTATCAATATCAAAATATTGCATGATTTAAAATGATATTCGCATTTGGACCACCCTATATAATGAAACTAAAATTTTTTACTGCTTATAATTCGGCATTAGCAGTAGTTATTTTAGTTAGATGAATTCGTTTTTATAAGCAGTCAAGAAATTACAAAATAATGTGACAATGGTAACTACTTATGTATTTAATTTTATCACCAATTTTTTTTATTCATAAAAATATTCAATGAATGTTGTTTTCAATCCAATGACAGCAAGCATGCTCTCTATTGCCTACTTTATTTATGAATGAAATTTAATAATTGTTTTTGTTTTGAAATACGATACCTTTTCTGCACCTCATAGAGCGTCAAATTTTTTAAATAAATGGCCTTGAGATAAAATGGACGTTCATGGTGGTCTTGCGCATTAGCTCTAACCGCTAAACATATTTGTGCTAATGAAGAATACACAGGCATATATCCAAATATTATTTACTTACATTTTCTAATGGTCCTTTAGATGCCGTCAGATTTGCTGTAATTTGCAGTAATTCAATATCAATGGTAAAATTCATATTTCGACTTAAAGCATCCATCATCATCATTTCAAAACCCTCTATTTTATGTTTCGAATGTGTACTATTCGGTTTGTATATAATAAACGGTGGTGTTTCCCAAGTGTTAAATTTTACAGGACACAAATGAAAATTTTTTAATTTATCTGGAAACATTACACTATTCACAAATCGATCACCAATAAATTGATTAATCATTACGGGATGAGTGTGAAAACATTTGCCTTCTTGAAATGGAAAATAGGTATAGATGTTAATATCACCACCCTGGTTATTTTCTATCATTACATTACAATGTAACCAATAGTTGTCAAGACAATATCTGAAAATTTTGTTCATTTCCAGGAATATTTGATCATCAGTTATTTGCAGGTAAATAAAATAATATTCAATACTATCATAAAAACTATTGTATTCTGCAATATTCGTTTTTTCTAAACTTTCAAAGGAGTCCACCATAATCATGTTACAATAACGTTTTCCTGGTAAATATTTTCGCCTATATTTTTTATTCAGTACTTCTAGATTAAGCGCCATAAATTCCCATGTTGTAAACAATTTACTCATTATATCGCCAAGTCGAAATTCCTCTTGGTCCTTATTAGAGGATATTGTTATCACAAAAGTATTGGTCATATTAATAAATACATTTTCAATAACAAATCGTAAAGCATTTATCACAAGTATATTTAAATTTTCCGATTGTATTATTTTTTCGATTTTATGCGAGTATGCATTTGGAAATGTTGTTTCGTTCATGTTTTGATAGATTATTGAAAAGTTTCTATTTACGTTATTTTTAAATAGCAAAAATTGCATGTGAATGTCGTGTGTAAACAAGTGGGGTAAACAAGTTTTGTATACACTAATTACAATTTATATTTTTGCAGAGTTTCTGAGGAGTTTTTAATTATTTAAAAGCATTAGAACTTATGACATACCTAAAGGTTCATATGCAATTCCCCTTGCCTAACCTGTTAACTGTTACATACCTTCAACGATCACAAATTATGTTTATAATATTTTTCTATTGGTTATAGAAAATGTAGGTATGTTACCATTTAAAATAACTTAATTTTTTACGTTCATATGATGCGATAAGTTTTGCAATAAAAAGTCACAGTTAAAAACAATCGGAAAAGAAGATAAGAAGTATAGATCTTTATTTCACAAAACACAAATTTTTACTTTTAGCCCTTCTAGACAAAATTGCAGCTTGTTTAGCGGGAAAAGCCACTACCTCAACATGTTTGGTCATTAAGTTGCTCACCAGAATGTTGATTAGCAGACTTGTAGCAGTTGAGTATCTGGTAAACACACCCCAAACATATTGTGTTCGCTACTAGAGAGATGTAGCTTTAAAAGTATATCATAATTTAAATTAAATTTGTAGAAACACGCTTGAAATTAAAATAATTTTGTTTTCTTTTTAATTTTAAATGACAAAGTAAAATTTAAAATGTTGACATCCTGAGTAAAAAAATGTATATGGCGCAATATTTTTTCATATTCAATTTGGTATTGTTTAAGATCTGCTGCAATATATTTGGGGACTTAGAAGGATCTAAATTGTTTTGAAAAATGGCAGATCAAATTAAATCCAGTAATATATTAAGGGATTTTATAAAATCCAAACTTTTTCGAAAAATGGCAGATCGAGTTGTATCAGCTTAGATCTAAAAAGCGTATAAAAAAATAAAAAAGAAAATATTTAAATTCTAAAAAACAATGCTTTCACCAAGATTTGTACTCTGTCAGTCAGAGTTGTAGTCAGTTAGGCACTCATCCACACACTACTGTGTAATGCTGACTTTATTAGACTACATTTTTCGTATAATTGTGTTATATTAAATTATATCTTCGGGACTTACATATAATTATATATTCGGGAATTTGGGAAAAATATCTACATATCATGGCTGAATTAATGATACTTAATTGGTTCTGTACATATCTTATTTTATATAATTATATATAATCATATCTTATAGGCTTTTTCCACTGAACTACATCTTACATCATTAATCAATTTGCCATAAGAATTATACAGGCCAAAAATTCTACATCTGCAAAAGGTGATCCTTTCTCATTAAGTTCCATCTTATATCTTTCGTTATTTAAAGTGTCATCACTAAAAAAAATGGCAAAAATCGATTTTCTTTGTGCCATCACTAGCAAACTGACATTGCAGAAAATAAACAAAATAAATGGCCTTCAATATTTTAATGTACTGCATTAAAATTCGGGTTTGTTCTTACAAAGCAACAACTTCTCCAATGATTAATGCTTTCTATAAATCCATTTATTAACATTTTTTTTTATTTTTAACAAAAATTATGCGTCTTTTTCTTTTATTTTTATGACAGCTAAATAAATGACAGACGAAAGATGTTGCTAATCTAAATTCATGTTTCACGTTTTCAACATCTTCCATGCGTTTCACAAAGATGTTGTTCAGTGTAAAAAGCCTATTACACAGTTCAAAAAAAAAAAAAAATACGAGGTTCTGACGATTAAATCTTGTTAAGGAGACCAAAAAAATATACGTGTGTCGGCGTTTTGATAGTTTACATCGGAATTTCATTTTAGAGGCGGCTTAAGTTTCCCAGCCCTGGCCTGTTTTTGCAGCATATCGGTATATAAAACTTTGTTTTCTTTACATCTGAGGTGTAGGGTATGCTTAGCAACTTTGTAGATAACGGTATGGCAAATATTTTTGTAGAACATATTAACCCTCTTACTCCCCCTCACAATGGCATTTTATGGCTTTATTTTAACAAATTATAAAAAACACCCCGAAAAAGGGGAAGGGCGGGAATGAAATGTTCTACAAAATAAAATTCTACTATATATGTCAGAACACACCAAAACCGAAAACTTAACACAAACACCAAAAACCAATCAAATTCAAGATTGCTCATCAGATTTCTAGTCAAATTTTGGGATGACCAACATATTATAAGTCAGATTTTGGGATGACCTATATAATATTTAGGTCATCCGAAAATCTGACTAGAAATTTGATGAGCAATCTTGAATTTGTCTGGTTTTTGGTATTTGTGTTATATTTTGGGCTTTAGTGTGTTTTGGCATATATAGTATAATCTTATGGCTAACATTTTTGTAGAACATTTCATCCCCGCCCTTCCACTTTTTGCCATACCGTTATCTACAAAGTTGCTGAACATACCCTACACCTCAGATGTAAAGAAAACATAGTTTTATATACCGATATGCTGCAAAAACAGGCCAGGGCTGGGAGACTTAAACCGCCTCTAAAATGAAATTCCGATGTAAACTGTCAAAACGCCGACACACGTATATGTTTTTTGGTCTCCTTAACAAGAATCAATCGTCAGAACCCCGTAATTTTGGAAAAAGTTTGAAATTGTTGTGCAGTGTTATGGACTAAGAACAAATGTGGAGAAATAATTATATTTAAAACAAAATATATATGTATATAAATTTTCACCACGTATAGGACTTTTATATGTATTTAGATTATTATAATCTAATTTAATCTTATAACCTATTAAAAATTTATAGGTCTTGGTGTTCAGAAAGAGATTAAAGTTTGAAAGTTTTGTAAAAAAATATTAATAAGCAAAAAAATAAATAAATTAAAAAAACCTTAGGATGACATCTTTAAATACAAAATTTTAAGTTTATATTTTTTTTGATTTTATGTTAATTTTATTATTTAAAAAATTTTTTTTTTCGAAATATTGACTATTTGTCAGTAACGGATCAAAATGAGTCGCTTTACGATTCAACAACGAAGGGAAATATTGCAAATATATTTCCAAAGTGAGTGCTGTGTTGCCCAAACTAAGCGTTTGTTGAAAAGAAGTTTCAATATGTTTTAACAGCAAAATGTTTGTGAGTGCAGCTTTTTGTTTGATCAATGTGTTTAAAAAAACATTCTGTTTAATCTAACTTTTAAATATTGAATTTTTTATTTGAGAAACTCTGGACTAGATTCAGATTTGTTTACTTTTTTTTTTTTAAGTAAAGCGGTTAAGTGAAATACTTGTTAACATTTAAGAGTGTCAGAAATTAAGGACTGTTGAAATTACGATTTAATTTTTTTCCTTGAACAACATATTATGAAAAATGGTTCGTAATAGGTATGTCGAAATACTAAAAATAATTTTAAGCAATTATCTAATACATTTAGTCGTTATGGGCACACTTCAACACAAAACTTTTAAAGGGCGCATAGTGACACATATTTAGAGAAGGCGGCCAAAAGTTAATTTTTCACTACCTCAGATTAAGAAACTATGTAGCTCATTTGAACGACCATACTTAAGAAGCTCAAATGCTAAAAATGCAAATCTCTGCATCATACATTTCATTGTGAAATGAATGAATCAAAATGTTTTTTTTTTTTTGTTTTAGGTGAAATTTTAGATTTTTTTATAAATTTTGAAAGTTTAAGTGACCATATTTACTACAGCTTTAAAACTTGAATATATATACAACTTAATTTTTTTTATACAAATACAAGAAAAATATATTGAACAGGTTTTGATGATTGACCAGCCAAAACAAGGTGAAGCAAACACTAATGATGGAAACACATCTAGTAGATTTTTCTCCGATACAGAAACTGTGACACTTTATTTTTTTGCTAGAAATTAGTTCGTCAATTATATATGTTTTATAAAAATCTGATCGATTGGATTTATTCCGTTTTCACTTAAATCATAAATAATGGTTAGATGTCATCGAAAAATTCTTATAAGTTTAAAAAAATATACTGCCAAGTTTGGTATAAAGTAATTTTATAAAAAAGTCAAAAACCACAACTTTTTGCAAAAGAAAAAAAGAAAAAAAAAATTTCTTGTATTTTGGTATAAAGATCTTTCTATTAAAAAAAATTACATTTTAAAAATATTTTGTGAAATTTTTAACTTTGGTTGCCAATATTTTCGCTAGAGGGCGTTTAAAAGCAAAAACAATTACAAAAATTTCTTCAATTAATAGAGAGTAATAGGTGGGTTACCGGGAATCTACTTTTCGAAAGAGAGCTTTTCCTAATATTATTTGTCTAATTTTCATTCTATGCAAAATTTTTCAAGCATAAACTTTCATTAAAAGGTAATAACAGCCTAAGGAAAATATTAGAACTTTTAAAAAACTTATTCGAAATTTTTTATTTACTTATTACAAGGCCATGGAAGTTATTGCATTTGTAACCGCGTTTAAAATTTAAAAAAAATTGCACTTATTTCTATTAACTTTTTTAATATTATTAATTAAATTTTTGTTTTTTTTTTATTTTAAAAGTGAGTTAAAAATTCGCGTTATTCAAAAATTAAAATATATATTTAAAAATAATTTAAAAGACATAAATTGCTTAAACCCCAATTTTTAATTTAATATCAAAAATATGATTAAAATCATAAATTTGAATTAAAATATACATTTAGATATGCATTAAAATATGTTATGCCAAAACATGAATTTCTAACAAAATATGCAAAATATGCATTTGTAACAAAATATGCAAAAATATGCATTAACAAATCGTTGTCATTTTCTTGCGAATATTTACATGAACTTACGAGCTCTACTTATTACTTTAGTAAAGGGCACTTTTCCAATTCCTATACAAAACCCTGCTTGCGCGACGTTGGAACACGTCTACTGTAAGCTACTTCGTGTGGATGATGTTCGCCTTTGTTATCATTTCGTCAAAGTAAATCAAATCAGTTGTCGTTCAGTAATTGCTGAAGCGAGATCATGCTGCGCTATTTTTTAAAATACACTGAACAAATTATTTGTGGATCAATGGGAAAATTACTTAATTTGATTGTTTTTTTCATATTTTGTAGTTAATAGCTAAAATATATAAAAAAATATCATTTTGTTTCTACGGATTTGTGGTAACTACAAAATCCATAAATATAAATAATATTTCCTTTATTTCGATTTTTTAGATCTCATACAAATTATGTTGTTTATTTAAACTGACTATTAATTGTAAAAAATAAAAAAATAAGAAATTATTTTTAATGAAAATAATAACAGAAAATTTGTATTTACATGTATTTTTATGTTTAAAAATATATTTCTTTGTATTTTAACTATTTAAACATCTAAAACCAAATCTACCGATAACTTTTTTAAAAAAACTGACAACTGACTCCAAAAACAATTTTAGTGTATTTATATTAAAAAAATTCAAATAAAAATAATAAAAAACCAGAAAAAAATCTTTTACTTTCAAAAAATGAAAATGTAAACGTCAAGCTGAACAAGTAAACGTCAAGCTGCTTCACACACAAACGAAAATGTAATAGTATATGTGTTGCCCTTCACTCCCTGTAGGAAGCCTAGGGTCAAGTGTCTACAAGTCACCACTTTTGTCGACTATTTTGGGTGACTTTTTGGTGACATGTCCAAAAGAGTTTATACTTTTTACATTCCTTTTTTGCAGCTGCAAATCTGTGCTTGTGCTTGTTCTTGATTTTTTATTGTTTTATTTTGTTAAAAATACATGTACATAGCTGCATGCAAAATTAAAGTTTTTAGTAAAAATATAAAGAAAAATTTATTAAAAATTTAAATATACAAATTTGAACAAAATATATAATGAGCAAAAGATTAATTAATTAATTAATTAATTTTGTATAAAAATAACAAGAGGCAACAATTTTTAGTGAAAATTGCCACTCTAAAGATTTTATGGAGCCAGATGAATATTTTACGGAGCCTGTGCATGATTTTGTGCAGTCTTTTGAAGATTTGTCTACTCCAAAATAAAATTTGCACGAACATTTTTTTAACTTTAATGAAATTTATAAAAAAAATTTATTAATAAAATATCTAATTTAACAAAATAAATGCACCTGTAAGTCTACAATTATACTAAAATGTACTATTGAATCTCTGGTTCCAATTTCAACACCTAGTCAATAGTGATAGATATTATTGAAGAAAAATGGAATGTTATCGAAGAACATATTAAAATTGAGAAGAATCTTTTTCTACGTATTTTGAAATTCTGTATAATGGACAATAGATATTTCAAATACAATAATAGAATATATATACAACAAAAGGACTTCCAATGGGATCTCCAGCTTCTCCAATTATAGCTGATTTTGTAATGGAGAAATTATTAGATTCTTGCATTGAAAAATTGGATATAAAACCAAAAATCATAACAAAATATGTTGATGACTTATTTTGTATTATTTCAGAGAGTTCGGTTGATAATATTTTATCAACATTTAATTCGTTTCATGATAATATAAAATTTACGATTGAAAAGGAATATGATTCTAAAATTCCTTATTTAGACACATTGGTAAAGAGAAGAGGTGATAGATTATTAATAGATTGGTATCAAAAACCCACAGCTTCTGGAAGAATTATAAACTATTATTCGAAACACCCAAGAAGAATCATAATTAATACAGCAAAGAATCTAATTAAGAGGGTATTGAATATTAGCGACTTAGAATTTCACGGAAAAAATATAGAAAAGATTAAAAATATTTTAAACAATAATAATTACCCAATTCAACTAACATGTAATTTAATAAGGCAATATAAGAACAGAAATAATTTTAACACAAGAAACGTTATTGAACCTAAAATTTATAAATCTCTAACTTATGTTCCTCTTATATCTGAAAGGTTAGAAAGATCAAAAATTTATGATAATAGGAAATATATAGTAGCACATAAAACATATAACACATTAAGTAGACTATTTAGCAACACAAAAGACAGAATAGATAAATCGGAAATGTCAAATTTAGTTTATAAAATACCGTGTAATGGTAATAATAGTGAAAACTGTAATAAGGTATACATAGGTACAACAAAAAATAAACTTAAAACCAGAATTGCAGGACATAAATCAGATCAAAAATACAAGAACACCATTCCTACACAAAAAACAGCATTATCATTACACTGCAATAACTCTAATCATTATCCTGATTTTGATAATACGATAATATATATGTTAGAAATGATAGATATATGTTAGAAATGTTACAGATAATGAAAATACCATCTACACAACGCATTAACTATAAAACAGATATAGCGAATATAGCCCAAAATTATAGACATTTAGTGAATAAGAACTGAGCTAATTATTTTAATTTTAAATAATATATGAAATTCAAAATAGTTTTTTGTTCTGTGTTATATTTTCATTTTAAATATTTGTAAAAACATTTTTGTTTCCTTATCTTTTTTAAACTTAAAATATTTTTGTTTCATATTATATTTATATTTTTCATATTGTCAAAAAGTATTTTTATGATTTCCCGCCTTTTTTAAAATTTTATATATATATGTTTTTATTGTTGGAAAAAAATTATATAATTTCCCTGAAGAAGTCACCCAATGTGGTGACGAAATATTGGAGGAAAAGAAATAATAAATAATCATTATTATTATTTTTTATAAAAGGATCTTGAACTCGATTTTAAGTAATAATATATTATATTACAATTAATTACAAAAATATGAAATAATTTGTTTTATACATATCGCACTTAATCAACAAGAGAGTAATAAGTCAAAATTTTTATAATTTCACTTTTTGCAAGAAATCAATTAAAAACATCAATATCTATCTATCTAGTGTAAAAATTTCAACTAGTTGCGATTACTCTTTCATCTCGATAAACACATTTGAGATAATTTTCTTGATAATGTAGTGACTACCTTTATATCAACAAAAAGGTATTATTATTCATAAAAAAGATATTATTTTGATTTGAGCCTTTATTCATGAAAAAGAAAATCAAACTGTTTCATTTAAATTTTGTTGTATTTTGAGTTGATACTGTTTTATTGATAAGATTTTAACTCGAAATGTGACTCTTTTTTTGATAAAAATGTTGAAATTTTTTTTGAGTTGTGACCGTTTTCATGAAATATTTTAATCTATTAGTTATAACAATTTCCATGATATCGTGTTTATAATAAATTTACTTTAACATAACTACTTTCTGATAACGAAATCAATTGCTCATTGCAGTAATAATGAAAATATTGAAATATAAAAATTATTGTATTTTATATTGTACGAAAGCAGTTCTTCGGATATAGAAATGCAGAAAGTGGTTTTATTTAGTTTATCCTCTATTTATTCGGATATAAAAAAATGTGGAGTTCATAGAATATCATAACAAGGTAAGATACAATTTTTTTGAGTTAATACCCTTTTGTTGAAAAAAAAAAAAAAACTGGAAACATTAATTAAATTTCAACTAAAGCGTCACAACTCAAAATTATACAAAAAAAAAATGTAGAGAATTTTCAGAAAAATGGTATTGAGTAAAAAAATTGATTTTTTATTGCAATATGTGCAAAAATTACAAAGAAAAACAATGTAAATATATTTTCAAATGGAATTTGCTTACTATGGTGTATTTGGATTTTTAAATTATCTTAAAATGAAACCACAAACAGTTTTTCGCCTCTACTGAACATTTTATAAATTTTGAGTTATTACGCTCTTGTTGATCAAGTGTTATATGCTTTCTACAAAAAGCTTTCTATCGATCGGATCGTAAAATTGCCGAGTACAAAATATTCGGAGAAATTCAAAAACATAAAAGGAAAGAAGAATACAATTGATTATAAAACTGGATATAAAATTAATTTTCCGAAAATCTATGCTTGAAATTCAATGTATTTTGTATTTAGAATTTGGTTTACATCTAAAAAAAAATTATAAAATTTGTATGTAATATGTTAGAAACTTAAATTTAAAAATTTAATATCATCTATCGTCCTATAGAATTTATAAGCAGTGGAACTTTTAAATCACTTCTGATGAATTTTCTTTTAATACTGGTACTGTTTTTGTAAAATAGGATTCCAAACGCAACTATTATTTCATTAAACTGCTTTATTTAATATAAAATCGTTCGCAGTCCTTAGTAAATACAATATGTTATATTGTTTGTTACAGTGAGTTGGCAAGGTTGCAAATATTTAATCATTCGTACTATAGAACACTGATGGTATTTAAGAATATGTGGTTCGTGCAAAAAAAAAAAAATAGTAAAAAGGACAACGAAAAGGATTTGTTATTGGATATGATGATATTTTCCTACATCGTAAAGCTGCCTGTTTTTACCACTCCAAGTATTTTTCGTTGATTTGAATTGGGGGTTTCAGATTAGTTTAGTTAATTTCAAGAAAAGTTCAGTTAAATTTATTTTTTTTTAATTGTTGGTTACATTGCCTAAAGAGTATAGGTACACTCAGAATATTATGTAGTTAACTGTTTGTAGTTTAATAAAAAAGTTTTCCGTTCCATTTAAAAATAAAGGAAGATACATTTATTTTTCAAAGAAACATCTATATTAACTTTTTTATACATTTATTCGAAATAATTAACTATCATTTACCGATTTTTTTCAGTTTCATTAATTTTTTTCATTTGTTTGAAATTCATTAAAAATTTACCCACAAAACGGAAACTTGTGGTTTATTTGTGTCCCTAACAGTTATTACAAATTTAAATTTTGTTTGCTGTCTGTTTAAAAAAAAAAAAATATTCAAAAAATTTCAATTTGTTTTTTTATTTAAATTGGTTGTACACTCAGAATATTATGTAGTTAACTGTTTGTAGTTTAATAAAAAAGTTTTCCGTTACATTTAAAAATAAAGGAACATACATTTATTTTTCAAAGAAATATCTATATTAACTATTTTATACATTTATTCGAAATAATTTACTATCATTTACCATTTTTTTTCAGTTTCATTTATTTTTTTCATTTGTTTGAAATTTAATAAAAATTTACCCACAAAACGGAAACTTGTGGTTTATTTGTGTCCGTAACAGTTATTACTGATTTAAATTTCGTTTGCTGTCTGTTTCAAAAAAAAAATATTCAAAAAATTTCAATTTCTTTTTTTATTTAAATCGGTTGTATATATACAAAAATTTTCAATACAATTTACAAGAACTTCATAAACACACATACATATACAAATACATTCACACAAAAAGTGTTTATAGCTTCATATGCATACATACATTTTGTATTGTACAAGTATATTAAAAAAAAAAACAAAAAATACAAAAACGGAAATAATTTCAAATAAATGAAAAAAAAACATTTATTTTTTAAGGATTGGTGGGTAAAATTTTGACATTTATTTTAACTGATTATATCAGTTGTTTCTTACGGATGTGTCAGTTGATTAATCAACATTTAAAAATAAATAACAAATGGCATTTAATTTAAATGAAAATTAAGTAGACCGGTTTTTAAATGAAATATCATTTCTTTTAAATGATATTTTCAGTTATTTTAACTTACAAACTTTTTTAAGTGTATGTTCCGTGAAAGTTAGTTGAAATCACCCAAAGATATTTTATGATGTATTGTAATTATACGATACTTTTAGGAGTAATTTCAGATTCTGATTTATAATGACTAAGACAATTTTAATTAAAAGAAGTATTTGATTCTGCCACTTCATTCAAAAAATTATGAATTGCATTACAATGCGCCATTCAACATTTGATTATGCTAAGAACTGCACTATTATACCACAACACTACCTATAGAGTTTTTGCAAACAAGATTTAACTTGCACGTTCAATGACGAATCAGCTGATTGGTTTTTGGTCAGCCAAAGCAGCAGATATGTTCACACAGAAAACAAATTGGTTGGAATTCTATCGCAATTACCAAAATTATATTGTTATTTATAATTTTTAATTCTATGAAGTTAAAATTCTTCATCAGAATCCCAGCAAAAAAAAAATGGTAGTCATTCTGTGACTATAAATTTTCATTGCTTCCTAAACTTCTGTTGACATTCTTTTATGATTTTTTGGTGTTATTCTAAGGCACTTCCAAAAGAATTCATGTGTTCATATTTCCAATGCAGTGATCTGGATATAAACCCGATGCATATTTTAAAATATCACTCTTCATTACTTCTAAAGCATATGTTATAGTATATCGTATATTTTTTGAATCTAAAGCATTTATTCAAATTGAAAAAATAGTTCTGATAAAATTTTTTGATTTTTTATTAAATCATTTTTTACATTTTAGTTTAAAATTTCATATTTTTTTTTAACCTTTAATTGAAACTAGCTGGCCTGTCATTTGCATTTTTCCAGCCTTAAATATTTATGACGACGCAATCTGTGCATTTTTGCATTATGTTTATTATTTAACACTACACCATTTCCAGTTTTAATTTAGAATTTATCAAAATAATTTTAAAATTGTGTAAAAATTATTTCAAATTACCCAAAAATGTTTTAAAATTGTACAAAAATTATTTAAAATTGTTCAAAAATATTTTAAAATTGTCTAAAAATGTTTCCAATTTGTACAACCAGTTTTTAAATTATCCAAAAATATTTTAAAAAGTGTCTAAAAATTCATTAAAATGTTTGAAAAATGTTTTAAAAATGCTTTTTAACTAATTCAAAATTATTTATTTATTCTTATAAAGAGTATTTCTATATCAATGCATACATTTTGCTTCTTTAAACTTATTTTTCTAGAGTAAAGTATGAGTAATGCTAGTAGCTCTATTTGAATACTTCCATCCTATGACACGCTAATGTTAAATTCATCGATGAAACCATCAGAAAAGAAGTGATGTAGTCATAGTAGTGATGTAGTCATAGTAGTGATGTAGCCATAGTAGTGATGCTTTTATTGCTTCTTTGGCAGCATCATTTTTGCTGGGATAGTTAAGTTTAATTATAAACAGACAATATATCAAATTAACCGAAACAGTGGCACATCAACCAAAATATCACTATTCTACATTACCTTGAATACCTACTGCCAACAATTTATCGAAGATTTTGTCATTTGAACAGAATATTTGCAAAAAAAATCTAATATTAGTTCTGTTTCAATAAAAACTTTTGTTCTATCTAAAATATTAGTTTTTTCAATCAACAAAAATACATTATAAAAATTTTAAACTTGAAAAATATTCAAATTTAAAATTTTTATTTTTTAAATGTAAAGCATTCTATTAGTAGAATATCTATTTATAGAATATTATAATCTAGAAATAGAAATGCAATCAAATATTACAATCAAAATTCGGAATTTGTAAATAAAATTCGGTAATAACAACAGTATTAAAAATTTTTAAAAGTGATGGTATATGAAATTACAAAAATTCGGTTGGCAAAAATTTCTTTGCAATTATAAATCTGTTTTCTGCGTGTAATTACGGAAAATACTATCAATACACGGAACATACTAACTATACTACCTAGTACTTTCATAATTACTGACACACTGTTAGTCGCCCCCACTGTATGAAATCCACTGAAAATACTCTCGTTACGTTGATTTAAACTTCATTTTTGTGTAAAAAGTTTTTGTCGTGCGTTACTTAAAATTATGGAATGGGGAGATATTGAAACCCGTATTGTCGTAATTGGCCTAAAAAAAATGTGGAATGGAAACTGGAGACATTTATCGAACATTGCAGCCGCTCGGGGTTAGTCGTAGTTTTGTTTATCGTGCTGTGAAACTTTTTGGGGATACTGGTGGAGTAGCAGACCGTCCGAGATCTGGCCGTCCGCGCTCTGTGCGAACTCCCAGAGCCGTTAAAGCTGTACAGGATCGAATTTATCGAAATCCACTCTGAAAGCAACAAATAATGTCGCGGGAGATGAATATATCGAAAGTATCCATTTCTCGCATCATTAAATATGACTTGGGACTTCGGGCTTACAAAAGACACACGGGGCATCTACTTGCGGCGGCAAAAATCAAAAGCATTGATTCGCCAGTACGCAAAAAACCGCCACAGAAAAATTATGTTTACTGACGAGAAAATTTTTACTGTGGAGAAGTCGTTCAATAAACAAAATGATAGAGGGTATGCTAAGTCATCTCTGCAAGCAAATGAATTGGTTCCTAGAGTTCAGAGAGGTCTGATGGTGTCACCAAGCTTCATTTCTGCGAAAAAGGTGTTTAAACTTCGGCAAAGGTGTACCAATCTGACATTTTAGAAGCCATTAAATAGCACATTGTTCAAAAACGAGCCGTGGACCTTTCAACAGGACTCTGCCCCAGCCCATAAGGCAAAAACCACTCAAGACTGGTTAAAAAACAATTTACCAAACTTTATTTCTACGGATGATTGGCCATCGGGTAGTCCAGACCTGAATCCTTTAGACTATAAATTGTGGTCCGTTTTAGAAGGCATGGTCTGCACTACTCACCACAAAAATTTGGAATCGCTTAAGCGTGCACTTATCCGCGCAGTAGACAATTTCCCCATGGAGGTCGTGCGTACTGTCGTGTTGGAAGGCAAATGGCGGCCATTTTGAATATTTTTTTTTTGTTATATTCTTCAATATTTAAAAAACCAAAATAAAAAGAAAAAATTAAAAAACCTCTTGTTGTTTGTTTTTTATCAAGAAAAAACCGTGTGTCAGAATAATTGAAAGTACTAGGTATATAATCTACTATATTATTATAATCGCACGTTATAAAGACAAAATATTTGCTCATTAAGATCTATGGGTCCGTGTAAGAAAACCTCGTCGGTGATGGTATTAAGATGCTGTTGGTCCGTTAGTGAAAATTGACGGGAAAATGACAGGTGAAATGAATGCGAGTATATTAAAACATAATCTGGTTAGTGATTGTGCTGAGAATATCCATGCTAGTGACAAGCATGGATATTCTAACAACATAACGACCTGAAGCATAAGTCTCGGGTCGTCAACTCTTGGCTGGAGAGGAATCACATTAAGGTTATCGAGTGGCCAGCACAAAGCTCATTTATGTATCCAACAGAGAACATATGGGGAATTATAAAACGGACTGTTTTAGCAAGAAAATCTACAATTGTAAAAGATCTGTTTGAGATTATTAAAAAAAAAAAACAAATGGTACAACATGACTCCCTATAATACGTCAAAAAGGATATCCCACCAAGTATTAAAAGATACAATATATCAATAATCAAAATAGGTTTATTTTTAATTAATTAAAATAATATATAAAGGGTGTCCCAAGAAGAACGCAATTTTTAAATAAAACACAGATATTTAAAAAAAATCGTGAAACTTTATTATATCGTAAAGTAGACAGAATGAGGTTATGTATGGAACAATATATCGTGCAGATGGCCGCCGCGGCTTTGCTGGCATGCACGCGATCTTTTAATGAAATTTTCAATGACCGTTTTGCATGAATGCTGCGGTATTTCATTAATGCAGCGTCCAATTTCCTCTTTTAAGGTTTGAGTCGTCGTCGGCTTATTCGCATAAACCATCGACTTCAAAAAACCCCAAAGAAAAAAATCTAATGGTGTTAAATCGCACGATCTAGGCGGCCAATTCTGATCTCCAAAACGCGAAATAACACGACCGGGAAATGACTGATGCAGCAATTGAATTGTTTCTCTGGCTGTATAACATGTGGCGCCGTCTTGTTGGAACCACATGCCCTCCACATTCATTTCTTCAATTCTAGTCAAGAAAAACTGGTTATCATTTCACGATACCGAACACCATTGACTGTTTGCGCTTGACCTGCCTCATTTTCATAAAAAAAAGGTCCAATGATTCCTCCAGCCCAAAAACCACACCACACAGTGACACGTTGAGGATGCATTTGCTTCTCGTGAATCACTCGATGATTTTCCTCACCCCAAATGCGACAATTCTGCCTATTGACGAAGCCATCAAGATGAAAATAGGCCTCGTCACTGAAGATGATTTTATCGGCAAAATCAGCATTTTCATGTTGTCTCTCCAATACCCAATTAACGAACTCCCTTCGCTGTCCATGGTCAGCTGGTTTCGGTTCCTGAGTCAATTGAACTTTGTATGCATGAAGATGCAAATCTTTCGTCAAAATTCGCTGCAAAGTGGATTTGGAGACACCAATTTGCTGAGCTCGGTGTCGAATTGAGGTGGATGGAGTTTGAGCGACATCATCACGTACAGCTGCGACATTTTCGGTCGATCGACCTGGTCGATGGCGCGTTGTTGTCTTTACATCACTAACAGACCCAGTTTCGGCAAATTTATCCATTAATCTCTTTACAGTTGACTCTTTTGGAGCATTATTATTTGGTAAAACAATTTCACAATGAGAATGCGTTGTTCATTCGTGTAGCGCTCCATTTTTACTAACCTCGTACCTTCTACTAGCAAAGAATAACAATTGTTCAAATGTCAAACAATGACACTTCGAATGTTGCCAGATTTAAAAATTGCGTTCTTCTTGGGACACCCTTTATTAATTGACTTAATTATTTGTCCAAAAATAAAAAGTGTATTTAAAAAAGTTGAAAAGAGCAATTAAGTAATTGTGAATTTTTTAAGTTTTTATTTTTAATTAAGTTTATAAGATTTTGGACAAACGAATAAAACTTATGGCTAAAAAAATATAATATTTGTTCTTGATAGGAGTTTCATGAGTTCGAATGACTTAATTGTGTGACCACGACTGTAGATTTATTTTAAGTTTTTATACGAGGGCCATCCGGAAAGTTTTGGCGGAACCATAGAAATAAAACAATGTTTTATATTTTTTCAGCATATATTGTTTCCTTATAACGTATACAATTTTGTGTTCTTAAAAATCATATTTTATTTTTTTACAGTAATTCTTTAAAGGTTATTGTAGCTAGTGATCTGCCAACTCTTTGTAGTTCCAGCAGCCATCTGGTAAATATGCCCCAGAGCAAACCACTTATAAAAAATTTTATTTTTGTACACTATTTAAAGTTTAGAGTTTTAGGTGTAATATAATGAAAAATAATTATTTATCACAATATTTGAGAAAGTTTTTCCAAATTAAACCATCTTCCTGTTACTTTTAAGCACCTCATGTGACCAAATGTAATATAAATAAGTCAAAGTAATTGCCAATGAAAGATTATTGAAAACTGCACAAATTGTAAGAAGAATAAATTTGCTGTATGTGCCCCATTGGAGAACTATCCACCCTCTACCCTATAAAATCCTTGATATTATTTTGAAACACTGAAATAGGCTTAATATACTTAAATAACATATAAATCAAAAGAGCTTTTTCAACCATGCAAACTTCGTTGATAATAATTCCAGAATAAATATTATAACTGAAGTCAATTGTAAAAATAGTGTCAGTAAGAAAAATCCTAAAAGTTGTTTTAAATTTATCATCAATTCATTATTTTCACTGCCAGGATTACTAGAACGTCTTGTAACTTTGTTGCCATAATTTGTCCACTCTTGCCAAATTTCCAAGAGTCCAGCTTGTTGAAAATATAAAATATAATCATTGAAACGATCAATTAAATACGAGTGTTTTGTGAAATATACACTGACTTGTTGATCATTTACATTGATGGGTAACACTTGTAAAGCATTTCCTTTTAACATTTCCGTAGCAACATAATAATAGGCAAAATCCAATATAGTCATGGCGGCTAAATTTTCATTAGGATAACGTTCCAAATAGCGCAATGGCTCCATTTCATTTGGGCTATTTAATGCTATCAATGGTAAGGTGGCATTAAGAATATGTGGAACATGTAAAACAAATTGTTGTGATAAACCCGTGCAAACTGCCTTGTAACCAGCTTCTGCTAAGGCATCCAATGTCAAGGGAGGCGATTTATAAAAATGTGTACGAAAAAGGTAGAAAAGTAATGACTGATAGACTGAACGTAATATGAAGGAATTAAAAATCCATAATGCAAAATGAATTCTTCGTGATGAACTTTTCGGTGCAAATGTTGTAGGTACTCCTAAAAATACTTTTAAAATTTCAAATCTATTTATAACTTTATTTGGTAATTTTCTTTGAAAGAAGTTAATTAAAAAGAGACTGCCATAACATAAACCCATTAAGCACCAGGTATATGTATCAAAAGGAAATGTTAATAAACCAATTGATTCAAATCGTTGTTGTTTACGTAAAACTATAGCCACCAATGGTAGGTGGTAGGTAATAAAACTGGGTGTACCAAATGTGTCTCTTTCAGTCGTTCGTCGAAAATAACCCAAAGATATATTTGTTTCATGATCTCTTAACTGAAAATAAAAAAAAAGAGAAAATATTTTGTGAAAGTATTTATAAAATTGCCACAGACGATATGTACAAGAAAAATTAAAATATTTAAATTCAAAAACATATTAGTTGTAACAATCGAATTTCTTGCCAACCGAATGGTTTGGTTTGAGCCACCGATATATTTGTTTGTCGCAACCGAAATTTTGTTGCATTAACCGAATTTCGGTTGCCAAATATTTAAATTGTAAACTTAATGTCGGGCAGCCAAGCTGTAATAAAGGTTCTGAAAAACCCCATCTATCACCATAGATCAGTGCTAGAATGCCATGGGCATGAAGGCAATGAAAAAGCTGATTAACAAGCGAGACTAGATTCGGAACAGCCATTTATAGGCCCGTGTCCTTAATTTGGTTTCACGAAAAAGGACATCACAAATATGATATCGGATCTGGTCAAGACAAAATCCATTGAATATTGAAACAAACAGAAACCACTAAAACATTCAAAGAAGTTCTTATCATACAATGAAGAGAGGAGCAGAGAAGCCCTTCAGATGAACAGACCAAATCTTAGACTCGTGTGTGGAGCACTCAAAGGACGCTATCCATGTAATTACATCCTAAAAAAATGGGACATGATCGAGATACGACATGCAGACATTTTATGGAAGATGAGGAGACCATGGAGCATGGAGCATGAGGAGACCGTGGAGCATGGCTAAATGTCCTGCCTTTGCATACCTACGATTAATCACATTTGACCTGATATCGTGGAGAAACAATACAAGAAGTTGGAAGTGAAGAACATTGTACTGCTACTCAAGGCTGCACTAGAGAACAACTGAGGAAAACACTAGAGGGTGCACAATAGATCTGGTTGGTCGCGGTGCTGGAGATACAGACTACTCTACCCAACTACATCGTAAATCGTAAATTGTATCAGGAAATCATTTTGTTGGGGCAACTAAATAATTGGGTTGCTGCAACCAAAAGATTCAGTTGGCAACAAATTCAGTTGTCACGATGAATCTGTTTTCTCTGTGTATTTTAAAAAAATTATTCGTGATGTTTTTTTTTTTAAAACAGACATTATCCCAATACCGCAATTTGTCCGAAAACCTTTCGGCCATAATTTCAATAATGGAAATAGTCATTATGACAGTTTGCAAATCGGTCATAATACAAATAGGTTTTATTACCACTATAATGTGATATATAGAAAATCTTAAATTAGTGCAGCCGGCTTTAGACATATCCGGCCAAAAGCCTACTCACAAAATACACCAGAGGAGAAAACCGACCACCCACAAATCATTTAATTAGCAAAGCAGTAGGTGACGTAATACAGGTCTCAAAAATTTTGTGGGTATTATGATCCCAATTCTGGCTTTTGTGTCAACTTTCTTCTAAAAATTGGGATAAAGTTCGTTGCGAGCGTTGTGGTGTAATGGCTAGCACGTTGGACTGTTACTAAAAAGGTGCGGGTTCAATCCCCAGCTACTGCAACATCAATTTAGAAAAATACTATGCATAAATTTTAGTGTTTCCAATTCGGTGAATCGATTTACCGATTTACCGATTCATCGATTAATTATCTTTATTTCGGTAATTGTCGAAACAAATAATTAAAAACTCAAATAATTATTCGACCCGAATAATCGATTAAAATAGGTCGATTAACCGGTTAAATTTTTAATATGAATTTTTTTGCTATTTTTCTTAAAACTTCCAATTTTCTTGAATTCGGAAAGAAAATCGTAGAAAAAACATTAACAAAAATACAATCAAATTATTTTTAAATCGACTGAATCAAAGCAAATATTATGTAGGCTTTCAGAAATTTGATGGACAATTTTTATTATTACTTCAATTCCTTTAAAAAATAAATTTTAAATATATAAAATTATATTTTCATTTTCAAAAAATTGAAACAGGGATTTCAATCTCCGTGTACAAAAGATCTCATCTGAACGAGAAGTTTTAGAAAAACTAAAGCTTCTAAGCAGAGCTTAAACAAAAAACCTATTAAAATATATATTTTTCCCCTTAGCAATGAAACACATGAATAGGTATATATTCCTAAATAATAATATAAAATTGCTCGAAAACTGTATTTTCTAAAAAAACGGTTTAATTTAAAATTATATGAACAAAAAATATAAAATATAAAAACTAAAAAACAACATGGAATTTGATTCTTCTTTGATTTATCAACAAATTTTGATGACGTAGGAACTTCAGTAAAATTAAGTTGTTTAATCAAAAATATTTAAGAATTCTTAATTGCACGAACGCAGAAAAATCGGTTAGGACTTGTCAGGAATGTGCGTGATTTTAATATATTTTCTCATGGATAACCTCTGTAACTTTAAAGCCTTAACCGGGTAGTGAAAGAGTGAGGGAACAGTGGCAGTTCTATCATACTTTGTTTGTGAATTTCGCAAAAACTATTTATACGATATTTTTAAGAATTTGTTATTTTTTTTTTTTTAAAGGCAGCTTTTGTTTATTTAAGCATTTTTTTTATTCTCGACAGTGTCATATAAATAAAATAAAAACCAACTTTATCGACTATCTACACTTCGTTTTTAGGAGTTTACTTTCACTGAATACACCTGAAATTTTCTTTTTAAAGAGTCGTCAGATTCCCCTAAAAAAAATTTAAGATTATTAGACATGATGATTTGAATTGTCCTAAGAAACACTTTAGGAACCAACGCAATAGACTTTACTTGTTGCTTCAGCATAAAGCAGCTCTTTGTGTTCTTATTGATGAAAGAAATATATTTGTTTGCATTAACCCGAATTACCGATTAATCAATTTTCTTCATTTTTCGAATAATGACCTAACCGATTAACCGGCAGGGTCGAATAATTGGAAACACTAATACATTTTCTATCCCTCATACTATCACAACAAACTCTTTTGGTGTTCCCATAGCAGTTTACCCCACCGAAGTAAAATAACATAACGGGGCTATGAACTTAATATGCTTTAACAATTCCGCCAACTCTTCATCAGATGACGGGCAACAACTGTTCAAAGAATTATCATGTTGCTCAATGACGATGTTGCCATATTAAAAGCCCTTCATCTTCCACCACCTTTTCTCTAAGAAGAAGAATTTCCTGAGTGTTGCTCAGGAATTCCCTGAATGTACAAACGCTATTTGACAAAAATTTTAACATATATACTTCATTTACGCGTTGAAATAACATGATTGAAATAGCGTAGCCATTCACTAAGACGGAATTTTTGAAAATTTTTACAAAGATGTGCGAAAAGTATCTCTCTCTTCGACTAGAAATCTGAAATTTAAAATGTGTTTCCTGTTGTGTGACTTAATTCACTGATAAAAAGTTTTTTTTATGAATTTTCGTCAGGAAAGTGATTCCAACGGCCTGCCTAAATTGGTTTGGTTAGAAATCTGAAATTTAGAATATTTGGTTCTTAGGGTATTTGCAAATTTAGGGAAGATGTACTCTTCGAAATTTCCAATAAGAAGAATGCTAAAATGTGGATTTGAAAAAAAAATGGCAAAACGAAAAAAATTGTGAAATTTTTTTTATTTTGGGCTCTTCTTAATTTTAAGTTTGTGTTAACTTTATGTTGTCTATTTTATATACTTACATTTTCTAATGGTCCTTTATAGAGGGATTCATTATTCTGTGAATTATTTGCTAAATTAATCATGTTAATATCGATGGTAAAATTCATATAATGAGCCAAAGTATATATCATCATCATTTCAAAGCCAGATATTTCATGTTGTGGAAACGTAAAATTTTGTTTGTACATAATAAATGGTGGCACTTTCCAGCTGCTCAGTTTCAATGGACATAAATGAAAATTTTTCAATTTATCTGGAAACATTATTGCATTCTTAAATCGATTTTTAATAAATTGATTAATCAATATTGGATGAGTTTGAAAACATTGTTCATTTCGAAATGGAAAATATGTATAAATATAAATTTTCCCTTCAGAATTCTGTATCATTATATTACAATGTATCCAATAGTTAGCAAAGCAATATTGAAAAATGTTTTCCATTTCCTGCATTAGACGATCATCAGAGTTTTGTAGAAATATAAAATAATATTCCAAACTATCATAATTACGATTAAATTCAGCAATATTTGTCTTCTCTAAACTTTTATATGAATCAATCAGTATCATATTACAGAAACGTTTTCCCGGTACAAATATATGCCTTAATTTGTTATCCAATACAACTAGATTTACGGCCATAAATCCCCAAGTTGCATGTAATTTACTCATTAGATCGTAAAACCAAAATTCCACTTTACGCTCGTCGGTTGATATTGTTATTGTGAAGGAGTTGCTGATATTAATAAATACATTTTGTATTACAAATTTTAATGCATTTGCAACAAATAAATTAATATAATCTGGTTGTGTGATTGTATGAACCTGCCGTACGTAAGCGTCTTGAAATAACGTTAAGTTCATGTTTCTCTGGACTATTGAAAAATCCTTTCTGTTCCTATCCTTAAATACTAATACTATTTTGGGGCATAATGAGCAAAAACATAAGGTTTATTTTTTTATTTAATATACACTAATTAAAATGTGTATTTAAGGTTTATCTAGATTAATATTTGTTAAAGTTATTATTTATTTTTCTTTTGTGTGGGCAAGCAACAAAGTGTTGTAACTACTGTCTCTATTAGGGTGCGTCTTATTTTCTAAAGAAAAAAATAATCGCCTCTATTATTATCGTCAGGGCGTTATTTGAAAAATTAAAAGGTTTTGATCCATTTTTATAATTATTATATAACCACATTGAAGTTCTTTATGTTATTATTATTATTATAATTATTATTATTATTATTATTATTATTATTATTATTATTATTATTATTATTATTATTATTATTATTATTATTATTATTATTATTATTATTATTATTATTATTATTATTATTTCAAATGGCACTGCGCACCGCGACCATAATAGGTCTTTTGTGCTGCCCAGAACTACCCTAAAGTTTCAAGCTACTGATGAAGCCAATAACCTTTCTGGATGAAGTATTCCAATTATCGGAAGGCGATAACAAAAGGTCACCCAAAAACCTGATCCTCCTAACACAAAGCCCAGGACAATCACAGAGGACATGCTCTGACGTCTCCGATTTCAACCCGCAAAACCTGCACAAATCAGTGTCCGATTGACCCTCTTGTACCTATGGTACTTAAGGTCGCAATGCCCAGTAAAGTATCCAGTCAGGGTCTTTAGGTCCCTTCGACCAAGGGCCAATAGTCGCCCAGACCCACCACTGGGTAAAGATATAAATGTTTGCAAATAATCATACAATTTTGACTCTCTCCTCATCCAGAGCCTCTCTCTAATATAGCCCATGGGTACCTCGCAAAAAGGTTCAGGGCCTATGAAGGACCTACGGGCACCACGGTTGGCCAGGCAATCCGCTCTCTTGTTGCCCTTATGCCCCTCATGGCCGAAATCCATCCCAGGGTAAGGGAGATGCTCCTACCAAATCGGTTGAGAGCTGTAATACATTCCATGACAATTTTAGATGACACCTCGTGGGACATAAGAGCCCTGACTGCCGCCTGACTGTCAGAGAGAATATAGACACGGGATCTGACTACACGCCTCCGTAGACATTCCTCCACACACACACATATGGCGTAAATTTCCGCCTGGAAAATGGTGGGATATTTGCCCATGGGAAGGGCAAAGTTCTTTATGTTAATTTCATTTATTTAAATCATTAAATTTATTTAAATTAAATGTAAATAAATATTTAAGAAATTCCTTACAGATGTGTGTGTCACTATTATTTTTTCCAGCCCAAACAAACCATTACTTTTTGTGGGTGGTGGTTCAGAATGAGACTGACTTGGTAGCGCAGATTATTAAGAAGTAATCTTTTTATTTTATAGTAACATTTAATTATGATCTTGAACCTGACAAATTCTTAATGAACAAAATTCTGGCCGATTTATGGATTAATTGAGTTACTTATTACTCTAAAACTTCAGAACTAGTTCTGATTTTTTTTTAATTTCTGTATTTTTTTTAAATTGCATTTTTCAAATAAGAAATAATACACTAAAAAAGAAAAGTTGGCCAATAATTGCAACTATTGAATACAATTCCAGCCCTGGAAGACAACATTACAACTGTCATTGTTGAGATACCAGCCAAAATGCATGCTTTCGAAAAAGTATGCCAAAATTGGGGCTTACGGATGGAGCACTTACGCTGTAGCCGCGGGAAACATTAACATGAAATAATCTTTAAAAAGTAAATGGCAGGCATTCATTTATCGCCTCAAATAAATATTTCATTAACTTTAGCAAATATTCTGTGTTTTTATTTTTAATTTTTAAAACCCAAACGGATAAAAAATCACCCATTTTTAATAATGTAGTTTTTTTAATTAACATTTCGGCTTATGTTTAGAAAGCAATTGGCCACATTACGTATGAGTGATATTTTTTAAAGTAACACTCATACGCCAAGAAAACCATTTGGTAAATATTAGTGTTTTCAATTATTTAATTCTGCCGGTTAACCGGTTAAGGTATTATTCGAAAAACTACCAAAGTTGATTAATCGGTTAATCGGATCGATTAATCGATAAAATTTACGATTAAGCGATTAATCGTAAAATGCTTAATAAATGAATTTCCTTCATCAATAAGAAAACAAAACGATGCTTTTTTATGAAATATCAAGTTAAGTCTACGTAAATGATTTAAGCCTAAAGAGTTTGAATAATTAAAAACATCTTTAGAATTTAAAGACTCATTCCCTAGCAGCTGAGGCTTTTTGAGAGGAATCTGACAACTTTGTAAAAAGAAAATGTCGAGAAATTAGAAAATTTTTTAAATAAACAAGGGCTCTTCATTCAAGCAAATTTCAAAAAGAAATTCTTAAAATTATTGTACAAATTTTATGAAATTCAAGACCAAAGTTTGACAGAACTGTCGCTGTTAACTTTAACTATCTGTTTTGGGAATAAGATTTAAAAATATTTACTATTAAAAATGAAATAATAATTGGTGGACTTTTGACAAAAACACTTAAGTCGACTTAAAAATATTTTTCAAGACTTTTATAATAATAGTTTTGAAGAAATAATACACTTAAAAAGCTAAGTAAATAATGAAAAAGTTGCTACATTTTTTATTCGTATCATATGGGACAATAAATGCTGTAAGTTTGACATTAATATGGTACACCCAGTAATGGTAATGATAGTTCATTACCTTTTGCATTTTTTGCAAGCATAAAGTCATGAGTTACCGATGTATTGCATAATTTATTAATGTAAAGTAATAAATAAAATATTTTTGAAAATGTATTTATAGACTCTTTACTTTGAGTTTTTTTTTGTAAGCAAAAGGATAATGTATGTACTTTTCGACATTATCAACGAAAACAGGAACCGAAACTTTACTTATGTTCAGATCAATCAAATATTATATGCATCAATAGCTCAGTAAGTAGAGTTCACGGCTGGGAACCAAAGCTCCCAGGTTCGATTCCCATCATAAACACACTCAGAAAAAAAAGTTAGTAAAAAAATTTGTAAACGGTTTTCAATCTCACTAAAATTTTTGTACTGATTTTTAGTAAAAAACTATTATTTATCAAATCTTGATGCTATTTACATTTTACAAATTACAGAATTTTTACAGAATATTTTCAAATTTTTGTTGCTAATTTTAGAAATAATTTTACAAATTTTCAAATGTCGATTTGCTAAAATTAACAAAAAAATTTACTAATTTTAAAAAAAGTGGATGTTGAAGGAAATGTTATTTCTAATAATTAAAACTTATACATACATACAGAATTAAATTGCCCTAAAACGTTACATAGATTTAAAAAAATATATCGGAAGTGAAGATACCGACGCATGTCTAAAAATAGAACATCCACCTAAAATAGCACTAAAAAGTTTTTTTGGTTCTTAAAATCAGAAATAAAAACAATTAAAATTTTAGTTTTGTTTTTTTGAAATTTATGTAAATATTCCATACAAATTTAAGTAAATATAGACTTGCTAAGTAGTTATATTTATAGATAATTAAAAATTAAGAAGGAATGGCTTTTCTCTTTTAAATGTAAACAAAAATATTTGTCATAATATTTAAAACTTTTGTAATATTGAACATCGTCCATAGAACATTTTTGTAAATACACAGAAAAAAGTATCACAAAATTTAAAGTAATAAAAATTATTTGTTAAAATTTAAACTCGATTTCTAACAATTTTTTGTTTGAAATGTTTGTAAATTGTTATTTTTCATATAAAAATTCTTTGAAAATAAAAATTGAAGTTACAAAAAAATAACAAAAAGTTTTTTGTATTTACAAATTTCATTGTTGGTGCCTTTTTAAAAAATATTTTTTTTTGTATTTACAAAAATGTTCTATGAAAAATGTTCAATATTACAAACATAATTTTGTAATTTTATTCTGTGTATATGAAAAGTTACAAATTACAAATATTTCAAACAAAAAATTGTTAAAAATCGAGTTTAAGTTTTAACAAATATTTTTAATTACTTTAAATTTTGTGATACTTTTTTCTGTATATTAAAAATAACAAAAGCTTACTAATGAATTGTGTAAGTTAAAAAATAAGAGAAAATGTGATTTACAAGAAATAATATTTCATTTAAAAACCGGTATACACTCTAAAAAATTCTTGTAAATTTACTACTATAAAATGGGTAAAGTTTTATGTAATATTACGAAAATTCGGTAAATATAAACACCAAATGCGTAAAACTTTTTGCACACACTTTCATATACAACAATACACACACGAAGTATTTTTAGACACTATGTGTTTACAATTAAACACATTATGCCTAAAATCAGTATTATTTTGTTGAGTACAATTTTACGCACAAAGTTTGTAAATATACTAACTAAATACTAAATATACTAAAAAAATTATGACATATTGAAATTGAAAACAAAAAACTAAAAAATTTTCAAAATTTAAAAAGAAAACTTTATTAGGTTTTTAAATTTATCCATTATTTGAAATAACTAAACAAAAAATTGATTGTTTTTATTCTTATTGTGGGTTTTCATAACAATACATTTATTGTTTTTATTTTTATTGTGAATTACTAAACAATTAATTTATTGGTTTTATTACAAAAAAAAAAAACATTTTTGTGCTGTTTAATTTCCAACAACGTAGTAGAAAATAGGCGCATTTTTTTAGGATTTTTCCGAATTATATGTGTACATTTACAGGAAAATCGTGTTTTTTACGCACGAATTTGGTAAATTTACCCTTCAATATTAATATTTGATTTAAATTTTAGGCACTTTTAATGTAATTTTACCTATTTTGTGTTCATTAATTTACACATAATGTGTGCACTTTTTTCATTTACGTACACAGAGTAAATTTACCCAACTTATAGTAGGAGTACAGTTTCCTACTATAAGTTGGGTAAATTTCAACAGAAATTAATTAGAGTGTACTTAATTTTCATTTAAATTAAATGCCTTTTGTTATTTATTTTTAAATGTTGATTAAACAACTGACATATCCGTAAGAAACAAATAATATAATCAGTTAAAATAAATGTCAAAATTTTGAATACCAATTTCATAAAAAATAAATGATTTCACCATTTATTTGAAATTGTTTCCCTTTTATATAAATATATATATATATATATTTATATATATATATATATATATATGTGCACAGCACATGTTGCCGGGACAGGTTTCAAAGTAACAAAATGTCTTCATAGTAACTTGTGGAACAAAAAACCGTCCCCGCAACATGCTCCGTGCACATATATATATATATATATATATATATATGCATAGAGCATGTTGCGGGGACGGGTTTTCGTTCCACAAGTTACTATGAAGACATTTTGCTACTTTGGGGACTGTCCTTAAACTTTTCGTTATTCCACTGTTTACACTGAAGCCATTTTACTGGATACAGCGCATATTAAAGGGACTTTTTTGGCTGTATATACAGATGTCTTCAAAGTATGGGCAATGAATATATATATATATGTGCACGGCGCATGTTGCGGGGACGGATTTTCGTTTCACAAGTTACTATGAAGACATTTTGGTGCTTTGGGGACTGTCCTTAAACTTTTCGTTATTCTACTGTTTACACTGAAGACATTTTACTGGATACAGCGAATATTATAGGGACTTTTTTGGCTGTATATATATATATATATATATATATGTGCATAGCGCATGTTGCGGGGACGGGATTTCGTTCCACAAGTTACTATAAAGACATTTTGTTACTTTGAGGACTGTCCACAAAGTTTTCATTATTCTTCTGTTTACACTAGAGACATTTTACTAGATACAGAGCATATTATAGGGACTTTTTTGGCTGTATATACAGATGTCTTCAAAGTATTCACAATGAATACATGTATATATATATATATATTTTTTTTTTTAATTTAAAAAATGTAAGCATGCATAGCTATACACTTTTTGTCTGAATGCGTTTGTGTATGTGTGTTTATGAAGTTCTTGTAATTTGAATTGAAATATTTTGTATATATACAACCAATTTAAATAAAAAAACAAATTGGAATTATTTGAATATATTTTTGAAACAGACAGCAAACAAAATTTAAATTTGTAATAACAGTAACGAACACAAATAAACTACAAATTTCCGTTTTGTGGGTAAATTTTTACTAAATTTCAAACAAATAAAAAAAATATATGAAACTGAAAAATATCGGTAAATTTCGAATAAATGTATAAAAAAGTTAAAATAGATATTTCTTTGAAAAACAAATGTATGTTCCTTTATTTTTAAATGGGACGGAAAAACTTTTTTATTAAACTACAAACAGTAAACTACATAATATTCTGAGTGTAAGTAAAGGTAGAGCAGGGCAAACAATATAATTGCTCTATTTCTCGTTCCGGCGAAGTCCATATACGAAAACAGCTTTCGTACAAAGGCGGCCCCAAATATTTAAATTATATTTGTTTACAAAAAATAAAGAAAAGTTCGGTAAGTAGGGATAGACGCTTTCTTTACAAGGTACAGATATAAAATTCGAAAAAAAACCTTTTTATTTATTTATTTATTTATTTATTTATTTATTTATTTGTTTATTTGTTTATTTCTTTATTTATTTATTTATTTATTTATTTATTTATTTATTTTTATTTATTTCAATACAAAGGAAACCTATAAGGCCAATTATACATGTATTGTAGATTAATATTCATGTTATATTATAATACAATGGGACTTAAAAATACTAAAAATAATATATTTTAGTACAAAAAAAAAAAAAAAATAAAAATAAATAAATGGTTCCCCAACCACACAAACATTACCAATATATAAATTCTGTAAAAAACAAAAAACAACCTTAAAATCCTATAACACCAGAGACTCAAACTGTTTAAAACCTAAGAGTAAATAAATTAGAATTCATCCACAAGAAAAATTGTCTGTCTTAGTTTCATAATTATATAAAAATATAATAAAAGACGAGAAGATAGATAATCATAAAACTTTCAACCCAAAAATGCTGGGACTAGTGCAGACACTTTATTATGTTCGCTAACTCGAACATTAAATACATAACGAACTTCTAGGCAGTAGTTAATTTTAGACATAAGCAAAGCATGTGCTAAACGGCATCTAACATACCGCGGTGTATATGATTTTAAAGCATATTAACTTCTTAAAATAAAAGAAATTTGATTAGATAGATTATTTATGTGATTTTCAAAATTTAGAGTCGAATCAAGAATAACACCAAGAAATTTATGGGAATCAACATAACTAATTGGTTGGTAATTTATACAGATTGTGGGACAAATAAAATTTACCTTAAAAGTACAAAAATTCACTAAAATATTTTTTAAAAAAGAATTTAAAACAAAATGTTTTTACAATTTCTAAGCCTTTGATTTTTTTTTAATTTTTTCTAGAATATTTTTTTAAAAAATAAATAAAATAAAAAAAACATATATTTGAAATTTTGTACTAATATTAATAATATTTAGTAAATTTTTTTTTTTGCTGATTTTAGAAAACAGATTATAAATTCCACTTTACAAAAAGTTTACTAAAACTTAGTAGCGGCAGCTAATTTCTCTACAAATTTCATTGTACTACACGTAAGCAAACATGTGTTGCTAAGATTAGCAAAAAAATATCGCTGGGCTCAAATTAGCAAAATTTCCCGTAATAATAGCAAAATTTTCAGTTGCCATTACAGACTTTTGAATATTTTCAATATTTTTTTAACCAATTTTTTTTTGATGAAAATCTATTTTACATTTACTATCATCGTAACCATATATGTAACCACTTACTTTATCATCTTTTAGGTAATGGTACCATACATTACCACGAGGCTCATCGCTTGTAAAAATCATCAATATAGTAAGGTGTAAAGTAGTGTTTTATAATTTTTTACACATTATTTGGTTATGTGTGGCTATGGAAAGCCACATAAGTAGGGAATCCATTTTTTAACGAAAACCGAATTCCGGAATTTTCGGATTTACGTAAGATGAAATCCGGAATTCCGGAATAATTCCGGAATTTAAAACTAAAAAATGTTAACCAGCATAAATTTATTTCAAAGTAAACAAAGAAAATTTTTATTTTTGTATTAATCGGTTAATCGGATCGATTAATCGATAAAATTTACGATTAAGCGATTAATCGTAAAATGCTTAATAAATGAATTTCCTTCATCAATAAGAAAAAACATAAACAAAACAAATTTAATATTTAAAAAAAGATAATATAAAAATAAAAATTTATGTTTGCTTTTTGAAGAAGCTTCTCAGCATACACAAATTGTCCGATGTAGTATCATTAAGTCTTGACCTAATTTTTGTTGAAAATGCTCCAGCGGCGGAAAAGGCTCTCTCTGCTTCAACACTTGTTGGGGGAATACAAAACAAGTTTTTGTGAATTATTTCCAAAAATGGTGCAGGAGATCCACCTTCGTCCCAAAATTTTAATTCATTTCGAATCGCAGATTGAATTGATGTTTTTTTTTAAATTCTTGTTGTCGGCTGTAAAAGTGACTGCTGGATTTTTTGCTGCAACAATTTCTGTAAGGAGAGTTGCGTTTTACTTTCAAAAAATTCGTTGGGTTTAAATACTAAATCATAATCAGACTCGGAATCCGTTGAATCAACTTCAGCAGTAATTTTATCATTAAGTCGCCGGGCCAGTAATAGAATAATTTTATTTATTTTTTGTTTTCGAGTGACCGGAAATGCTCTTGTGAATTTTTGTTTTGCCACCATTATGCAAATATTGTAGCACATCAGATAAAATAGTTCTTCTCCGATTGAACTGGAGTTCTATCTCTTTTTTCAATTCAAGGGCAAATTCGCCATTCTCACTAAAATTTTGTAACATAAACGTAAATGTTGCATCCGCAGAAATTAAATTAGCATCTGCACGGCATAAGGCGTCTACGGCTAATTTTACTGGCATCAAGTTTTTAGATATTCGTGATACCGAATCCCATTCTGATTCATATAAAATTATGTCCGTTTTAATGTCAATTAGTGCTTTTTTTAATGAAGTTTTTAAAATATTAAAACGCTCTAACATGGAGAACATGCTATTCCATCTAGTTTTCGAATCTAACACAAGCTGTAATTCTTTTTTATGATCTTGCTTTACGTATTTTTGAAGCACTTTCATTTTTCAAAGGAGAACGACGAAAAGTTTTAACAATTTTCCGAACTTTTGTGATTAATGCTCGTAGTTGAAAGTTTTCAGTGGTTTCCATAACATCAGTTTAAATTCCCATATCTACCCGCATTCCACTGTCATCATCTTCATCATCAGTAAGATTTTCTTCATCTAACTCAAAGTTCGGTCCATTTTCATTATTGTCCTGCTCTACTTCGTTTTCTGTTGCATTATCTACTAAATCCAACGTTTGCTTTTTATAGAGTACATTACCAATTGCAATTTGAATTGCATGAGCAAAACATACAAAAATTGTTCGCAGGGTAACAATCTACCAACTTTTTGCATCATGTAGGCACCATCTGTAACAATGCACAAAATATCATTTCCAATATTTAATTGGCATGGTTCAAGCTTTTTTTCCACAATTTTATACAATCTTTAGACGCAAATCGGCCATTAATACGAGCCAATCCCAAATTCCAGACCCGATCTCCTGATCCATGCACGTTAACATTCATAAAACGTCTGTTTCGAGAAGAAGTCCATTCGTCAAGTGTCAGACTGAAACGTACGTTTCTGTTTTTTCAGAAATAATTTCCGAAATTATCGACTGCCAAATTTTTTTGCTGTAATCCATTACGACTTTTTGTATACTGGTAGGTGATTTCGGAATATCACAAAATCCCCGCGTTCCTAAACATTTTCTTAAATCGTATGAACTACAAAATATGCGAAACGGTAATCCGTCTGAAGCTACCATTCGAGATATTACTGCAGCAAAACTTTCGTCTACTTTTGAAATATAAAAATCTTTAATCGTTTTAATTTTAAGCTAAATCGCCGGTATTCACACCAGCAGCATCCGTATCATCAATTTTTCGTTTATTTAAAATCTTGTTATGTTTAGTCCGCAAACGGGTGTGCATGGGTGCACACGTACACCCACCCAATATCTTTAAAACCTGCTTACATTGTGTACATTTCGCCACTTGAGTTTTTGTCCCTCGTAAAAAATAATTCCATACCGAATTTGAAGTACTCTCTTTGGAGACATCTATAAAAATTTCGTCTTGCTTATCCGCCATCCTTGGGATTAAAAATATGTACACAAGAAATATATGAAATTTTAAAACTAATAAAACCTACCTATATCAAATGCTACCGTGAAGAATTGAACTTGAATGGTTAATTAAATATTTATATTATTAAAATAAAATGTAATGATTTACTGATTACTAAATTTAATATTAAATATTAAACAGGAGTACGTTATTAAAATGATAATGATTTACTGTTTATTTATACTAAATTTACTATTACACTTAAATGTAACATATAACACAACACAGGAAAAAACATTTCAATTATGATATGATTTCACAAAAAATTTAAATGTCAAAACGAATAACATTATTTTTATTTCTCATGGCAAACTATTTGTATTTTGTATTTTTTTTAATAAATCGTTACAATACAAAGTAATATAGTTTTTTTGTATATTTTTTTGTCAGTCGCTAGAATTCCGTGTAATTTGTTAAAAAGCAAAAAAATATTTAATTTCGAATAATCCGGAATTCGATTCATTTCAATTCCAAAATTTCGAATTTAAAAAACAAGACGGAATTTCGGAATTCCGAAATTTCGAAATCCGGATTTGAATTCCCTACACATAAGTATAATAAGTTGTTAAAGTCAATAAGTTACAGGTCCGCCATGTCTTATTGATTCGCTCAAAAATACGGTAAGTACTTGTTGCACACTAAAATATCATCATTATACTAAAAAAAAAAAAACACTAAAATATCATCATTATCTGTTTTTACAAAGAAAACTACTATTTGGTAAACTTTTCTAAAACACAAATAAATTAACCAAAAAACTTTTATAAAGTTTTGACAATATCATTAATCATGGTTCAATAAAAAGGCGAATATTTTGAAAAATTTATTTAGTATCAAAAGTGTTGTGTTCTAGGAAAAATGAATTTAACGGCTTTATATTTTGATTATCATTATAAATCTGGTGAACAATACAATTCGATTAACCAGTTTGTTGCAGCTGGTCTACTATATATTATTGAAAATTATTTTTCAAAATACTGTAGTTATTTTGTGTTGACACTAAGTTGCCGCAATACTAAAGTTTGCAATTTTTACAATGATATGTTTCGTAAAATGTTTATCGATTGGAATGAATTGCCACTGCAAATTGTAGTAGTGAATAAAAATGAAAATATTAAAGTACCAGGATTAAGACAATATAATATGATATTTACAGATTCCTATGATGCTTTTAAGTAAGTAGGAATTATTTTTTCCAAGAACTGTGCAATACAACAACACCTTACATTTTCCAGAGAAACTGAAATGCATTCTTATACAGACGATTATAATTATAATGAATATTATTATATATTTCTACAAGCCCGTGATCACTTAATACCTGGTGAAATGCAAAATATATTAGAATATTGTTGGCGACATTATCTGATTAATTGTATTATACAAATACAAAATTCAAAGGGTGAAATTCTATTTTATACCTATTATCCGTTTACGGAAAAACATTGTGATAAAGTTGTACCGATTTTAATTAATGAATTTAATGGCACATCTTTATTGCATGAGGAATTGTTTCCCAAGAAACTGAAAAATCTGTATGGCTGTCCATTGAAAGCAGCTCTATGGAATGTTCCACCTTATATAAATTTATCAAGGGATTCAAATAATGCTACATACATTTCTGGTGGTTTTGAGGGCAAACTTTTATTGGAATTAGCCAAGAAATTAAATTTTACTTTGGAGATAAAAACACCCGAAAATGATAGTCAACGTGGTGTTATATTTAAAAATGGTTCTTTAACGGGTGCTCTAAAAATGGTAAGTAGTATTTATGTATTGTTAAATTTGATCAATTGATACTTAAAAGAAAGTACCGAATTTTAAGTTATAAAATAAATGAAAAAAAAAAAAAAAACAATTGCAATAAATCAACAACTAATTGTATTGAAAATATGTTATAAAGTTTTATATTTCAATGCTAATATTTTTTTGTACTTACCAAGAACGGCAAGGAAATCGAATAGCGGTTACTGCTGTTGTATCGGTGTAATTTTGACAATATACATTAAAGATTGAAAACGAATGTAAAAAATTCAATAATCAAATAGTTTCGCTTTTTGAAAGTAGTGAAGTTTAGCGAAATTGCCACTAAAAATTAGTAAATTTTAACGAAATTAGTTCTACTACCAACACAGTCTGAACAGCTAATACACTGTTCTTAATTAAAATAACAAAACTGCACCCAGAAAACAGTATCAGTTGTGTCCAACGAGTTTGTTGCCAATCGAATCCTGGCGGTTACGACAACTGTCTTTATATTAAATTATATTTTTAGTTTTGAAAGCCAATATTCAGTTGTAAAAATTAATATTTATATTCAACAGAAATATTATTACGTTCCACAATATTTTATTTAAAAAAAATTAAATTTTTGAATTTTTCGGGTATCGAACCTGGGCAATCAGATTCAAAGTTCACACTCTTGCTTATAACACCACCACCAATTTTAATTTTCTTTGATATATTTGCCATTTAAACTTTTGAATATTTTATTTTAATTAAAAAAATAATTTTTAAACTGTTTGCCATTTCCTAGATTTGAACTCCAAAGTTCGGAGTACTGAGCTACCTCTCTACCCACCACACCACAAACACCTATAAATTTTGATGGCTAATTTTGAGTTTAAACAATTTGTAAGGAAAACAAATATTATTATAAATTTTTTTATCAATACCAATCATTAGTGACGTCTATTATCAATACAATCCACAATTCGGTTGCTTCTACTAAAACCCTAATTAAATGATAGTATATTAGATCAGAATAACCGTATTTGTAGTTACCACTTTTGAATATCGACAATTTTTTTTTATAAATTTGATAGATTGTACCAAATTACTAATATATTCAATAAATAAATGGTTGCTTCCACCGCACACAAATACTAAACGAATTTTAATTTTGAAGATGATTGAAAATGCCAATAATTGAATAATAGGATTGATTTTTAGTTTCTTTTTCCTTTTTTTAATTCCCAATAGAACATTTTTGCTTTATTAATGAGTTTTAGGTTATTTCATATAAAATTAAATCTTCACAAATAAATGTTTATGGTTTTGATCGAATAGCAACGAATCTTTTCTCTGGGTGTGTTAGCTAATTTTTGAGTTAGAGAAATACTCGTAAAAGTTGAGACTCTGAACTAAATTTTTTGTAATCAATAACCTTTGCCCAAGCGTTAATATATTTTTAACGATTTTTTTCAAATATTTTTTTTTTTGTTTTAAAAGCAATTTATTTACGAAATTTTGATTTTACTTGCTTTTCGCTTAAATATCGTTCGTTCCACAAAAAGAGTTTCAAGACAGAAAAACTAACAAATTATGTTTTCTATCAATATACATAATAAAATTGATTTAATAAAAAATATTATTTACCCAAAAGCTACTTAATATCTGAATATCACTTTTTGACGATCATAGGCATTAAAGTGTTAATTTCTATTATGGTTTACGTTTACGGTTTTTAATTTGTATCGGTATTTAAGGGATAACGGATTTTTAGCAGTCATGGTGTGTGCAACTAAAACGTATTTTGGTTATGGTTTCTTTACCAGTATAATTTTTTCCTTGTTTTGGTTGCGGTTTGGGTTTTCTAGAAATAACGTTAACGGCAACGGTATTTTTTTTTTTATCAGTTAGGATTATTAATTTGAATCGATATTTAGCTGTTACGGTAGCTCTTCTTGATATTAGCTAATGTTTCCAAATCGGCTAATCGATTAATTCGATAATGTCGAAACAAATAATTTAAAACTCATATCATTATTCGACCCGAATAATCGGTTAAAATATATCGATTAACCGGTTAAATTTTTAATATAAATTTTTTCCATTACTTTTTTTTAAAAAAATTTTTTAATTTTTTAACTTTACCCAAAGTAAAGCTTAAAAAACAGTAACTTGAATAAAACAAAATTCTTTTAAAATGGAGTGAAATGGATCATTCAGAATTTTTAAGCAACTCAAAGCAAGTAATATAGTCCATTTTAACATGAATAGACTGACGCCTGAACAACGCTTCCAAATTGTGATAATTTATTTTGGAATACATGGTTCTGTTACGTATCGCGCACTACGTCCATTTCACGGTCAACATAATCGTCCATCAGAGCAATTAATTTGATTAACTATGGAACGTTTTCGCACCATGTTTACTCTAAATAATAATAGGCATCAATAGAGAGGTCGTACAGTACGTACAGATGAAGTTGTTGCTGCTGTAGAGGAAGACCCAAATCAATCTTTCCGCCATCGTGCACAGCGATTGGATATGTGTCCATCCACTTTATGGAAGGTTTTGCGAAAAGATCTTGGTTTGCGTGCTTAAATAATCCAACTAGTGCAACAATAATTTTAGTAATGTATTTTTGAATTTTGTTTGAATGAAGCCCTTGTTTAAAAATTTCTAATTTCTCGACATTTTCTTTTTAAAAAGTCGTAAGTTTCCTCTGAGTCTTTAAATTCTCAGGATGCTTTTAATTATTCTGAACAAACTCTTTACGTATAAAAAATCATTGCCGTAGACTTAACTTGATATTTCATAAAAAAGCTTCGCTTTGCGTTCTTATCCGATTAATCATTTGTAATTTTTCCAATAGTGCCTTAACCGGTTAACCGACAGGGTTGAATAATTGTAAACACTAACATTTACCAAATGGCTTTCATGGCGTATGAGTGTTACTTCAAAAAATATCACTCATACGTAATGTAGCCAATTAATTGCTTTTTAACAAAAGCCGAAAATTTAAACAAAAACCAACATTATTAATAAATGGTGATTTTTTACCGGTTTAGAAAATTGAAAAAAAAACCAGAAAATTTTGCAAAAGTGAATGAAATATTTATTTGGGGCAATAAATGAATGTCTACCATTTACTTTTTAAAGATTATTTCATGTAAATGTTGCCCGCGGCTATGCCGTAGGACGTCCATCTGTGAGCTCCAATTTTGCACACTTTTTCCAGCATTTCGGCAGGTATCTCACCAATGCCAGCTGTAAGTTGTGGCTGGCTTGTCCCCGTTCACGAGAGACTTCATGTCTGGTGGTGCTCACCATACTTACCTCTCAATAGGTTCAAGATATCGCATGACATGCGCCACCGTGCCACATGTCAACCAAGTCCAATCCTTCAATTTTAGGCGAAAAAATTCGGTAATCATCGCACGATACCTAGCTAAATTTACTGTTACGTTGCGATTTTCCTCTGAAGCCTCTGAGTTTCATCGCTGAAGACAATTTTTCGATAGAAACACATTTCGGATACAGCCCAAATTTTGATAATAAAATTCAATGATTTGCAATCGTTGTTTGTTAGTCTATTGATGGTGAAGTGGCACAAATCTTTTTTTTTAACATTTAAAAACAATTTACACTGAAAAACCAAATAACAAAATAAATACGCTTTAGATAATTTTACCGGTTGTTAAAAATGCAAATAACAGTACATTTCTAATGACTTTAGTTCGATTTTAGATTATATTATCACATTTTTCTGTAAATTTTCAAATAAAAAGAAAATTATTATGAATTTTATTAGTAAGATAGAGAATTAAATTCATAAAAAAATTGAATAAGAGCCGCAGGATAGATACGTATTTTTGGGGTTCGCCCATCTTTAGTATCCATGATCATTTTGGCGTTTTGATTTTGGTTTATATTTAGTGATGAGTGAAATAAGATGAGTGAAATAAGAATCTCACATAATTATACTAACATCAATGAAATTTAACGATGCTATTTTTATCCTCTACTTTTTAAACATAAAGTGATTAAGTATAAATCTTTAAATTAGAATGCGTTAAAAAAATTTTAAAGAATTCGACCAATTCAGGGAATTCAAATAGAATATAATAAGGAAAATATAGTAAGGAAAACTAAAATTTAAGACATTGCCTATTATTTACTATTAACATTAATTTATGTTGTAGATTTAAAACAATATATATACAGGGTGTTTTGTCTTGACAGTTCATATTTGACAGTCGTGATGTAGACACGTGACAAATTTATTTTGGAAAAATATTCGATAAACCAACGTGTTTTAATCGCATTTTATCAAAATCAATCATCTATTACTGTGACGATGAGAAAGTTACGTGAATTTTTTGGGAGAAACAACGTACCAACAAAATACATTATTTATCGTGTAGTGAATGATTTCGAACCTCTATGTAGGTGGTACACCCAAGCATGGACCACAACGTACTGCAAGATCGACTGAAAACATTACTGCTGCTCAAGAAAGTATTCAAAACAATCCATCAACCTCAATTCGACGCCGTGCTCAGGAGCTTGGTCTTCAAAGAATAACTTTGGCCACAATTTTGCACAAGGATTTACATTTGTTTCCATTTAAGATTCAGTTAACACAAGAGCTTCTTCCACAAGACCATTTTCGTCGCCGTACATATGCCAATAGTAGGATGTTACAGCTCGCCCATGACAACCCCGATTTTCATGAAAAAATCATATTGAGTGACGAGTCACATTTTCATTTGAATGGATATGTGAATAAACAGAATAGTCGGTTCTGGGCAATGGAAACCCCTCAAATTACTCATCAGTCACCTTTGCATCCATTAAAAGTGACAGTCTGGTGTGCAATTTGGTCAGAAGGAATCATTGGACCTTACTTCTTTGAACTATGAATGGGGAGTGATATCGTGCCACAACTGCATGCTTTGGGCTTAATTAACATGTGGTATCAACAAGACAGTGCCACATCGCATACAACCAGGATTACAATGGAATTACTGCGAGACCTCCTTCACACAACAAGTTATTTCAAGAAATGGTGATGTTGATTGGCCTCCACAGTCGCCTGATTTGACTGCTCCGGACTTCTTTTTGTGGGGATATCTGAAAAGCAAGGTTTATGCAAACAAACCAGAAACGCTTGAGCAACTCAAACAAAATATTCGTGATGAAATTAATGAAATACCGCGTGAAATGTGTGAGAATGTAATGAAAAATTTGCTCAAAAGGGCTCGCATTTGTGAGGCTAACAGTGGCGGACATTTATCTGATATTGCATTCCATACATAATTGCCGACATTAAATAAAACATTTATCAATATAAGATCCATTCTCTTTCATTAAATCAAAAATTATAAACAAACAAAGTAGTATACCTTCCCGGCGGACACCCTGTACTTAAAACCTTTAGAAATAAAGTAAGATTGAAACTTTAGATTTTTTTAAAAAAGCCCTTTTAATGGTCAAATAGACGCACAGCACTTTTAAAGTCATGTTTTATTTGATGTATAATTATTTATTAATTGTTTTCAGCATTTTATGGTTGCATAGTTATCATATTTTTTTCATAGTCAAAATTTTTGTTTAAATAGAAGGTGTCAGTCATAAAATATTTACTATAATAATGATGATAGCGACCATGTCGGTGGTTAAAAAACCAATAACATGGTTGTGACAATCATACCCGATTGCAGCAAGCTTAACATAGTAGCAGTGATCATGTTGCAACCATGTATTTTCTCTGCGTGTAATAGTAATGAAGTAGCACAAATGCATAGAAACTAATTATAATTGATTGAAAAATCATTTGTTCACAAAAAAGTTTGAAAATTTGAAAATTATCAAAGTAGCTTTTATACAGAAAATAATAAAAGCCAATATAAAATATACAAATGTTAACTCGCATAAATAAATATTAACATAAATATTTACACACAAAATGACGGTTAATAATGCTAATGGTTTCTTTTAATTGATACATTTATAATGGTAATGAAATTCAAAAACATTGTCATTGATCAATGATCAATGAAATCGGATCCGTAAATCATTACCATTGATTCAAACAATGGTAATGAAATTTATTCATTACCATTGTTATCAATGTTATAGTAATGAAATCATCAACTAATCAGTCCAGTCAATGCATTTGTCCCATGTATGTGTACAAATAAATCTCTTATTAATACATTAAACATCGGACTAGCAGACATATGATAAATATCTAAAACGATCGGATTTTCAATGCTCAATAATATTTTTTGTTGCTTAAATTAAAAATTTTGAGTAATACAAATCAATTTATAATAATTGGAAGTAAATATTTAAGATGGCTTTTTAGAAAGCTTTTCGATTTCGTTTCCGATTTTTATCACTTACTCTTATAATTAATTTATTTCCAAAATTAAAATTTTGAAAATACAATTTTTTTTCTTTTAAAGCTTAGTTATTAAAAGTTTATTGACCTACTTTAAGCACAGATCTCAGATTAATATGTTTGGTATTTTCTTTTACAGTTGAAACAACGTCAAGCTGATTTTTCTGCAGGAGCATTTTATCAATTTAGTCAACGTGATGAAGTGGCAACATCTACTACAAGTTATTATCAAACAATTTTTGTAGTCATCGCATTAAGGAATGCATATCTTCTAACATCAGTGGAAACATTACTTTTTCCATTTACCAGAAGATCATGGTATTCAATAATAACTATGACGTTTTTATCATTGGGTATAACAGCCATATTAAAACGTATTTATCGTAAAAGGCTGCCACCAAAAGCAGATCATTGTACTCTAGACGTCTTACTTTTATTACTAGGTATGCCAGCAGTACTTAAGCCCAGAAAAAATGTTACCAGAATATTAAATGCTTCCTGGATGATGTACTCACTAATAATAAGAACTACATATCAAGCGTTATTATTTCATTTGATACGTACATATATCACCAGAAATGTTCCTCAGATCTTGGAAGACTTGGTTGAAAATAATTATACAATAATTGCAAATCGTCAAGTTAATGATGTTCTTTCGAAATTAACTTTTGCTAAAATCCCTAAGATATTTGCCCTAAATTCTACTGTAGAAACAGCAGCTTTAGAATATTTGGAAAAGTTACCCATAAGAACAGCTAAAAGTTTTGTTTCTGTTGTTCCCTTGGAAGCTTGACAGCACTATACAAACAATTTACAAAATACAGGATTATTTAAAGTGCTGCCACATAGCATAAATAACTTTAAAATTTGCATGTATTTGACCAAACATTCATTTTTAATCAACAAATTTGATGATATTTTAATTTGGGTATATGATTCGGGTATTATAAAAGCTTGGACAGATCAAGTACTGCATAGAAATTATTATAATAATCAACATTTACAAAAAAATCATTTGTTTGGTATAAAACAATTACATATGGTATTTGTAGCTATGTTAGGGGGTTATTTAATGGCATCTCTGGTTTTTATATATGAATTGCTATTTCAAAAATGGAAATATTATAAATTAATTAGAAAATCAAGACTAATCTAATATACATATGTATATATTGAAATCAAATTAGGGGAAATAGTGTTACCATGCAAATATATTAAAGCACCCGTATTAAGTTTAAGTCGACTTTCTTAATGGTACATCTCTATTAATTTGGTTAATTTTCTATCAAAATGCATCGTTTCCAACTTTAACAAGTTGAAAACATTTTAAGAAAAAAAAAATATTGATTAAAAAAATAAAACATATTATAAAAAATAAAAGAATATAAAATTATAATATGCAAAAATGGTGAAAATTTAATAATTTTAGTAAGTTAAGAATTAAGTAAAAATTCCGGACAATCTTAACAAAGGGTAAGTAAGTCAATGGTAGTTACAACTTTTGTTCTTTTGTGTACTTTTTGGAAAATTGTAAATATATCAATATTGTTTTAATTGTTTTTCAAAAACTCGATTTCAAGAAGCAGTATAAATTTTATGTTATACTATTTTGGATATGCACCCTACATCCAGCATTTTTGAAATGGTAAATTTGTATAAATTAGAGTCAAAAAGCGACACCGTTTTGAAAGACCACGCCACCGGTATGGAGCTGATATCCAGAGAACTAGTCCTAACCTGAAATATTGAGATCCTCCAACCTTATATCCAAAATCACCGACAGGTTTTATGTCAGATGCACTGTACACTCAGAAAAAAAAAAGTTAGTAGAAAAATTTGTAAATGGTTTTTAATCCCACTTTACTATTTTTGTACTGATTTTTAGTAAAAAAACTATTATTCAACTATTTTGCTATTTACATTTTAGAAATTACACAGTTTTTATAGAATACATATTTACAAATTTTTGTTGCTAATTTCAGATATCATTTTATAAATTTTTTAAAACCGATTTGCTAAAATCGGACATCCACTTAAAATAGCACTAAAAAGTTTTTTTAGTTCTAAAAATCAGCCCTAAAAACAATTAAAATTTGACTTTAAAAGTAAAAAAGAAAATATCTAAAATATTTTTAATAAAAACAAAATAATCAGTTTGTTTATGTTTTAAAAATTTTTAAGGTTTTTAAGCCTTTGATTTTGTTTTTAATTTTGTCTAAAATATTTTTTGAAAAAAATAAATAAAATAAAAAAAATTTGATGCTCGATAAAAAAAAAATAAATTTAAAATTTTGTACTAATATTTGGTAATTTTTTTTGCTGATTTTAGCAAACAGATTTTAAATTACACTTTACAAAAAATATACTTAAATTTAGTAGCGGCTACTAATTTTTCTACTTATTTCATTGTACTACACGTCAGCAGACATGTGTTGCTAAGATTAGCAAAAAAAAAAAACCGCTGGGCTCAAATTAGCAAAATTTCCCGTAATAACAGCAAAATTTTCAGTTGCTATTACAGACTTTTTTTGGTGAGTGTAGTGCATTCATACGGCAGTTAGCCTCGAAACATTTCTCCCACTTTTATTCAGAGATTTAGTATACCTGCCCGCTCATAACCGTAAAAGTCCCTGTGAGCTGATATCCATACCTGAGTAATAAGCGACTGGCAGCTTAACGTAGACAGTTCTTCCCTATACTGACCGACGATGTCAGTAGATGTGATATATGAGTTCAAGGATATTAGCGCCGCCTGGCTAGCGACAAAAATACGCATGGTTCCCCGAACTCCAATCGTACACAAGAGTTTGTAAGATTCCCTGAAAGACACTACCATAACCAGGTAACCTGAAGGAGCCTTGTATGTTGCAATCACCAGAGAAAATCACAGAGTCTACCCCACAACACATCTTTGAACCGTCGGTGTTCCTTTCCTAACTTCTTTTAAACTTTCGCTATTACCCAGACAATCATTGGCAATTAGAGAGTCCAGTCGGTGAAATAGTCTCAACACCCAGATCTAAACTTTGTCAGCCTTGCATTGTTAAAAGTTCCTTCGGTATCTAAGAAAATAGCCAAAGTATATTGTCCGAATTCCGAGTATACCCTCACAATCTCGTGAAGCGCAGTTTCCGTTGAGCGGCGTTTGTTGACTTCAAAGTTGTAGTCTTATGAGTGCATCGATGTTTCTTTACAGTGTCCTAAGCTGATTGGCGGGATGTTCTTTGCAGTTTTATGTCCCCTTTTGCCAATCTAAGGAATAAATATCGCCTTGACATTTTTCCAGCTGACAAGTATGTGTTTGAAAGAGAGACAAAGTTTATACTTTACGATCAGCCAGGGAGTTACCAGATTCTGAACACTGTAACATTATACGAAGAATGCCATCCGGACCTGGCGATTTGTATGGGGAGATTATTTTGAGGGTCTTCCGCTCCCATAATAGACAGTCATCAATCCATCGAAAATTCGGGATTTTGATCTTTGAGGCAAGACAGGCAGTCTGTGACTGTCAATTGCCATTCTTGGTAACCTAATTCTGGCACAAGGTCACGAAGGAATTTCTGCGATCAGGGATCAGCTTAAAAGAGACAATCCACTGGGCGTAGAGACGCATTTGCTAAAAGATTCCAACGATAACACTTCTACACACATAATTATCATTTAATCCATCGATGCCCTCCATTCCTTTGCAACGCGAAGGCAACCCACCACAAACGTTTGCCAGAGCCAAAACCAAATGATCCCTAACAACCTCGTTAAATGGTATTTGAGAGATATGTATGAGCTGCGCAACGGCTCTATCAACAACGACTTGGGTGGGGTCTGCTTACGCTTTACATACTCACCCACCACAGCTGGGTATTTGACACGATCCCCTTCGACGCCCTCATGTACGGTTTCATTCAACGCATTCTTAATAATTTTGTCAAGAATGTACCTTGCCCTCGAATATCCGCACGTCGCCTGAGGGTTTCTTCTTATTTATTACGTTTGGTAAGGTCGCCGACCGTGACGGTCTATGCACACTGGGTTAATGTTTGTTTGGTCTTAGATGTTGTCTGGTGAGACGCTGGAGTACTATGAACAGGACTATCAAGGCGAGTATATCTTCCTTAGACGATTTGTGAAGTAATTTAGTTTTGTTGATTATATTCATGCTTGGTCTCACGACTAGACACGTAAGGGGGACCAAAGTAAACACAAAAGCCTTTTAATAATACAAAGAAAAAAAATATTTTAACACTAAAACCAAACTAAAACCACACTCTACCTTCGGATTGAAAAAAAGTCAACAATTCGGATAAGAAAATAGCTAGTGATGATAAAAAAAAATCGCCATTCGGATTATCTAGGGTTTACTGTATGTTTAATTTTAATAAAGGTTTTCTATCACTTGGTACAAAAAATACTTATTTAAACAAGATAAAGATCAGCATACATTACAATTACAAATTAAGTTCTTTTTTAATTACAACATACCAACCCTTTTACAAACTTAATATTTACTTATCATTTGTTACAAATATATTTTTTATTCATCGGTATAAACCTTGACCCTTTTCTTGCAGTTGTTTCATTAACAAAATACCTTTAATAATAATAATAGCGCAACGTGTATTAAATATGGCTCAGTTCGAAAAAATTAATGTATTTGTGACAAGCGTATTAAGTTTTATTATATAAAATTTTTATGAACATTTATCTCAACATTTGTTGCAACATTATCATCATATATTCCGCTTATATGATTTTAGTTCTGTGTAAGGATGGATACCTTAATTACTTAAATACCGATTCCAATTGAAACCGGTAAACGATTGTAATATTTTCAAAATCCACAATCGTAATCGTAACCGTAACCGTTAAACGTTTCGGTTGCTATACTTAGATTGATGCCGTAACCTCTAAAACATTAATTTTAAGACCGTAGTCGATTGAAACATCGTATTAGTTTTTTTTTCAAAACTTTTACCGAAACCAAAATAAAAATCAAAATTATGCAGGTAAAAAAAATCTTGTTTTAAAACTTTTTAGCACTAGGGTTTTTTATAGTGTACAAACAGTAGCGGTAAAATATTTGCATTACTTTAGAACATATAATAATGTGTTACCAATAACGGTTTTTTTTAATAATTATTTTTGTAATTATTGAATAAAAAAAAACATTGTAAACAAATTTAGACTGCGCGATATCTCCATAAAAATGTAATGAGAAAAGCAATGATAAAGGTAACTAGCTACTATTAACTAATGATGAGTTATATAACCCATTATTTCTTAATATTTTTCTACATTGCTTATTGAGGCAAATTCAAAATAATAATTTCTGCTTAGATTACCATGAAATTTCACACAGTCCTAGTCAAAGTTTTTTTAAGCTGTAAAAGTTATTTGCATTTGGATTTGAATATTTTAATTTTGCATTTTTGTAATAACCAGGTCGGGGTTTGCAAAGGCAAATCCAGGGCAGTTTTCAATAGAACATTCAGATATTAATTAGCAAAAATTTCAATGCAATATATTATTCAGGCTTAAAATGACGTGCTTTTAAAGTTGTGAATTAAAAAAAACATTTTAACTATTTTATTTTTGGCCAAAAACATACCAAGACACTTTTGTGTCCTTATTAAGAGTTTCTATCAGAACAAATATACTATTTACATTTTTATGAAAGGATATGTCATTTAGAAGCATTCAACAGTTACTATCTACACGCAAAGAAAAAACATGGTTGAGGCAATCATATTCGAAGAGCATCATATATTTTTGGGTTTATGGTTGTGCAAACCATAGTCGTACTATAATATGGTTGTCATATTATAATTATAGAATGAACATAATTTTACTGTAATATGGTTCCTACAGTTATGTTATGATTCAAAAATAACCATAATTTATCATAATATGATCGCATGTAACAATTCTGAGGACATTTTCTAAAAAGTTCTCAGATTCCAAAGACTGTTCAAATTTTAAGGACTTTTTCATTAAAAAGCTTTGTAGGTTATAAATACTGTCTAATAAAAAAATCTTTGATTCTCAGAACTTTTTCTTAAAGAAACTTCTAAGATTCGAATGACTATTTCTTACAGAATAACTATTAAATTTTTAAATTTTAATCATATATTTTTTTTTTGAAATAGTCCCTACAGTTATATTATGATTCAAAAATTACTATCTAAATAAAAATGTTTTGATCTTGAATTTATCATACTATGATCGCACGTAATTATAGTATGCTCAATATGTTATCATATGTATATTATGGTCCCGCATAACTTTATTATGATTCCTGCATTACCATTATATGATACCTACAATTATATATGATCCTTGTTATTTTATTATGATTATTAATATACATAATATGACTATCTGATATTTCCAAGAAATGTTTTTCCTAAAAAACATTTGATATTAAGTAATTTTTGAAGAAAAATTGTTAAGGAAAAATCATAGATTCTAAGAACTTTTTTTTAAGAAAACTTTGATTCTGTGAACTTTTTTTAAGTAAAATACTTATTTTTTTTAATCCTAAGGACTTTTTTTTAATAAAAAAACCTTAGATTCTAACGATATTTTTAAGATTTTTTTTTTTTTTAAGTTCTTAGAAAGTTTTCTTTTAGAAAAAGTCCTTAAAATCTAAGTTTTTTTTTTTTGATGAAAAGTCCTCAGAATCTATGAATTTTTCTTTCAAAGAAACGCCTTAGAATCGAAGTTTTTAGTAATATATGAATTTTTATCTAAGAAACAGTTTGCAGAAACCGAAATTTTAGTTTAAGGAAAATTTCATGGAATCTAAAAATGTTTTTATAAGATAAGTTTCTAAATATCTAGTATTTTGTATAAGAAACCTTTTCGTACAAAAAAAAAATTGGGTTCTTATAAAACAAATATTTTATTATTCCGAGAACTTTTGACAAGCAATGAATTAATAAATATATTTTATTAAAAAAAAATTATTTGTTTATTGCAAAGAGTTAAAACAAAAATCTTTATATAGAATCATATAAATTGATTAGTCTAATAATATTATATGTATAAGGAATTTTCAAAAAAACCCTTGAAAAAGATGTTCTAAAGTAAAAAAAAAATTAACTAGATCTTAATGGGTCCATTAATGAAAGTTATGTATTTTCTACCCATCTGATATTTGTCCAATTTTAGTGAAAATTTGACGGAATTGATATAATTTTGGTTTTTATAAAAATAAGTCGATATTATGAATGTAAATATCAAAGTAATAATTGATAATTATTCATTGATTGTTGCCAGCATTTTATGGTTGCATAATTATCATATTTTTTCATAATCAGAATTTTTGTTATCACAGTATGGTTACAGCCAATTATGTTATAAAATAGAAGGTGGCAATAATAAAATAGTAAAATATTTACAATAACAATGGTGGTTGCGACCATGTTGATGATTAGAAAACCAATAACTTGATTGTGACAACCATACACGATTGCAGCAAGCACAATATAGTAGCAGTGATCATGTTGCAACCATGTTTTTTCTCTGCGTGTATTCTCTTCCTAAATTCAAGTTTAAAATTTAAGTACAAAGCAGATACTCTAAAATGATGCTAATAAGATGACATAGGTCCTGTTTTATCCCAGCTTAAAATGTGGCCAAGGCTGCAAAAATGCTAAAAAAATAATTTCTCCAGAGGAACAGTATATATTTTGCTTATGTTACAATAACACAATGCATACCACTCCTTTGGCGTAATTAGTCAGTTAGTTTTATAAAAACAGGGGGTTATTTATAAAAGGCTACTTCATTTGGAATATAAAATATTTCCCAGTTGCTAATTATCCTTCTCCCAGACCCCCTTTAAAATCTATAAATATTTTATTCAAATTTCAAATCTGAAGACAAAACTTGGATTTGGAATTAAAAAGCTGGTACAGATACTCTAAGGTGGCTCTAATGTAATGTCAGAAATTGTGTTCTATCCCTGAATTAAATATCGCCGACAGCAAAAATGGTAATAAATTGCATTTTGAAAAATTTTCAGTTTTTTTTTTGTTAAAAAAAGTCTTTTATTCATTAAAAAAAAAACATTTATTACTAAAAGTAGTGCCTCAGCTTCCATTGGGCAGTTGTTTTATGAATAAAAAGATTCCTTTCACATCATTTCCATTTTGCTTTTATTTTTTAATTAAAAAGAACACATCTTAGACTGAAATTCAAAAAAACGGCCTTTTGGAAAAACCGGTTTCGGTTTTCTTCGAAAAATCGAATTTTAAAAAAACCGGTTTCGGTTTCGGTTTTTGCAGAAAAAACCAGTCAACCGGTTTATTCGGTTTTTTTTAATTTCAATAAAAAGCTTATATAATTTGTTAATTGTTTTAATTACAAACAAGAAAAAAAAGAAATTTAATATATAAAGTAATAAAAATAAAAAAATATATTCTTTGAAAAAAAAATATTTTATAATATTTTTTTATTGTATTTCATTTCAACATTTTATTTATTGGTTTTAATATAATATCTTAATAATTAATATTATAAAACTATATTCATATCAAATGAATAGAGATCATTAAGTTTGTAAATTGGTAAAATTAAGTACGTTAGTAATTTAAACGTTTAAAACGTTTGGCATTAAATAAGTTTTTTTTTAATATTACATTTTAAATATGTAAAAAGAAAATCTATTTTCACTTCTAAAATAATATTTTAGAAATAATATGCAATTTAAATGTTTCGCTTTTGATAAAGCTAGAAGGGGAAAATACTCTTTCACTAATATTAGATGTTGGACAATTAGTCAAAAGACAATTATATAAATTTTCCAACTTTTTAGTTCTTTTGTCGAATTTATCAAGATATATGAAATCATCATATGTATAATGATGAATGATTTTGTAAATCTTTTTTTAAGGATTTTGAATACTGTTTATTGTGTTATTTAGATCAGAAATTAAACTATTTGAATTTGGAATATCCAAAGTTAAGTCTTCATCGGAATCTATCAGACTTACATCTAAATCTTCATAACCAAACAAACGATTATAAAAGTGTTAGGAAAAAAAAGAGACCAAGTAACTCAGTTGGTGATGTAATTAAAAAAACCGGTTAACCGAACAAACAAGACCGGTTTTCGCGTTTATTCGAATTTACAAAATATTCAACCGATCGGTTTAAAAAAAAAAGAAACCGGTTGACCGGTTTTCGGTTTCGGTTTTTAAATACCCTAGTACTAACAAATGTTTTATCAAAAACTAAAAATTATACATTTTCGCATAGCTATTAAATTTTACATTCATTAATAGTTAAATAATATTTTGATTTAGATAATGCTACAAAACGCCAACCATTGGGCACCGCCCAATTTTATTGCTAAGATTTAGGAAGACAATCGTTGGGGTTTTCTGATATTGAAATGCATATTGTACAAAAAATTCACCTAAATCATAACAAAAAAAAGGGCCAAATATTGGGGTTTTCTGATATTTTCGAATTTACATTTAGTTCAATGGCTTAAATGCAGATTATACAACAAAAAAATCAATTTTAGTCCCACCTGAATCATGAAAAAAAGTTGGGAGCCAATTGAACTAACTGCAGATTGCATACAAAATATTTTTAATCTACGGCCTAAGGTTGTCATTTTCTGATATTTTTAATCTATGTTATTAGATGAAAAAAATGGGTTCAGGTTCGGGTTAATCGAAATAAAAATTTCAAAGAAATTTTCGTTTAATTTTATAATTAATATATTTTTATATTTTTCTTCTTTTAAGTTTGATCTTTCAATTACAAAATCGTTTCTTCTTCTAAACAACAAGATTTTGATTCTCTCATAAAATTCTCTTCTTCTCTTTCCATTTGCAAATTTTTGAAAATTTCAATTGTTTTTAAAATATGCCTTTTTTTAACCGCAATCAAAAGTGGATTATTAATAAAGTGGTTTTCTCTTTTTATAATATTTAAGTACACTCACAATATTATTTCGTTAAAAACAACTTAAAATACATATTAAATTAATCGAACATACAATCAAAAAGAGGACTACTGATTTCCCATTATGTGCAACCCATTTTGTTGTTTATTTTTAATCATTGTTTAATAATCGACAAAAGTAAAAACAAAATAGAAAGTCGTTTGAAATAACCTTAAAATTTTTACTGACAAAAAGTTAGAAAAAAACTACTTTTGTGGTTTGTTTTCAAATTGAAAGTTTTTTATTTGTATGTAATTACAAAACAAAACACACGCAGATGTATATATTTTTATTGGCTTTGTATGTATGTTTATTTGAATCATTTCTTTGAATCTATTTTGGTAAAAAAACAAAAAGGAATTATATGAATTTCTATTTTTTGAAGCAGAAAACATAAAATTTTACATTTAGCAGAAAATATTAACTTCTACTGAATGTCTGTAAATTTTTATAGTTTGTTTTTTGATTGACTGTTTCAAATAGTTAAATAATATATTTTTATGAATTTCAATTGATTCTTCAATTAAAAACAAAATTTACGGATTACTTTTTAAATAAACTACAGTCGGTAACGGAAAATATATTGTGAGTGTATGATTCTTATGAAAATGTTTTTGTTTTGTCATCTTTTGTTAGTTCTAATTTCAAACTAAGCCAGACTCTATTAAAATCACCTAAAGTCATCTGTTCTTGTTGTAGTTTTAGCGTTAATTTTTTAACAGGTGGAAAAACTTCTACGAATTCTTTACAATTATTCTAAGACTTATCATTCATAGTTAATGCAGCATCCAGTAATTCCGAACAAGAATAAAGCTTGACCCATGTCATAACTGGAATTCCATCTAGTTTGACTAGCTTTTTTCAAGTTTTGCTTTTTAGCTAAAGAAGAAATTTTTGGTGTTCGCCATTTTTACAAATAGCTCTGCATTGATCAAGTAATTCCTTAAAAGAAGAACTAGATATAGTGTCAAGCACTGCAAACTGGAATGCAAGAAATGTAATGTTTTTTATGATTTTTCTATCAAACATTTCCCACGCCATGAATAGCAAGAATTTTTTTTTTATATTTTTGAACCCGAACCTGGTTAAATTTTTGGGTTTAGCGGGTTCGGGTTCAAAGTTTTTATAAACAGCGAACCTGAACCCGTTTGTTTCAGTCCCTGTATTAGAGTAACTATGTGGTTGGAATACAATTTATACTCAAATCTTTAAACTTTGGCCCCCTCAATCTTAAGAACAAAAAGGTATGGAGCCATATGTAGGCCTTTTCTGATATTTTCTAACCCAAAATTTTATTTCGTTAAAAACAATCTAAAATACATATTAAGTTAATCAAAAATACTATCAAAAAGAGGACTACTAATTTTTCATTACATTCAACCCATTTTGTTGTTTATTTTCAATCGTTGTTTAATAATCGACAAAAGTAGTAAAAACAATCGACAATCTTTTAACTGACAAAACGTTAGAAATAAACGATTTTTGTGGTTTGTACATAATTCTTGAATAATTTCTTGTAATTTTTATTGAAAAAGTTTTGTATTTAAACAAACTATTGTGTTAGAAACAGAAAACATCAAATTTTACATTTAACAGAAAATATCAACTTCTACTGAAAGTCTGTATTTTTTTATAGTTTGTTTAAATAACAGATTCAAATAGTGTGAATGAATAAAAACAAACTCTACATATTACTTTTTGAATAAACTGCAGTCGGTAACGGAAAATATATTGTTAGTGCAGTGATTTTATTTGACAATTTATTTAAAAAAGTATTTTTTCGACAAAAAAAAGGAGAATAAAAAAAATCATACTAGAATGAAGAAAATAACTGTATTGAAGTTTGTATGATTGGATTGGTGGTTCGATGCCTTCAACTCTGTAAATATTATATATTTGTAATAACCTTGATTTGGGTAGAAGTCTGTGCGAAAACCTTGTCGAGGAGTGTTATTAGCCTTAATTGACATTATATCAAATCCATATATTAAGTAATAACTACATAAAACATTAAAATAATTATCAAACATTAATCGAAAATTAATCGCAAAAGTTTCTTGAATAAATACACATAAATAAATATATAAAAAAAGTTCTTAAAGTTTCTAAGATAAACACCAAACTAAAGTTGTTTAAAATAAATGTAATACTTTCGGTAACATACTGTACATGTAAAAAATTTATATTATCCATCATTCGCATAAACACTTTCCATCATAACGGTTGTTGTAATATGAATATAACAAATTTATTAAATTTTCAATCAATAGCCTATCAAGGTGCTCAAACTCAATCAAATGAATTGAATAAATTTGTAGCAAATTCTATACGTATTATAGTGGAGGAATTCTTTCTGACAATGGTACATTCCTTTATAATTGTAGTATCATGTCGTCGCAGTAGTCCATTGTTTTTTTATCTTAATATCTTGCAACATCTATTCAATATGGTGGATAATATGATTGTACAATTGGTGTTTGTTAATATTGAAAAACCCCAAATACGCATAGAAGGACCAAGATTGTATAACCTTTTATTGGTTGATTCTTTGGAAGCATTTATGTAAGTTACTGCAACACTTTACCATTAACTATTTAAAAAATTTCTTTATATTTCAGAGATATTGATATTAATTCTTATACTCATAATTCTGATACCTATGAATATTATCATATTTTCCTTATGCAACGTGATCGTTATGTGCCCAATAATATGGAGAGTATATTTCAATATTGTTGGACACACAATATTATCAATTGTAATATACAAACTCAAAATGGTTTAGGAGAAGTTTACATGTATACATATTTTCCCTATACCCCAACACATTGTGGTCATACTAAACCAGAGAAGATTAATCAATTCGTGAATGATGCTTGGAAGAAAAAAAATTATTTTTTACCCAAACTAAATAATTTCCATGGTTGTCCATTAGTGGCCGTTGTTCGGCATATACCACCATATTTTAATGTAATTAAGAATGATGGCAAAATTGTGGCATATAGTGGTTTCGAAATGAGTTTAGTTCGTCACTTATCAAAGCGTATGAATTTTACTTTGGATATTCGTGAATCCAGATATGAAGGTAGATCATATATTCCTGGTAAAGGACCTCTGCAAATGGTGGTTACAAACATTGTAAGATCATTAAATTATCATTAAATGTTATGGATTTTTTTTTATCATTTCAGCTTAATAAACGTAAGGCTCACTTTGCATTGGGGTTCTTTCATAAAATTTCTCTTTTGAGCTCTAAATATACCACAACATTCCCACATTATCAAAATAATATTGTAACAGTGATTTATTTAAAAGCTCAAACCTTTGGTACTTTTGAGATACTTTATTATCCTTTTAAAGTGTACGCTTGGTCAGCTATAATTGTATTCAGCATTTTAACGATTTTAGTAACAAGATTTGTGCGTGAAACTTACCCATGTTCGATGACAACATTTTCAATTATTGCCTGTGGTTTTGGTTTGCCCGTAAATGAACAACCCAAGCTCTATCATTCTTCACTGATCTTTATAACATGGCTGTGGTGTACTTTTATATTGCGTTTGATGTATTCGGCTCTATTATATCATTTATTTACTAATGATGTCTATCGGTCATTACCCCATGGCTTAGAGCATGCTTTTGAGCAAAAATATCGTGCTGTTATGAATCGTTACACACTGAATGATATCAAAAGTGTACCATATTATGAACAATATCTGCAATATTTAGGTATCATCTACAATTCATCTGATGAATTGATTGCTTTGACATATTTGGAGGAAAATACTAAAGAAAATCTTCTTGCGGTAATTTCTAAAGATTTTCTTATATATTATGCTGAGACATATCGCAAGTCGGGACTTTTTTATATTATACCAGATATTATATTACAACAACAATTTTGTATATATATGGGTAAACATTCCTTTCTCACCCATAAATTCGATACTGAAATCATCAACATACAATCGGTGGGTTTAATGGAACTATGGTCAAAGCGTTATGTAAATGCTAAATATTTTAAAAGTACTCATCTGCATGTTGATGAAGTTATTTGCCAAAATAATTTATGGGGTATTTATATGATATGTGCAGCATGTCAGTTAATAGCATTGTTTGTATTTATTGCTGAAATTCTATCGATTAAATATCGGTTTTTAAAAAAATTATTTAAATAAAGTTAAACTAAAAAATAAAATATTATACACTCAGAATATTATCAAGTTTAGTGTTTGTAGTTTAATAAAAAAGTTCAGGTAAAAATAAACTAATAACTTAATGTAAATCTCAAAGAAATATTTATTTTAAAATTTTTACACATTTTTCAGTATCACATATTTTTTTATTTGTTTGAAATTTAATCAAAAATTATCCACAAAAAGGAAATTTGTGGCTTATTTGTTTCCGTTACAGTTACTGTTTTTATAAAATTATTTTGTATACTCTCCATTATATATCGTGAGGGTATATATCAGTTTGTTATTCCGTTTGTAACATGTCGAAATATAGAACTAAGACCCCTTATGTAATTTTAAGTCGATTTAGCGATGTCCATCTGTCTGTTAAAATGGCGATCACGACGCGAAGATGCACCTCAAACATTTTTTTTCACCACTAAAATTTTTTTTACCACAAAAAATTTTTACCCACAAAAATATGTTTTCACATCCAAAAAAGTTTTTCACCTCAAAAAATTTGTTTCACCTCCATAATTTCATATGTATTTTTTTTTACATTATTTGTATCAAGACTCTGGCGGACAGAATGATAAAGTGTGTATGTACTTAAGTACCTTTTGACCTTAAAAGATACTCTTTTGACTCATTTGGTACTATTCTCAAATGCCCTCTTTTTATATTTTTTTTTATTTAAGACAACTTTAGTGATCTAATTCTTTTTAAAGACTGTTTGATAGAAAATATTTTTATGGGAAAAAACATAGTTTATACGAGTACTATTCCTAATAGAGTTTAAAATATAATTCTATGTCATTTCTAATACCATGTTAAAGTTTTTAGTTTCTATAATATGGGATTTGTGGGTTTCGCACACAGTTTCGCACACAACAGGAAAAGCCATGAGAATATGTGCCTTGCTTTTATTTCAAAATTGTACCAGATACAAAAATCTGCATTTGGGTCGATATGTGCTTAGCTAGCTGAAAAAGTAATTTTAATTTTTATGTTTTCAGCTTTTAGCGTATTTCTTTTGAGTTCACTAAACAAACACATGGTTTTACGTTTACTTTTTAGAAAGCTTTTTATGCCCTTCACCACAGGTGGAAGGGTATATATAAGTTTGTCATTCCGTTTGTAATTTCTACAATATTGATCTTAGACCCTATAAAGTATATATATTCTCGGTCCTTATGAAGACCGAAGTTGATTTAACGATGTCCGTCTGTCCGTCTGTGTGTTGAAATGGGTTTTCCGAAGAACCCAGACATGATGAGGACTTGATTGTTATTTATTTCTGTTACATGTGATCCATTTCTGTTTGCTATTGCAAATCAGACAGATCGGTTAATAAATTGCTGAGATATTAGCAAAAAACCAGGACTACCTCTAATTTTTTCCGTAAAATCCCTTTGTTTAATATGTATGTAGAATTTAATGCATAACAAACATATCTATTTGTTGAAATTCTTTTCTTTCATCTCCACCTTTTACACACACAACGATGATTTTGTGTGAGCTTCAATAGCTTAGTTGTCTAGACGTTATGTCACAAATACTTTTTTTTCTCTAAGGCCGCGGGTTCGAATCCCGGTCAATTCACGTTTTTTTGTACATTTTTTTATTTTCGTAAGACTTTTGTTTATTTTTTGTTTTTTTTTAACATTTAATAATTAATTTATATAAAATTTTATATTAATAATTAAATAATACATAAATAGGCTAAAAACATCAACATTTGTATAAAAACCCTCTGATACAAACAAAATACAAACGTTTTTATTTCTATTTTTTGCTCCGATTCAAAAGAATTTTTAAAAAGATTTTTAAACCATTTTATTTCTCATATATTAAAAAATTTTATACATAATTTCTTTTTAAGTGCAACTATTTTAGGTCATAGCTTATAATAATTTATAAAAAAAACTATAAACTATTTTCCTTCAAATTTTTAAAATTAAGCTAAAGAAATTAAAAATATTTTTAATAAAAAAGCGAAATAAATTCCCAAATGCAAATTTGCCAGCTAAATCAAACGTTTTTGTAGAAATAAAATACATGCAGTTCTAGTGATTTCTTTTAACGATTTGTTGAAATTCTTTTCTTTCACCTCTTCACCTTTTAAACACTATTCTAGAGCTGTAATATGACCTCTGGATACGTCTTATAAGCAAAAGATGGGAAATCTTTAGTATAACATATTTGCTGAAAAAAATCGGAAATATCGGTTCAGATACAAAAAAGTTATGCCCAAAACATAATTTTTTTTTAAATACCTATTTTCTGGAACCATAAATCTTCCCGAGTCCAAGTTTTATCACCAAACTAAATGGTTAATTTCCTCTTAAAGGCGTCCGTATATAAATATGTCCATTCCATATATGTGCATATATAAACTTCAGTTTTTTCCAACCATGGTGAAGGGTATATAAGATTCGGCATAGCCAGACTTATATGATACTACGCGTACCGGATTTTGAGGCCTGAGGGCCCCGGCCCCAAAAACGGGAGATAAAAAAATTTCTTTTTTTTATTCCAGAGATGGTAATTTTTTTTTGAGCAACGGCCGACGAAGTGCACTTTTGCCAACATTTGTATACCTGGCAGAACAAGACCTAAAGTAAAATTGTCTTAAAAATCACTGCTATTTGAAACAATACCTCATTACCCTCATCTGCAGCTTTACAACGATTGTTTTCATTCGCTGTGATTGTGAATCGTTCCAGATTGCAAAAACTTAGATAACAGTATAATAATATTATATACTTAAAAAAGTTTGTACGTTAAAATAACTGAAAATATCATTTAAAAGAAATGATATTTCATTTATAAACCGGTCTATTTAATTTTCATTTAAATTAAATGCCATTTGTTATTTATTTTTTAAATGTTGTTTAATCAACTGACACATCCTTAAGAAACAAATGATAAAATCAGTTAAAACAAATGTCAAAATTTTACCTACCAATCCTTAAAAAATAAATGTTTTTTTCATTTATTTTAAATTATTTCCGTTTTTGTATTTTTTTTTAATATACTCGTACAATACAAAATGTATGTATGCATATGAAGCTTTAAACACTTTTGTGTGAATATGTTTGTGTATGTATGTGTGTTTATGAAGTTCTTGTAACCAATTTAAATAAAAAAACAAATTGAAATTTTTTGAATATTTTTTTTTGAAACAAACAGCAAACAAAATTTTAATTTGTAATAACTGTAACGGACACAAATAAACCACAAATTTCCGTTTTGTGGGTAAATTTTAATTAAATTTCAAACAAATGAAAAAAATAAATGAAAATGAAAAAAATCGGTAAATGATAGTAAATTATTTCGAATAAATGTATAAAAAAGTTAATATAGATATTTCTTTGAAAAATAAATGTATCTTCCTTTATTTTTAAATGAAACGGAAAACTTTTTTATTAAACTACAAACAGTTAACTACATAATATTCTGAGTGTATATTTAAACATGTAAAAATTAATATTTGAAAGCGAAAATTTAAATTTATTTTATAAAAAAATATTTAAAATATAATAAAAATTTCCTTTAAAATAGTTTATAAATTGTCCTAAATTTAAGTAAAATTTTATTATATCTTAGAAAAATTTTCTTAAAAAGAATAAAAATTCCTAAGTTTGAGGAAAACCGAAATAGTTTATATACTCAGAAATAGTTCATAATTTTCCTAAGTAATATTTCTTAATTTTAGGAAAAAACAATTCAATTAAATAAAAATGTATTAATTTCAAGAAAAACATCTTAGTTTTAAGAAAATGGAATACTCAAAGGCAATAAAATTAAGTTTTGTTCAAAAAAAAAAAATTTAGGACATAATTAACTCCTATTTATTTCAAAAAATGCGTCTAACTTAAATCGAGAAAGTAAAATCGAGTAGTAAAATCAACTTAGTTTTAGAAAGCTATTTCTAATTTCAGTTTTTAAGTATACCACTTTCTAATTCTAAAGAATTGTTTTCTAAAAATTAGTTCAGACAATTAAAAATAAAAAGTAATAAATTTTTTCCTATGTAATAATAAAAATTTACTTAATTTTAGAAACTGATGAACTATTTCTAAGGAAAATTTTCATGCAACTTAGTTCAGATAAATTTTAAAAATTTTAATAAAATATTCTTTTTTTCAAGTAAAAGTTTTCTAATTTTTTAAAAATAATAAAATTTGGTATAGGATTTTTTTTGCTGAAAAACGCTTAAATTATTTTTAATATTATATTCCAAAAAAAAAAAACAATAAATTAAAAAAAAACCAGTTAGTTTTTCTAATTTTAAAGAAAAAATGTAATTAAATAAAAGAAATTAAAGTACATTATTACTTAAAATCGAGTTCAAGATCCTTTTATAAAAAATAATAATAATGATTATTTATTATTTTTTTTCCTCCAATATTTCGTCACCACATTGGGTGACTTCTTCAGGGAAATTATATAATAATATTATATTATTATTATATTAACTTTATATTTATCGAACTATTTTTTTCACTTAATAATAAAAAAGTTTAAATTTGTATATGTCAAATAATAACAAGAAATGTAACTGTGATATTTTGTATTTTTGCAACAATCTCCTTAAATTAGTTAAATTAAGAAGACAAAGGACCCCCAGTGTTCCTTAGCCATAGATGCCGTGTGTCACATAGGGCGTCCCTTTTTGTAGTTCTCTCAAGCAGAACCGTTAATTAACTACGAAAATGATCTGACTTTGTCACAATTTATTACGTTTCAGGATATCCTGCAGTACATTTTTTAAGTTGCTTACCTTTTTGCTAATGAAATTTAATTTATATTTTAAATACATGAATTTAGTATAATTCAAATTTAGTTTTAAGACAAAAATGTATAGCAAAAAGCTTGTTAAGAGCAGTGTCCTCACAAAGCGGAAGTCCCCCGAAAGTGGGAAAATTCTTACTTAATGAGTGTAAAGTACTTTAAAATATATGTTAAAATATACTACCTTTAACATAGAAGCAGAATAAGTATAAATTTCACTTAAAATAAGTGCTATTAAACTTGATGTTAGAAAATATTTTCTTATTTTTAGAGAGTTAAGTCCTAGTTTTTAGTAAAAAAAATTATCTAATGAACTTAAATAAAATAAAATTTTTCTTAAAACCAAGGAAACATTTTCTAACAAACAGCACGCAGAGAAAAACATGGTTGCAACATGATCACTGCTACTATATTGTGCTTGCTGCAATCGAGTATGGTTGTCACAACCATATTATTGGTTGTCTAATCATCAACATGATCGCTACCATCATAATTATAGTAAATATTTCACAATTTTATGATTGCCGCCTTCTATTTTATAACATGATTGGCTGTAACCATACTGTGGTAACAAAAATTCTGATTATAAAAAAGTATGATAATTATGCAACCATAAAATGCTGGCAACAATCAATGAATAATTATAAATCAAATAAAACATGACTTTGACATGTTCATTCATAATATTTTCTTGTTTTCATAAGAACCAAAATGTCTTTAAAAAAAAAAACAATCATATATTGTTTACTTAAACTGGACAAATATCAGATGGGTAGAAAATACCTTTCATGTGGCATTAAAACATTTCATCAATTGACCTATTAAGATCCAGTTTATTTTTTTTTAAACTTTAGAAGATTTTTTTTGAGGGTTTTTTTTCGAAATTTCTTTATACATGTAATACTATTTACAATAATCAATTTATTGTCAAAATGATTCTATATAAAGATTTTATATGGATCATGTTATGATAATCCAGAAATCATAATATAGTTATGTTGACCATAATAACATTTTGAGCACAAAATGATTACATGCAATCATATTATGATAAATTCATGTTCATATGTTTATTTAGAATCATAATATGGTAATTTTTGGATTATATAACTGTAGGGTCAATATTACGGTAAAATTATGGATATTTTATTATCATAATGTGATAACCATAATATAGTACGACTATGGTTGGCACAATTCTTAATTTCAAGGAAAATTTTATTAAATATTAAAAAGTGTCTTTGGCGCCGTTTTCATTTCAATTTTTCCTCTAAATAAGTTAATATTCCTAAATTCTAGTTAATTTTTTTTTGTGTGTGGTTTTATTTTTGAAAGAAAATTTCAATGAAATGCAATTAATTTTTTTTTGTAGTTAAAGTTTTATTTACGAATAAATTGTTTTGAAAAAATGGAAACTTCAACTTCGTAAAATACAATAAAACAGAACATAACACTACTTCAACAATTTTTTATGTTATTATTTTATTTTTATTTTATTTATATATTGATTTCCAATACAACAAGATATAAATTCTTATAATTAAAGTATTGGATTTTTATAATGAATAAACACAATTTAGTAAGATCTACAATATTTACAAATTAACAAATTTTATAATAAAGTACCACGATGAAAACAATTTAAAAGAAAACATAAAAATATAAATTATAATAATAAAATATTCATATAAAATTTTATATTCATGACATGCGAAAAAGTAAAAAAAAAAAAATTAACTATAAACTTCAAATATTTTCCTCTTAAACAGGGGTCGAATTACGGCATTCGTGATCGTAATTTTTCGATCAAAATTAGTTTTTTATTTCTAAAAACCAAACATTAGAACGGAATATTTTCCATCAGGGATGTTGTAGTTTGGCCCCAGATTGGAAATAAAAGTTAAAGTTGGTGTTATCATTATTAGTATTATTGTGGTAACTTTTTTAAAAAACAGTTTTCGAACAATTTCGTTCGATCACGAATGCCGTAATTCGGCACCTGTATTGCGTTGCTTATGGATTGAATGGTGGTAGGTACTGATGGTTAAATTAAGTGTCAGGTTGCATTACCGATACATTTTTTAAGTGTCAGGTTGCATTACCGATACATTTTTACTGATCTGAAAAAAATGCAGTAATGAAATTTAATTTGCATTACTAGTGGTAAAAATTTACTGGTTACTGCAATTTTTTCAGTAATCACTAAAAATTTACTGGTAATGAAATTTAAACATCATTATCAGTAAATATTTACTGATTACTGCAGTTGTTAATGGACTTCAAATGTAGTGCAGTGCGTCTATCTAAGGTTTTGGTTACTTTACCAGATCCGGGGTAACTTTTTGGTCAATAAAAACATTTTTTTTCCTTAAACATTATAATAAAAATATTTATTTACCTAGTTTTTTTATCTAGTGTTTGAGAAAAATTCACAAAATTTTAGGTTTAGGATTTAGTTTACAAGTTTTATTTAATTCAATTTATAGAGTAATTTAAATTTCCGATAAAAAAACTATTACCTTTGACTACATGAATTGTCTACATTACAAGAGTAAAAAATATTTTGAGTGCAGGATTTTAAGGGATTTGGGGAATTTTTTAATTTTTGCAGTTAAAATAAAACATCTCTTACTATATTATGTTATAATAAAGTAGATTCAATATCTGTTTCAATTAGATACTAAAATATACATAATTTAAGTTTACTTAATTTACTGAAATATTTACTAATGTGTTTCGAAATAATTTTAAATTGATTTGAGACATTAATTACTTAATTTAAAATATATAATTTCCAGTAAAAACACAACAAAGGCGAATAAATACAAATAAAGACATGTCACAAATATACCCGATAATTGTTTTAGAGTAAGAGCAACCTCAGTATTGCGAATTTCATCATATTCTTTTTCTTCTAAAAAACTATCATCCATAACTTTGCTTGCCCAATAATTGATTAAACCAAAACTACGAAAATTTTTCAAAACACGATCAAATGTTGCCACGAGATACGAATGTTTAGTAAAATACACACATATTTGTTGGGGAAATATAGTCTCGGTTAATACATGGAAAACTCCATATTTTTCATAAGTATTAACATAGTATGTTAAAAAATCTTTGGGTGTACCTGTCACATAACGTTTGTCCGGATTAGATTCTAATATCGGAAAACCCCCAGTATCTGAAATATTCAAAATTAATACCTCAATTAACTTATCTCTTACAATAGGTACTTCGGAAAGCGAGTCCCCTGTGGCGGTATTTAAAATTAATTGATATTTTCTATCGCTTAATTCTTGGGAACTATCGGGTGGTGCCAAAGATTTTTGAGATTTTAAAAATTCAAATAAAGATCCTTGATATATGGAACGTAAAACCAGTGTCATTAGTAACCACATCATAAGTAAATAACGTGCAAAATTTCCACGTGGCATTGGAAAAGATGTTTGACCTAAAGTTATGGCTATTAAGGTGATATTTATAAAAGAGCTTGAGGTAAAACCATAGAGAAATTTTAAAATACGCTTTTGACCATGTTCTAAAATAAATGATGATATTGTTAGTATTACAAGTAAAGCAATTAATACAGCCCAAACGTGAAAATCAAAAGGATATGTGATTATTTCTAAACTAGTCCAAGGTTGTCTTAATGATAACACCGTAAAAACTTGATAAGTTTGATAGAAATTTATAGAAGGACTCATTTCAGTGGAACGTTGTAAGGTACAGCGAAAACAACCCAAACTTAAATCGGCAAGACGTTCATTTAACTGCAATATAAATTTATGTTATTTAAATGAAATTTTTACATTCTCAACTCACCATTTTAATGGCTCCAGTTACAGTGCCATCCCCTCTAACCAAACCTCTTTGTTCATTATTGGGTGGTATTAAAAAGTCAATGTCAAATTGAAAAACTTCTGCCAAAACATTCAATAAAATTCCTTCCATTCCCTCGATATCTTTCAACATTTTGCCCACTGCAGGTAATGTTAAATACGGTGGTACATCCCATAATGCTGCCATTAAGGTACAATTGTAAAAATTATGAAATTTATCCGGATACAATTCTTCACTTTTTAAACTTAATATTGGCTTTTCTAGATTAAGTATTACTGAAACTGGAATTTTACAAGATTCTTTCGTAAATGGATAGTAAGTGTATAATAAAATTGGTTGTTCCTTTGAGCGTTCTAGTAATAATGCCACATTTACCATATAGTATTTCCAACAATATTCAAATATTCTATTTATTTCAGATTCATAATTTTGTGTTTCTGAGTGTAATATAATCAGGTGGTATTCACTGAAATCTTTCGTGACAATTCGCGGAGCAGGATCGATTTTTCTAAGAAAAAAAGTTAAAATTAATTAAAATTGTTTAAAAGCCCTCAAAGTAAAGCATGTTAAATGCATATTTTATTTGAATTTTAACTATTCATCAATTATTGCCATCATTTTTTTTTTATATATTTTTGGCGTAGCCAGAATATTTTTTACTGCAGCATGATTTAAATCAACTATATTATAAAAAGGAACTGGCAATCATAAAATAATAAATTATTAACTATGAAATGCTGGTATTGATCAGAACCTAATTAAAAACCAATAACTTTATTGCAACCAGTAAATCCGAATACAACGATCATTATTTATCATCCCAGCAAAAATAAATGGAAGTCATTCTTAAGAAATTAATTTTTCATTGATTCTAAAGTATCGTTTAGTTCTGATTTTTCTCTTCTAAGGAAGTTCTTTTTCACAACTTATAAAAATGTGATTTTTAATGAAATTAAACACTTTTCAAACAATTCAAACAAAAAATTTTAAGAAATCGAATGTGAATTTTAACAAATATATTTTATTACTTAAAATTGTGTGATACTTTTTTCCATTTATTAATATTTTTTAATTTTAACAAAAATTATGAGTCTTTTTGTTTTATTTTTTTGACACCTTAATAAATGACAGATGAAAAATGTTGCCAATATAAATTCACGTTTTCAACATCTTCCATGCATTTCACAAAGATGTTGTTCAGTGTAAAAGCCTATTAGCCAATCCTTGCAGATGTAAAAAACAATGCTTAACTAAGAAATTAAAAAATATTTGCCTTTCAGCACCCTCTATTGTAACTGTCCTGCGGGAAAAAAGAGGTCAGTTGGGAATTAGGACCTGTCCCGTTATAGGTGAAAAAAGGACCGCTTCCTAAAATACCTACTACATGACTGCTTTAAAAGTCGTCACATGTTCTTTGCGTTGGTTCTGTGATATGTTTCTTGGGGTTAGTTGTGTGACATGTCACAGAGGGCAACTGACCCCTAGGACAAGCCCATGTTGAAGAGGCCGTTCATTTTCATGTGAAAACCTGACCCGTAACCGGTGCCTATCACAATGAATCGTTCACGTGTCGTGTCCTGGGATAAGTTCTTTCGCGCAGGGTATTGTCAACCAAAGTTTAAATTTTTGAAGGATATCAATCCTAAATGGTTACATGATACATCTTCTTGGGTGTTCTTTGCGTCAGTTCTATGATCGCGTTAGCCTTGCGACAGGTTGTAATAGGGTTCTTTTGTGTCAGTCCTCTGAGATGTCATAAAGCGCAATTCCAACCCTTCTATGACAAGTCCTTTCATATAAAAGAACTGGTTCCTTTTCCAATGAGCCGGTCATGTGACGTGTTCTGTGACATCCTTTTAAACCTTTGAATTATGTTAATCTAGACAAAAATAAAGCCGTATTAAAGTACTAGGTTGAGAACAGAGCAGTGTGTCAATAATGAGCAAATTTTGGCATATTTAAACTTAAAAATTGTTTAAGGGTCAAAAATCGTTTTCACGGGAAACTTATTTAAAAAACAAGCAAGGTTAAACATTAACCACAGATATTTACATATAAATTTGACATTTACAACTATGGTTAAGTACTTAACTTTAGTTATTTTGCCACAAGTTATCAGCTTTGAGTGCTTTGTGTCAATTTTTAACTTACAATTTGCCAGATTTTCATTTTTATAATCGTTGATATCAATACAAAAAGTAGTTCAAGAAATAAGGCCCGACTACTGAATGTCCGTTATAATTTAACCAACAGTGAAATTCAAACAACAGCAACAACAAATGAGTCAGTTAAATTCCCGGGTAGAAGCTACCGGGACGTTGTGAAAATGGGGTTACTAATGTCCTGTTAAAATTTAAATTAAAAATTTATTTGGAAACATTAAAAGATTTCATTTTTCACCAAACCCTAAGAACCGCTGTAGATGCAATGAAAAAGGATCATATAAGAAAACTTCCACCCTATGACACTCCTATGTAAAAATCATTGCTTCCGATCCAATTTTTCCAACACTGGAATTAAAATCACGGCTTCTTTGACCCTTCTTTTGCTACTTTTTTCTTATGGGTTTATATAAAAGAAAGAAAAAAAATTACCAGTGGATCTATGAGTGGGCCAAAATAGATTGACAGGTGTTTAGTTTTAAAAATTTCGACTGATTAAGTGATCTTTTGTTCCCAGCAAAACTTTGGTAATGGGTGCGATATTCTCATTTGCAAGCATAAAGTAATAAGTTACTGATTATTGATAACGTAATATATGATTTATAAATGTAAAGTTATAATTGAAATATTTTTGAAAATCTAGTTTTAGATACATTACTTTGTGTTTTTTGTAAGCAAAAGGGTAATATATGTTTGTTTTGACAACACTAGCCAAAAAACGAAGCGCAACAATTCATTTAAGTTTAAAGCAATCAAATACTATATGCGTCGATGGGTAGAGTTCTTGGCTGGCAACCAGAGTTCCCTGGTTCGATTACCATCATGACCACATTATTTTTAATAACGTTTAGAATATTTGTAATAATTTTTTTAAATAAAATTCCTCTTTTTTAAAAATCTTTTTTTAGACACATTACTTTTTCCATTCTCGTAACCATATATGTAACCCCTTACATTATCACCTCTAAAGTAATGGGTATATACATTACTTTGAGGCTAATCGCTTGTGAAATTCATCAGTGAAGTTAGGTGTAAAGTAATTCATGCTATACATTACTTTACCCATTATTTCGTAATGTGTTGTTTTGGTGGGTTATAACAAAAATCAAAGTGACCACCTACCCTCCAAAAAAAGAAAAAACCGAAAGCTAAAACCGCCACTGAATTAATGAGTTCAATAAGAATTACCTAAAACTTTCATATGAATCAATTAGCAAAATATTATAATATGCATATTCATGTTTATATTTCTCATTAACTATTTCCAGTTTAACTTTCAAAACATTTAATGGTTTCAAAATTTCACTCAACAATTCACTTAAATAATATTTGGATTTTATATCACCAAAACTTTGTATTATTGTCAATTCGTTGGTATATTTCACAAAATATTCCTCATTAAAATGTTCAACATATAAAGCCATTTCACTTATGTTAAATGAAGGTTTGTAAACACTAAACATTAAACATTTTTCAAAATTTAATAAAAACACTGCTAATAAGTTAAATAAATTGTGTGACATGTTGTATCCGTAACGAAATATTTGTTTTGATAAAACAGTCTTTGAAAATAATAATTGTTTATATTTGATTTTTATACGGAAACGTTTTGGTTATAATTAAATATATTTGTATTAAAGTGCCTAACATAGTAATTCATAATTATAAGTCTTTTGCTAAAACCACTTGTAATTATAAATATTACTGCTATTAATTTTAACTCGTTATGGACACGCCAAAGATGATATTTCATACTTCATATATACTTTGCATCTAGTGAAAATATTGACAAACTAAGTTAAAATTTTTAAAGGATATGAATCCTAAATAGGTGAAGATATTTTAAAAATTTTTATGAAAAAATCCTTATTCAAAAATATAAGAAATTTGTATTTTTTTATATACGATGATTTTAAATAATTTTTTAAAAATGTCATATGGCCATCCTGGCATTATAATCTGAAAAAATTATACTACAGCATTTCAGTAAAAACTGGTGAAAATGGTTTAAATATCAACATATTTTCAGATTTTAATAAATGGTATAACATCAACAAAATAAAATTTTAAATAAAATAAAAAATTTAAATTAATTTTTTCAAATAAATGAATGGCAATATTAGGTTAAAATATATCATTTATATTAACTACGTTTGTAATTAAGATATTAAATTATTTTATTGTTTTAAAATCTCTAGATATTCTTTATCCAGTGAAAATAAATAGCATTTTAAAAGTATTGGGTTAAACACAGAGCATTGTGTCCAAAGAGAGTTAAAGGAACAGACATGAATGTAAAGCGGAATGTAAGTGTGAGCACGCAAACGATATCGTTTGTAAACTTTATGTAAATACTTTGTACAATTTAATAATAAACATCTAAAGTAAGCAATTTTAAAGTACTTTTAAAGCAATAAAATGGCTAACAAAATTATATATATTTCTGTGGACTTTTGACAATAACACTTAAGTCGAGTTAAGAAAAATTTCCAAAAATTGTATTTCTGTCTGATCATCAGATTTCTATACCTATTTATATACAATGTTTCGTTAATTAGTTTATAATTAATACAAAAAGTGTTTGTTCATTGAACATGAGAGAAAATGGAATGACTTAAATAACAAAAATATTAGTTAGGGATGCCACTATTTTTAAAAATTAAGGGTTGACAAATTATAATAAAGGGTGTCCCAAGAAGAACGCAATTTTTAAATCTGGCAACATTCGAAGTGTCATTGTTTGACATTTGAACAATTGTTATTGTTTGCTAGTAGAAGGTACGAGGTTAGTAAAAATGGAGCGCTACACGAATGAACAACGCATTCTCATTGTGAAATTGTTTTACCAAAATGGTGAAAGTTTTGCGGCTACAGTTCGCAAATTGCGATCAATTTTGGGTCACAATAATGCTCCAAAAGAGTCAACTGTAAAGAGATTAATGGATAAATTTGCCGAAACTGGGTCTGTTAGTGATGTAAAGACAACAACGCGCCATCGACCAGGTCGATCGACCGAAAATGTCGCAGCTGTACGTGATGATGTCGCTCAAACTCCATCCACCTCAATTCGACACCGAGCTCAGCAAATTGGTGTCTCCAAATCCACTTTGCAGATTTGCATCTTCATGCATACAAAGTTCAATTGACTCAGGAACTGAAGCCAGCTAACCATGGACAGCGAAAGGAGTTCGTTAATTGGGTATTGGAGAGACAACATGAAAATGCTGATTTTGCCAATAAAATCATCTTCAGTGACGAGGCCCATTTTCATCTTGATGGCTTCGTCAATAGGCAGAATTGTCGCATTTGGGGTGAGGAAAATCCTCGAGTGATTCACGAGAAGCAAATGCATCCTCAACGTGTCACTGTGTGGTGTGGTTTTTGGGCTGGAGGAATCATTGGACCTTTTTTTTATGAAAATGAGGCAGGTCAAGCGCAAACAGTCAATGGTGTTCGGTATCGTGAAATGATAACCAGTTTTTTCTTGCCTAGAATTGAAGAAATGAATGTGGAGGGCATGTGGTTCCAACAAGACGGCGCCACATGTCATACAGCCAGAGAAACAATTCAATTGCTGCATCAGTCATTTCCCGGTCGTGTTATTTCGCGTTTTGGAGATCAGAATTGGCCGCCTAGATCGTGCGATTTAACACCATTAGATTTCTTTGGGGTTTTTTGAAGTCGATGGTTTACGCGAATAAGCCGACGACGACTCAAGCCTTAAAAGAGGAAATTGGACGCTGCATTAATGAAATACCGCAGCATTCATGCAAAACGGTCATTGAAAATTTCATTAAAAGATCGCGTGCATGCCAGCAAAGCCGCGGCGGCCATCTGCACGATATATTGTTCCATACATAACCTCATTCTGTCTACTTTACGATATAATAAAGTTTCACGATTTTTTTTTTAAATATCTGTGTTTTATTTAAAATTTAAAAATTGCGTTCTTCTTGGGACACCCTTTACTTATACACTACAATATCAAATAAACATAATTTTTAAATTAGATTAATTTATATTTCACAAAATAACTTATTTAATTTGTGACACTAGCAGGTTGTTCTTTAAAGATTTTTTACCAGAAAAAAAGCTAAATTTTCAAAAAAAAAAAAATTGTAAAATAATTTTCTAAGTTTGTGGAGGGCCTATCCAAACCACTTTTACTAGTAACCTAAAATTTAAAATATCTTTTTTGAATTTTTGCAAGGAACGTGGAACAAATGTAGATTCAATGGGGTAAAGTCTGCCCCTGAAAAGATTATTCAAACGATTTGGCAAGAGGGATGATAATGCTATGGTAGTGGTTTGGCCTGATAATAGAATGGAAAACGAGTGGAATTGAAACACTACGCAAGGACACATGAAATGGAAATGGATCGGGAAACGCGTGGAATTAAAACACTAGACAAAAGATATGAAACGGGAAGCAATTGTAACTGAACCACTAGACAAGGGAATGACACGGAATGGAACGAGGAATGAGTGGAATTTAAATATTAGACAAGGAGAACGAAATGGAATAAAGCGGGAAACGAGTGGAATTGAAACACGAGACAAGTGGAAACAATTTGAACTAAGTCACTAGACAAGGGAACGATATGGAATGGACCAGGGAAAGAGTGGAATTTAAACAATGGACAAGGAGAACGAAATGGAATAAAACGGGAAATGGGTAGAATTGAAACACTAAACAAGGGGAGCGAAATGGAAAGAAACCCAGCAAAATAAAATGGATGTAATTCTTTATGAATCTCTTTTTTAGAACATCCAAAGAAGTTAATAGTGCAAATTTTTCGATTTGTAAGAAGTGATTTTAAACAACTTCCAAAATGTTGATATTAACTCCTACACTTAAAAAAGTTTGTATGTTAAAATAACTGAAAATATCATTTAAAAGAAATGATATTTCATTTAAAAACCGGTCTACTTAATTTTCATTTAAATTAAATGCCATTTGTTATTTATTTTTAAATGTTGATTAATCAACTGACACATCCGTAAGAAACAAATGATATAATCAGTTAAAATAAATGTCGAAATTTTACCTACCAATCCTTAAAAAATAAATGTTTTTTCATTTATTTGAAATTATTTCCGTTTTTGTATTTTTTGTTTTTTTTTTTTTAATATACTCGTACAATACAAAATGTATGTATGCATATGAAGCTATAAACACTTTTTTTGTGAATGTGTTTGTGTATGTGTGTGTGTTTATGAATTTCTTGTAATTAGTATTGAAAAATTTTGTATATATACAACCAATTTAAATAAAAAAACAAATTGAAATTTTTTGAATATTATTTTTTGAAACAGACAGCAAACAAAATTTAAATTTGTAATAACTGTTACGGACACAAATAAACCACAATAAATGTTTAAAAAAGTTAATATAGATATTTCTTTAAAAAATAAATGTATGTTCCTTTATTTTTAAATGGAACGGAAAACTTTTTTATTAAACTACAAACAGTTAACTACATAATATTCTGAGTGTACTAGTAAAAAAAAAAAACAAATATTTAGTTGGTCCATAAATGGTAAATTCCTGCAGTCATTTAATACCTTATTGAAAACATATTTTGCATACCAGTGATATTTACTTTATCCTGGTCGGAATAACAATTCTTGCGATGTCCAAAATCACATTTTTAACTTTAGAACAAAGCCACTCCCCATATTTATTTTGTAGTCCCTATATTTAACAACTTCCGTAAACTAATGAAAAAGTCCATCTGATCATCGATTTTTCATAGCACTGAAACAAACTATCTAGTGAACTTCGTGTTCACTAGATGTAGTGTTTAACTACTTCATCCTCAGCTCTTAGTTTGCTGGAAAGGAGAATGAGTGAAACAGTAACACTAAAGAAGTTGAATTAAATAAAATGGAATGGGGAGCGAGTAAAATTAAAACGAAGCAAACATAAATGAAGTTACTAGAAATCGAAAAATTAATATATGTACTCCTCAGCGAAAAAGCTTAATTTCTACTTAAAATCTGAAATTAAAAATATGTTTTCACTGATAATGTTCTTTTTAAAATAAACAAGAAGCAGGTGATAGAGTAAGTGTCCCCTTAATTACCATACATGGGACTAATGCATTGATTGGACCAATTAATTGATGATTTCATTACCATTACATTGATAGCAATGGTAATGAAAAAAAATTTCATTACCATTGTTTGAATTAATGGTAATGATTTAAGGAACTGATTTCATTGATCAATGACAATGTTTTTGAATTTCATTACCATTATAAATGTATCAATTAAAAGAAACCATTAGCATTATTAACCATCATTTTATTTGTAAGTATTTATGTTAATATTAATTTATGCGGGTAACCATTTTTATATTTTATGTATATTTTGTTTATTATTTTCTGTATAAAGCTATTTTGATAATTTTCAAATCGTATAAACATTTTTGTAAACAAAGGATTTTTCAATCAATTATAATTATTTTTTTATGCATTTGTGCTATTTCATTACCATTAATAATGAAAGTTTTAATGGAAAAAAACTCATTACCATTAAATGGTAATAAAATATTTTTTAATTTGCATTAGTGTCAACTAATGGTAATGAAATTTCAATGGCAATGAAAAATTTCCAAGTATGTTAAGCACCCAGCCCAACCGCCGAAGCTACGAACTTGAAATGTGGCAGTAGATTTCTCCTACAACGTAAAATCTTTTCTAAAAATTGAACATTTAAATTGTGTGTTCCTTACTCTCAGAAACAAAAGTTATAAGAAAAATTTGTTAACGGTTTTTTGCTATTACATTACATTTCACAAATTACAGAATATTTACAAATTTTTGTTGCTAACTTCAGAAATAATTGTGTAAATTTTTGGAAACCGATTTGCCAAAACATAGCAAAAAATTTAACTAATTTTCAAAAAGTTTATATTAAAGGAAATGTTTAGTAATTAAAACTTATGTTTAAAATATTACAGGGTGGCACAAAAATAACCTTCCGATGTTTTTTGGCTGTAATTTAAAAAAAAAAATGAAAAACTTTGATTCTTCTTGTGGATTATTTTTATTTGGTCTTTTAATTTTTTTTACATCAAGTCGAGAATATGATGTCATGTAAATGGCCGCCGCCACAGTTGATTGTCATTTGAGCCTTTTTTATGGCATTTTCCATCACTTTGGCCAAAACTTCCGGCGATAGGTCCTCAACATTCTTGACGGATATTGTCTTTAAGAGCTGCAAGAGTCTGAGACTTGTTGACATAAACCCGCGACTTCAAAAAGCCCCACAAAAAGAAGTCTGGAGCGGTCAAATCAGGCGATCTTGCTGGCCAGTGCAAATTGCCAAAAACGGGAGATTAGGCGCCCGGGAAATGCATCCTTCAGCATATCGGTTGTGGCACGTGCAGTGTGTGGCGTTGCACCGTCCTGTTGGAACCACATGTTTTCCAATCCTAATTCATCAAGTTGCGGCAAAAAGAACTCGTTGATCATTGCTCTGTAGCGCTCACCATTCACAGTAACCGTTTGGCCCACGACGTCTTCGAAGAAAAAAGGTCCGATGACTCCTCCAGCGAAAACAGCACACCATACAGTGACTTTGAGCGGGTGTAATGGCTCTTCGTGGGTTACACGCGGATTTTCAGTGCCTCAGAATCGTAAATTTTGCTTATTTACGTACCCGCTAAGATGGAAATGGGCCTCATCACTCATGATTATTTTTGATGAAAAATCATCTTCATTATTGTTCAAATAAATAGTCACCAATATTCCGCGTTCTGGAGCAGTGTAGCGTAACATTGTTTATTAACGTGTATTTCGCATGTGTTTACTACACAAATGTCAAAACAGAACTGACATTAGGGGCCAATCGCAAAATTTATAGCATTTTTTGATAGGAAGATTACTTTTGCGCCACCTTGTACATAGGTTGTCAAAAAGGATCGCAAGTGAATATACTTTTCACAACTGACTCCTGTCCAAAAATATAACATCCACTTAAAATAGCACCAAAAACTTTTTTAGTTCTAAAAATTAGCCCTTAAAACAATGAAAATTTGACCTTAAAATCTAAAAAAATTACTGAAAATATTTTTCAAAATTAAAATAAAATGATAAAGTTGTTTAGGTTTTTACTTTTTTTTAAGCCTTTGTTTTATTTTTTTTTAATTTTGTATGAAATATATTTTGAAAAAAATAAATAAAATAAAAAAATGTTGCTCGATAAAAAAAATATAAATTTTTATATTTGTATTCGTAAGGCAATTTCAGAAGAAATTAGCAGCTTTAAAGGGTAACAAGTGTATCTAAAAATAATTGAGTATGTATTTTAATATATTTTTTTCTAAATTAAAATTTTGCTATATTTTACAATCCATTGAGTTAACAGCAATTTACTTAAATTTAGTAGCGCTTAATAATTTTTTATAATTATATTATATTTTGATTGTACTAATACTAATAATATTTAGTAAATTTAATTTGCTGATTTTAGCAAACTAATTTTAAATCCCACTTTACAAAAAGTTGACTAAAGTTTAGTAGTGGCTACTAATGTTTTCTACCAATTTCATTGTACAGGGTGTCCGCCGGGAAGGTATACTACTTTGTTTGTTTATAATTTTTGATTTAATGAAAGAGAATGGATCTTATATTGATAAATGTTTTATTTAATGTCGGCAATAATGTATGGAATGCAATATCAGATAAATGTCCGCCTCTGTTAGCCTCACAAATGTGAGCCCTTTTGAGCAAATTTTTCATTACATTCTCACACATTTCACGCGGTATTTCATTAATTTCATCACGAATATTTTGTTTGAGTTGCTCAAGTGTTTCTGGTTTGTTTGCATAAACCTTGCTTTTCAGATATTCCCACAAAAAGAAGTCCAGATCAGTCAAATCAGGCGACCGTGGAGGCCAATCAACATCACCATTTCTTGAAATAACTTGTGGTGTGAAGGAGGTCTCGCAGTAATTCCATTGTAATCCTGGCTGTATGCGATGTGGCACCGTCTTGTTGATACAACATGCAGTTGTAGCGTTAAAAAGTTTTCAATCATATCACGATATCGCTCCCCATTCACAGTTACCGTTACGCCGTTTTCATTTTCAAAGAAGTAAGGTCCAATGATTCCTCCTGACCAAATTTCACACCAGACTGTCACTTTTATTGGATGCAAAGGTGACTGATGAATAATTTTAGGGTTTTCCATTGCCCAGAACCGACTATTCTGTTTATTCACATATTCATTCAAATGAAAATGTGCCTTGTCACACATTATGATTTTTTCATGAAAATCGGGGTTGTCATGGGCGAGCTGTAACATCCTACTATTGGCATATGTACGGCGGCGAAAATGGTCTGTTGGAAGAAGCTCTTGTGTCAACTGAATCTTAAATAGAAACAAATGCACATCCTTGTGCAAAATTGTGGCCAAAGTTGTTCTTTGAAAACCAAGCTCCTGAGCAAGGCGTCGAATTGAGGTTGAAGGATTGTTTTGAACACTTTCTTGAGCAGCAGTAATGTTTTCAGCCGATCTCGCTTGGGCCTCTTTCTTCGAAATCATTCACTACACGATAAATATTGCGTTTTGTTGGCACGTTGTTTCTCCCAAAAATTTCACGTAATTTTCTCATCGTCACAGTAATCGATGATTGATTTTAATACAATGTTTTAACGATTAAAAGACGTTGGTTTATCGAATATTTTTCCATCATAAATTTGCCACATGTCTACTTCACGACTGCCAAATATAAACTGTCAAGACTGATGTTTACCAAAATGGCGCTAAAGCAAAGTAGTATACCTTCCCGGCGGACAACCTGTACTACACCTCGGCAGACATGTCTTGCTAAGATTAGCAAAAAATATCGCTGGGCTCAAATTAGCAAAATTTCCCGTAATAACAGAAAAATTTTCAGACTTTTTTTTGTAAGTGTATACTCAGAATATTATGTAGTTAACTGTTTGTAGTTTAATAAAAAAAGTTTTCCGTTCCATTTAAAAATAAAGGAAAATACATTTATTTTTCAAAGGAATATCTATATTAACTTTTTTATACATTTATTCGAAATAATTTACTATCATTTACCGATTTTTTTCAATTTCATTTATTTTTTTCATTTGTTTGAAATTTAAAACAAAAATTACCCACAAAACGGAAACTTGTGGTTTATTTGTGTCCGTAACAGTTATTACAAATTTAAATTTTGTTTGCTGTCTGTTTAAAAAAAAAAATATTCAAAAAATTTCAATTTGTTTTTTTATTTAAGGTGGGGTTGTATATATACAAAAATTTTCAATACAAATTACAATAACTTCATAAACACACAAATACATTCACACAAAAAGTGTTTATAGCTTCATATGCATACATACATTTTGTATTGTACTACGATTATATTAAAAAAAAACAAAAAATACAAAAACGGAAATAGTTTCAAATAAATGAAAAAAACATTTATTTTTAAGGATTGGTAGGTAAAATTTTTACATTTATTTTAACTGATTATATTATTTGTTTCTTACGGATGTGTCAGTTGATTTATCAACATTTAAAAATAAATAACAAAAGTCATTTAATTTAAATGAAAATTAATTAGACTGGGTTTTAAATGAAATATCATTTCGTTTAAATGATATTTTCAGTTATTTTAACTTACAAATTTTTTTAAGTCTAGGTATGGGCTGATTCTTCTTAGAATTTGCAATTAATTCGTGGAAAAGTTTAGGGTAAAAAGGTGACTCTTGAATGACCTGTATACGTAAGTCCAGAGATAAAAAAACTTGATCTACAAAATGTTACAGAGATTTATTTTAAAAGGAAGATCCTTAGTTATTTAATTTTATTATAGAATTTTAATTTTATTTGATCGGCCCTTACATATTTAATTTAAAATATATAATTTCCAGTAAAAACACTACAAAGGCGAATAAATACATATACAAACATGTCACAAATATACCCGATAATTGATTTAAAGTAAGAGCAACCTCAATATTGCGAATTTCATCATATTTATTTTCTTCTAAGAAACTATTATCTATAACTTTACTGGCCCAATAACCGATTAAACCAAAACTATGAAAATCTTGCAAAACACGATCAAATGTTGCCACGAGATACGAATGTTTAGAAAAATACACACATAATTGTTGTGAAAATATAGTCTCGGTTAATACATGGAAAATTCCATATTTGTGTTGGGAATTTACATAGTATGCTAAAAAATCTTTGGGTGTACCTGTCACATAACGTTTGTCCGGATTAGATTCTAATATTGGGAATCCCCCAGTATCTGAATTATTCATAATTAATACCTCAATTAAATGATCTCTTACAATAGGTACTTCGGAAAAGGAGTCCCCTGTGGCGGTATTTAAAATTAATTGATATTTTCTATCACTTAATTCTTGGGAACTATCGGGTGGTGCTAAAGATTTGTGAGATTTTAAAAATTCAAATAAAGATCCTTGATATATGGAACGTAAAACCAGTGTCATTAGTAACCACATCATAAGTAAATAACGTGCAAAATTTCCATGTGGTAATGAAAAAGATGTTTGACCTAAAGTTATGGCTATTAAGGTGATATTTATAAAAGAGCTCGAGGTAAAACCATAGATAAATTTTAAAATTCGTTTTTGACCATACTCTAAAATAAAAGATGATATTATTAGTATTGCAAGTAAAGCAATTAATACAGTCCAAATATAATAATCAAAAGGATAAGTGATTATTTCAAAGCTAGTCCATGCCTGATTTAACGATAAAACCGTAAAAACTTGATAGGTTTGATAAAAAGTCATAGATGGACTCATTTCAGTGGAACGTTGTAAGGTACAGCGAAAACAACCCAAACTTAAATCGGCAAGACGTTCATTTAACTGCAATATAAATTTATGTTATTTAAATGAAATTTTTACATTCTCAACTCACCATTTTAATGGCTCCAGTTACAGTGCCATCCGCTCTAACCAAACCTCTTTGTTCATTATTGGGCGGTATTAAAAAGTCAATGTCAAATTGAAAAACTTCTGCCAAAACATTCAATACAATTCCTTCCATTCCCTTGATATCTTTCAACATTTTGCCCACTGTAGGTAAGGTTAAAAACGGTGGTACATCCCATAATGCTGCCATTAAGGTACAATTGTAAAAATTATGAAATTTATCCGGATACAATTCATCACTTTTTAAATATAATATTGACTTTTCTAGATTAAGTATTACTGAAACTGGAATTTTGCAAGATTCTTTCGTAAATGGATAGTAAGTGTATAATAAAATTGGTTGTTCCTTTGAGCGTTCTAGTAATAATGCCACATTTACCATATAGTATTTCCAACAATATTCAAATATTCTTTTTATTTCAAATACATAATTTTGTCTTTCTGAATGTAATATAATCAGGTGATATTCACTGAAATCTTGTGTGACAACTTGTGGACCAGGATCAATTTTTCTATGAAAAAAAGCAAAACTAACATTTATTAAAATTATTAATGAGCATAGATTTGTTAATGATGTCGTATGAGTAATATATGTATCATGATGTTGGAGATAATATAACGTATACGTCTTGCTTATTATTTGCACTGGACATTTTATATAAAATAATTAATATCGAGTAGTAAATTTTTTGTAAAAAAATCTACTTAAACTTTTTTAAAAAGTATTTTGAAGTCAAAAAGCTATCATCACCCAGAAATTAGTAGACAATTCCTGTAACTTTCCCATCGAGAAACTTTTCATTTGTAACGTGCGAATTGAAACAAAAAACCATATAAATTGATACAAAATATTATATTTTTAACACGTCAGTTTCGACAACTTTTAAGCATTTTATGTGAAAAGTTTTTTATTTCAAGTGTCAAAAGTACTCACAATGTACAGTAGTGTGCGATTTGTATTTTTGAGTTGAGTTGGAGTTTTTTGTTCATTTTGGTGACCCATAAAGTAAAACTTTATTAAAACTAAAATTATTGGGATAAAGAAATATTTACAATAAAAAATTTTTATAAAAGAAATCTTAAGCTCGATTCAAATGAAAGTTTAAATCAAGATTATCGAAGAAAACTAAACAAAAATTTTCTAAAATAAAAATGTCCTAAGGGTGGGTGCAAACTGGCTAAATACAATCTAAACTAAATTCAGGTTTCAAAAATTTCTTTGAAATTTGAAAATATTTTGAAATATTTTTCAAAGAAATTTTAAACGTTGTATTTAAACTACAATTTAGATTATAATTTATTTAGCCATTAGAATTTATTTAGCTATCTCGCACAGGGACTAAGAACAGTTTAGGAACACCTCACCGATTGTTTTGTAATTTTTAGCCACTAAGTTCCATTAGTCCGAATGTAAAATAGTAGTTCGGGGGTGTAATTCTTTCACAGGCGATGTATGTTAAGTCAGGCTTTATTTCAGTGCAAAATTCAAAAATACACTTGACTGTATCTTTGTCTTTGTTGGGCGGATTGAAACAACGTGTAAATTATTAGAAAGACAATTGAAGTATCTTTTAGATGAAAATTTTCTTTTTTAACCCATTACTGCCCGGTGAAGGAATTTCCTGTTTTTTAAAGGTATTTTTTTTTATCAAAACCAAACCAAAAAAAAAAACCAACACCAACTAAAAGGTTTACTTATTAGTATATTTTCATAGCCCAGGTGTTCATATATGGTGAAATATTTCATATATGCTCGGATCTGTAATTTGAGGGTATATGGTCGTATATGCTCATACATGGACATCTTTGAATATTCACATATGGTCATATGTATATTAAAAAACTTTTTTATATTTTTCAAAAAATAATATAGTTTTTTTTTTTTTTGTTAATTAAAATTATATGTTACTATTTACAATTAGATGAATTCTTGCATTTTGAAGAAACTAATAAGCTAAATAAGAACTAAGATATTAAAAAAAACCTTCAAATCTGAGGCGTATATATGATATATGTGTTGTTTTTATTTTTAAAAATACGGTGGCATTGTGCAGAATGGCTTCAAGAAATATGACCCCAATCTTAAAATGTAATTTAGCCCCATTTTTTTGGGTCAAAATTTAATAATAAAAATTAACACTAAAAATATAATGAAAAATTGCCCCAACCAAATGAAAATTAGCCCCAAAATTAAGTTTAGACCATATTTTCACTTATTAGATTGATTCATTATGTAAAATAAATTTAATTTAAAGAAACTCAATGTGTGCCGTTTTTGCAGCATCCGACGATCTTATAAATTTTAGAGCGAATAGTTTTCTATGAATTATATTTGTTCTTAATGTATGAACAATTTTCGCCTGCGGTGTCAACTTCTACAACTATTAATATAGAGCAATTCCATATGAAAGCGATCACCTTTTGGACGACCCCTCTCCGATTTTAAAATAAATAGTCTCAATCGATTGCCCAGCAAAAAATAATGTACCTACATATTTTTTTTTTTATAGTGACTGGTTTAGTGGTGGTGTACACCACTGTCATGTGACAAAATTGAAGAATTCTTCATAAGGGACCTCATTGAAAGTTGTTTTAAAAAAAACTACTAAAGCGATCGCAACGAGTGATAGCTCGTTGGAAAGGTATTGAATCAGGCTTTAATTGAAAAATAAAATTTTCCTAATTTTTCCCAAAAATTTACCTTTTTTCCCATGAAAATTAAATTTTCCCATGAAAATTAAATTTTCCGATTTTCCACAGAAGCTCCTAAATTTTCCGGCTAATTTTATTTTTTTTGGATTCCTCATAATTTTTGCTTTAAGAATCAGCAATAAAAAAATGGGCCCCGACTCCTTGCATTTAAGAGACCACCTTGTTCTCATTGTTTTTATATTTTTTATAATTGAATTATTTTTAATTATTTAACATTATTTTATTTTATTATTAAAAATACATTTTAAAAATTATTTTACAGTTAAAAATACATTTATGAAGAAAAAATCTTTCTTATTTTGCTGCTTATATTTAATTACAATATTTATTAAAAATTTCAATTGTCTTGGCATCATTATAAAATTAAAGTAACTTTAAATTTAGCACGTCGGCAGACGAAGAGTACCGCTTTACATTAATTGACATATCAGAAATATTTGGTATGAAGCAATGCAACTTTTGCGTTCCAGTTATAGTTTTGACATTATTATATCTGTTTTGAAGTCGTCGCTCCATGGCATCGTGTTCTTTTTGAGTGCATAAAACTGTGTTAATGGCAATTTCCTTGCTTTGAATCCACGAAAACAAATGTTGTACATTTAAGATCTGGTCAGTATATGGCCTTTGCAAACTTGCCTTAGTCGCCATGCGTTTTAGGGTTCCCCCTAACGCATCGCATGGGCCCTTACCGTGGGACGTCGCAAAAAAGTGCCACTCGACCTTGCAGTTTTGTTCTTCTTCAATTATGCAAAGATTGTAAAAATTTTTTTTATTCTTGTACTGAGAAGCCGCGCCGTCTGAGAAAAACGTTACTTTGTCGATTGCATCGAATTTTGATCTTAAGAATTCAAACAGTTTCATTTGAAATAAATAAACGGACACATAATTATGAGCTAAACTCTCCGCGACAACAACAAGGCTTACGGTCTGTAGTTCGTTATCTTCGTTTTTGAAATAAATGCAAAAAGGATGCACCGTGCACTGGTCGTTTGCCCAGTGATAAGCCTGAATTTCATCCTGAACGAGAAAAGTGTAATTCTCGGCAAAGTCGCTTATCACAATGAATTCATTTTGGGCTTATTTCTCCTTACTTTCCTTTAGAAATTTCGATTGCATCTCGGATATGAAATGGTGCGCCTTCAGTTCATTCAACTTGAATCCGAATTCCTCGATGAATTCCGGAATCTGCTTTACCACGGTCTCAAGGGAAGATCTGCCGCTGCTAATTATCCACTGTTTGAAATGCACCTCCTGAATTAACAGCTGTTCAAACTTTTCCGCCAAATATTGCTCTAGCTCGTCAATCTTCGGACAATTGTCGCATTTGGACAGATGACAATTTTCCGTGGGGTATGCGCACAACGACTTCGACAGGAGGTCCCTATATGTTTCAATTTCACCGTGAAATACTTTCAATTTCTTGCATGGAAAGAACATTAATTTGATGTTTTGATGAAACATGCAAACGCAGACTGAATGCGTTCCGTGCCTGTCTAATGCCAGCACGCATTCTTTTGGTCGTAGGATGGCAAACTTAGAAAATCCCACTTTTTCTGCTGGGTATTTCTCTTTGAACTGATGGTATGCTTCGGATAGATTACATAATAATAATCTGCGCTTCTTGTGTACTTTTTCTCCATCTTCACGTGTGATAACATAGTCACGTGTACCTGGGCAGGCGCGGCTGTTGTCATCATTGCAGTAAAAATCTTGAATCAATTTCACCGTTGCTTCGCTGAGGGTCCTTGAGCCAAATTTCTTGGTGGGAGTCGCCAATATGCCCTTTTGTCGAACTAATTCTTTGCTTCTTCTCGCGATATAAAAAGATGTTTGAAACTGTTCAGAAATCTTGCGTATAGACCATGATTGAGGCAGCACAGATAAAATGAGATATTTCTCCGGAAAAGTGGTCGCTAAATTGAATTTTCTTTTCAACTGCTCAATCATTTGTTTGCCGTCATCAACGTCATCTGCTTGACTGCATTCGTTATCAGAGCCTTCATCAAATATTGTCGCGATTGCACTCATAACCTTGCCTTTTTTATCTTTCCTGTATTTTTCACTTCGCAACTTTCTTTTTCTAATAGGCGTTTCACCTAAAGTGGTAATAGCCTCATTCAAAGGACTCAAAGACATATTGACCATCGGAATGTCTGCCTCACTATCAGATGAAACATTTTTTTCAATTGTCATTTCACTCTAGGATTGTGGTTGCATTTGTTTCAATGCATTTGCTTGTTGAGACAAATCGGTTTTACACTTGGGGCAAATGAATTGTGCTTCTTCACCGTATTGTATATTTAATTCATTCATGTATCGCTTCGAAGCACCAGTTAATTTTAATACTTTTATCTTTTTCGAACGATGTCCACTCTTGTTAAACGGATTGCAGCAAAATTTATTCATTTTACTTTAAATTGTCTTTACAGCTTCACTCTTTACTTTACAAAAAAAAAAAAAAACACTTTAACACTTTCACGTTTAGTATTCAACTGAAATTTGACTCAGAGTGTGTGAAGTATTTATTTTTATTTTTTGGTAAAAAATAGGTAAAAAAAATAAGCGATATTTGCTTTTCTTTAATAGGAAAATTTGCGTGAACTACTGGTCATAAAATGTTTTTTAAAGAGGGACTTAATTGGTTACTGCCAATAAGCCGACCATAGGTCATAAAATGTTTTGTAAATTTTTTAAATTACCAGGTAATAAATATTTCGCCATATTTATGGAAAATCCGTGTTTTATGACTTGTTTCTGCACGTGTCATTTTAGGCGAAATATTTATTACCTGGTAATTTAAAAAATTTACAAAACATTTTATGACCTGTAGCCTCAGTCGGGTTTGGTGTGCCATTACATGCCACTGCTGCTATTATCCATGGATTTATGGCCGATCTTGTGAAGGCAGGCAGACCATATTCACTACACACTCAACTTGGGGCTCTTAAAAAAATTGATTTTTTCTTCATATATGTATTTTTAACTGTAAAATAATTTTTAAAATGTATTTTTAATAATAAAATAAAATAATGTTAAATAATTAAAAATAATTCAATTATAAAAAATATAAAAACAATGAGAACAAGGTGGTCTCTTAAATGCTCTTCTCCTGTCCAAACCAGGAGTCGCGGCCCATTTTTTTATTGCTGATTCTTAAAGCAAAAATTATGAGGAATCCAAAAAAAAATAAAATTAGCCGGAAAATTTAGGAGCTTCTGTGGAAAATCGGAAAATTTAATTTTCATGGGAAAAAAGGTAAATTTCTGAGAAAAATTAGGAAAATTTTATTTTTCAATTAAAGCCTGATTCAATACCTTTCCAACGAGGTATCACTCGTTGCGATCGCTTTAGCAGTTTTTTTCAAACAACTTTCAATGAGGTCCCTTATGAAGAATTCTTCAATTTTATCACATGACAGTGGTGTACACCACCACTAAACCAGTCACTATAAAAAAAAAAAAAATATGTAGGAACATTATTTTTTGCTGGGCAATCGATTGAGACTATTTATTTTAAAATCGGAGAGGGGTCGTCCAAAAATTTGCCAATTTTGATCGTTTTCATATGGAATTGCTTAATAATTGCGCGATTTTTGGTAAAAATTTTCCCCTGACAAATAGATGTTCCGGTCAAGGTAATGTGGTTAAGAATTTATATTTATTGCACCAAGCCGAGCCCCCCGGCCCCCGCGAATCCAAATCCTGGGCCAAATGATCCAAATTACGTAATTGTGACAACCATACCCGAATGCAGCAAGCATAATATAGTAGCAGTGATCATGTTGCAACCATGTTTTTTCTCTGCGTAATATATTACCATATATGAACTTTTTCTTTTAATGTATTATCCTATGTATACTCACATGCATGACATATATATTCATACACGATCATACATGAAGTCATATATGCTTATATATGAAACCATATATGACGATGAATGAACATATGTGAACATTTTCACCTTTGACTTTAAGTTTTCTTTTAAGATTTAGATAAACTTTTTCTCATTTTAAACACCAGAAATTTTTAATGTCGAACTTAAATTGTTTAGGTGTTACATAAAAAATACCTTTGACTTGTACTAACAATTATACTGAAATGACTGACAATTTTATTTTTTATCGGTATTGAGTCAATCAATAAAAATATTTTTGCTGGGTTAGTTTGCCATTTAAAAACAATATAGGTTTAAGAACCTCTAAAGTATATATTCATTATCCTTATGATGATCTGGCTATGTCTGCCTGCCTGTTAAAATGGAGATCACGGCGTGAAGATTCAAGTGGGATTTCTTATTTACACAGATCATTTGCCATCCACCCGAGCAGTTTCGAATTAAAAATTAATTAACATGTGAAGTTACCCCTAACTTTTCCACTAAATGTGCATATTTCAGTACAATTTTATATTTTAGTTTGGTGAATAAAACCTTTTGTCATATAGGTGAATAATAATTTATATTTACCAGAAAAATTTTATTTCACTTTAAAATATTTTTACACCCTCAAAAATTGTATAACACATTATTTAATTTTCCCTCAAAACCTTTTTTTTTCAAATAAAAAAAATTTTTTCAACTAAATATTTTTTGACACAAAAACTTTTTCACCTCAAATTTTTTTTCACCTCGACAACGTTTTTCTAATTTCAATTTTATTTTATTGTATCTGTAACATAAAAACTTTGTAGGTATATACATTTATTTCTTTTCCAATAAATTTTTTACTTTAACCTTTCAACAATAAAAATTACCTAAAACTTTCATATGAATCAATTAACAAAATATTGTAATATGCATATTCATGTTTATATTTCTCATTAACTATTTCCAGTTTAACTTTTAAATCATTTAATGGTTTTAAAATTTCATTCAATAATTCACTTAAATAATATTTGGATTTTAAATCATCATAACTTTGTATTATTGTCAATTCGTTGGTATATTTCACAAAATATTCCTCATTAAAATGTTCAACATATAAAGCCATTTCACTTATGTTAAATGAAGGCTTGTAAACACTTAACATTAAACATTTTTCAAAATTTAATAAAAACACTGCTAATAATTTAAATAAAGTGTATATAAACGAAGACATGTTGTTTCCGTAACGAAATATTTGTTTTGATTTGTAAAAGCTGATAAAACAATGTTTGAAAATAATATTTGTTTGTATTTTATTTTTATTTAGCTATAATTAATTTCAAATTTTGGTTATCTAAAGGGTGTTAACGATGTGCTAATTGTTTTTTGTTTGGTGTTTACCTTTAGATGTTGTAAGAAATATGACAAATTAATTGTAGGTTAAAGTTTACTAATGGAAACTTAAGGTACATCTAGATGTAAGAGAATAAATGATTGTGAAAATTTTTAGCTAAGAGCTACATACAGATATTTTTCAATCTATGTTCAGCAATATTGTTTCCTATTATATATGCATCTTTTATAGAAATTTAGTATTTAAGAAAATTTTTGTTGAATTTTAAATATTTTCAATTTAAAACATGCTAACATGTTTTAAAAACTCATGCATACTTTTTACATACAAAAACAAACAATTTCAATTCTAATAGCTAGTTTAGCCAAAGATGACTGACACATTTATTGTTGTTTCCCATGCAAAGTTGTAATTTAACTGTTAGTTGAATTTTAACTGAACATTCAGCAATTGGGCCTTAGTGTTTTAATAATTAGGTAATTAATGCCAATAAACCAAATATTCCACCAGTAACATGCTCACCTTGGCAAAGAAACAAGTAGGTACAGCAACAATTGTCAGTTTTGTATGGTTTATGAATAAATAACATAAACTAATGTTAGTTAAAGTCAATGTAAATTACGAAGACATAAAATACATTTGGGGGAATTCTACTATACTGGTTATAGCATTTACGTGACGATTTGTTATAAGCGTTAACTCACGTGACTTAAAATTGTATATATGTATATTTATATAACATACATATCGCATAAAGTATGTGTGACCGCGTAATTGAGTAATTTGTATGTAATGATATTATTTTTTTTTTATACAAGAGACGTAATGTGTTTAAAATTTAGTAAATCTACTAGAGAAAAGAAAGTAACACTGGTTTGGCAACAAAACAGATACACTTACACCTTTAACCGCTAAGACCGTCTACAGAAGGTCATCACTATAGTCCAATTATATCCAAAGCAATATTTTTGGTGCAATAATCGCCAACGACATTTTTGTCTGTCTGAATTTACCTTTCGAACAGTGCCGGTTTAAACACGCACAGTTGAATAGTTTGATAGATACACCCATTTCTGTCAAGATTTTTGTCAAAACAGACACGAAAATTATTTATGATTTTGCTGCAAAACTAAAATTAAAAAAAAAAACATAATTTCCAACAGCTCAATCGACTCGAAATTTTTTTTGGAAAGTAGCTTCAAGCTGTATTTTGATAATTTGTTGCGTGTTTGATTTGTGAAACAAATATTTTTGTTTGGGTCGAGCTTTTTGTCTTCAGGTTGTCTTTCATTTTTTCCACCTGGTGCTTTCAGGTTAAATTTTTTTGACAAATGGACTTCATATTCGTATTTTTTAGTCCAAAATGATACTAGAGCCAAAATCTCATGACAAAATACATCGTATTTTGACTCCAGTGGTTAAAGGGTTAATATAATATAATCTGTTTAAATTTTGCCTTAAAATAAAACTATTTGAAATTTTGTCAGCTGAAAATTATTAAGTTTAAAAAATGTTAAGATCATTTTACTCAAGATCAAACACTTCAATTGAAATAATTTATAAAAAAGTACTTTTTTTTTTATTAAAATGTACTTTTTTAGTACGTTTTTTTTCGAAGTACGTTTTAATAAAATGTAACTTTATTTAAAATGTGGCTTTATTGGTAAAAAAAGTACCGGAACTTTGGCAATTTACATTTAATATTCGTTAAAAAACTAGTGGAAAATAAAATTCGATTAAAAAATCAGCAAGAAAGTTATTCTAATAGCTTCGATGCAATTTTTATGAAATTCGGATGTCTGATACAGATGTGAATACAGTGAATAAGAAGCACTTATTTTTCTTTTCGGTCCACACTAACGTTTAGGGGTGAAAAAATAAGATCAAAGTTGATTAGGATTTTGCATGGAACATGTCTTAAATTTTTTTGCTAAGGTACTCAATAATTTTGGTACCCACTCCAGTGTTGTCACTATATAATTTTTTTTTGTGTATATCGAAAAAATTCGATAAAGGTAACACTATCTTCTATTATTTTGGTAACGGTATTTTAGGGAAAAGGATATGATAGTTATTTCGTTAACAATATTTTATGGGTGACTGTATAATTACATATATCGGCTAAAGTATTTTAGCGATAACGGTATTTAAGTTATTTCGACAATGATATTTTAAGGGTAACGGTAGTAGTAGTAATTTTTCACAATTACAAATAATAAAAGGATTAAAAAAAAAAAAGAAATTAAAAATATTACTTACCACTTTGGCATTATCATTAGCCGGAAAAAGTAGGTATCCTTCACCACAGGTAGTTTGTCATTCCGTTTGTAATTTCTACAATATTGATCTTAGCCCTCCGTCCGTCTGTCCATCTGTCCGTCTGTGTGTTGAAATGGGTTTTCCGAAGGCCCCAGACATGATGAGGACTTGATTGTTATATATTGTTATTGTTATATATTTCCATTTCTGTTTGCTATTGAAAATCAGCCAGATCGGTTGATAAATGGCTGAGATATTAGCAAAAAACTACGACTACCTCTAATTTTTTCCGTAAAATCCCTTTGTTTTTATTATATGTATGTTGAATATTACGCATAACAAACACATTCATTTGTTGAAATTCTTTTCTTTCACCTCTTCACCTTTTATACTCAAACAGCAAACCAATACAAAGATTTGTCATATAAATAAACCCAAACAAATCTCTAATGAACGAAAACTTTTTATATACCTCTATTAACAATGATTTTTTATGAGCTTCAATGGTTCAGTTGCCTAAACGCTATGTCACACATACATTTTTTTCTCTAAGGCGCGAATTCCCCCATCAATTCAACTTTTTTATATTTTCTTAAGACTTGTTTTTTATTTTTTGTTTTTTTAATCCATAAATAGACTAAAAACATCAAAATTTTTATAAAAACCCTCTGATACAAACGGGTTTATTTCTATTTTTTGTTCTGATTTAGAAGAATTTATAAACAGATTTTTAAACCATTTTATTTCTCATATATTAAGAAAATTATATACATAATTCCCCTTTAACTGCAACTATTTTAGGTAATAACTTATAATAATTTATAAAAAAAATGTATAAACTATTTTCCTTCAAACTTTTAAAATTAAGCTAAAGAAATTAAAAATATTTCTTAATAAAAAAGCGAAATCAAACGTTTTTGTAGAAATAAAACACATGCAGTTCTAGTGATTTCTTTTAACGATTTGTAAAAAAAATATTTTTTTGGTCGAAAATAGTTTTTTTTACAACTAAAAATATTTCTGAAGAAAATAATATGACAACACTGATTGGCATTATGTTTGTGGTTGTTGTTCTTTTTTTATTTTATTTATTAAACTTCTTTTCTTTCACCTCTTCACTTTTTATACACAAACCACAAACACATACAAAGATTTACCCAAAAACCAAACATAATAGTTTTGAACGAAAACTGTTTATTTACTTCTATTAACGATGATTGCGTATGTGCTTCAATGGCTCAGTGGTCTAAGAGTTTTGTCATAAATAGTTTTTTTTTAGTCCCGCGATTGATCCCCGTCTATTCAACTTTTTTTACAATTTTTTTTTACATTTTATTAAGATTTTTTAATTTGTTTTTATTTTTATTTTATTTTTTTTAACATAACAAATACGTACAGCACAGTTGACTTAACGTTTTCGGTCAGTTTTTCTGGTCATTTGGAGAACGGAAAGAGGAAAAGTTCCAAAATAAGGTACGAGCATCTTGGTTATCAATACACAACATCTGACCAAATGTGGACGGGATCTGTGAATTGGGCGTGGCACAAAATAGGTTACTTTATATTTTAAAAACGGTAAGACCGAAATCAAATAATACATAAATGGGCTAAAAACATCAAAATAATTATAAAAACTAAAATTTTAGAGCTGTAATATGACCTATGGATACGTCTTATATAGCAAAAGATCGAAAATCTTTAGTATAACGTATTTGCTGAAAAAACTCGGAAATATCATTTCAGATACAAAAAATTTATGCCCAAAACATAAATTTTTTTAAATACCTTTTTTCCGGAACCATAAATCTTTCCGATTCCAAGTTTTATCACCAAACTAAATGGTTAATTTCCTCTTAAAGGCGTCTGGATAAAAATCTGTCCATTCCATATATGTCCATATATAAACTTTAGTTTTTTTCCAACTATGGTGAAGGGTATATAAGATTGGGCATAGCCGAATTTAGCCGCTCCTACTTGTTTTTGCTTATGATTGTATTCATTTACTAAAATATTTCGATATCGTAAAGCGTTAATAATGTATTTTACTAGAGTTTTCAAAGTATAAAACTCCCCAACTAATAATTTAACTTAATTCTCTTCTGACATTATTAAAGTATTAAAATGTTGCAGAATGTACAGAATTTAAAATAGTGGATATGCATTTTTGATTGTTACATCTTGAGAAACGTGTACCATTTAGTTGTATTAGGTCGCACCGATCTTTTAAAATCCATGTGACACAGCGGATTCTAACATTTTGAAATCATTAATTGACAAAAAAAAACCCATTCTGTGACTATAACTTCTTTCATTGCTTCCTAAACTTCAGTTGACATTCTTTTATGATTTTTTGGTGTTATTCTAAGGCATTTCCAAAAGAATTCATGTGTTCATATTTCAAATGCAGTGATCTGGATATAAACCCGATGTATATCTTAAAAAATCACTCTTCATTACTTCTTAAGCTTAAGTTATAGTATATCGTATATTTTTTTGAATCTTAATCATTTAATCAAATTGAGAAAATAGTTCTGATGAAATTTTAAATTTTTTTATTAAATAATTTTTTATATTTTAGTTCAAAATTTTATGAGGATTAGAATTTATGCAGTTTTGTAATTTTTATTAAAGTTTTGAAAAATCAAAAAAACAGATTTTTTTGACCCTGAATTTTTCAGACTTAAATATTTTTGACGACGCAACCTGTGCATTATGTATTTTATTTAACACTACATCATTTCCAGTTTTAATTCAGAATTTACGAAAATAATTTTTAAAATTGTGTAAAAATTATTTCAAATTGCCCAAAAATGTTCTTTGTGCAAAAATTATTTAAAATTGTTCAAAAATATTTTAAAATTTTGTAAAAACGTTTCAAAATTATACAAATAGTTTTTAAATTATCTAAAAATATTTTAAAATTTGTCTAAAAATTATTTAAAATTTTTGAAAAATGTTTCAAAAATGCTTTTACACTAATGCAGAATTATTTATTTGTTTTAATAAAGAGTATTTGTATATCAATGCATAAATTTCGCTTCTTTAAACTTATTTTTTCTGCATTCTAATTAATAAGAATTAAATTTTCATCAAAGCTTAAATACTACAAAGTATATGAACAATTTCCACTCATGCATCAGAATATCTAATAATTGTATTATCATTGCTTCCTTAGAGTAAAGTATGAGTAATGCTAGTAGCTACATTTGAATACTTCCATCCTATGACACGCTAATGTTAAATTCATCGATGAAACCATCAGAAAAGAAGTGATGCCTTTGCCATAGTAGTAATGCTTTTATTGCTTCTTTGGCAGCTTCATTTTTGCTAGGTATGTTTAGGGTTTTAAAGCATCTTATTTTCATTTAAAAAAAATGGATAAGAATTAAGGAGATAAAAAATTTACATTTTTTTAAAATCGTAGAAGCCACTTTTAATCATAATTTAAATGCGTACTACAACTTTTTTTTGAAAGTTACGAGATATGGATGATTAAAGTTTAAATATATAAGGAACTCTTAAATGAGTCTTACGATTTTTTTAAACAATTTTATTTAAATGTGGCAATCAGGTATCTAAATACTCAATACCGACCGTTTTTTCGAGAACTAAATTAATCAATAATTAATACCACTTAATACTACCAGAGTTGTGTACTACTGTATATAACAACGAAAATCGTATAAAGTAGTTGGTAAGCTAAAATAACAAAAAAATACCATTTAAAATAAAAGGAATTTCATTCAAAATTCGGTCTGCTTTCTTTTCATTTAAATCAAATGATTTTTGTAATTTATTTTAAACAACTGAATTTTTTAATATTTTTTTTGAAACAGACAGCAATCAAAATATAAATTTGAAATAACTGTAACAGTGGAACAAATGTATAAAAATGTTAAAATAGGTATTTCTTTGAAAAACAAATGTATTTTCCTTAAATTTTAACTGAACTGATTTTATTAAACTAGAAACAGTGAACTACATAATATTCTGAGTGTGCCATTTCTCCGGAGGAACTACTGCACTCAGAATATTATGTAGTTAACTGTTTGTAGTTTAATAAAAAAGTTTTCCGTTCCATTTAAAAATAAAGGAACATACATTTATTCTTCAAAGAAATATCTATATTAACTTTTTTATACATTTATTCGAAATAATTTACTATCATTTACCGATTTTTTCAGTTTCATTTATTTTTTTCATTTGTTTGAAATTTAATTAAAATTTACCCACAAAACGGAAACTTGTTGTTTATTTGTGTCCGTAACAGTTATTACAAATTTAAATTTTGTTTGCTGTCTGTTTCAAAAAAAATATTCAAAAAATTTCAATTTGTTTTTTTATTTAAATTGGTTGTATATATACAAAATTTTTCAATACAAATTACAAGAACTTCATAAACACACATACATATACAAACATATTCATATAAAAAGTGTTTATAGCTTCATATGCATACATACATTTTGTATTGTACGAGTATATTAAAAAAAAACAAAAAATACGAAAACGTAAATAATTTCAAATAAATAAAAAAAACATTTATTTTTTAAGGATTGGTAGGTACAAATTTTACATTTATTTTAACTGATTATATCATTTGTTTCTTACGGATGTGTCAGTTGATTAATCAACATTTAAAAATAAATAACAAATGGCATTTAATTTAAATGAAAATTAAGTTGACCGGTTTTTAAATGAAATATCATTTCTTTTAAATGACATTTTCAGTTATTTTAACTTACAAACTTTTTTAAGTGTACCTTCTCTTTATGAAAACAAGGAGTTAATCCAAATTACTTTGTATTTGTAATCTGTAGTTTTATTATTATGTTTATATGAACACACACAGTGACAGATGGACATTGCTAAATCGACTCAGACAGTAAGTCTAAGCATATAAGTGCTTTTATACCCAGGTAGAAAAATACAATCAATTCAGTACTGGCAAAGCGTCACCGTTGGTCGGTTATGCGTTGCCATAACGAGGGACCTACAATCTTAACAGTATTCATCTGTTTTCCGATTGATAACAGCGGCCTTTTGTTGGTTAAAGTGAACTTATGGCCATTGGCATAGTGTCGGTTATTCAAAAAATTTGCTACATTCCAAATTCTTTAAATTCAATAAATTCTGTGACCGTTTCATTGTGATAGAGACCGGCCACGGGACCGGTATTTTTATGTGAAAAGGACCAATCTCTTTAACATGGGCTTGTCCTGGAAGGGGGTCAATTGTCCTCTGTGACATGTCACAGGACTACTCAAAAAGAACATGTCACACAATTAACCCCAAAGAACATATGACGTGTCCTGGGATAGGTGATTTTCCAGCAGGGTAGTTACACATATAGTAATGCAGGTTATAAATGTCAGCGCTGCTTAACTTTAAACAAATTCTAAATAAAATATTTTTCACATCAGTTTATCACCAACTATTGGCGTGTAAAGATGTTTACAACTTTTAAAACCATTTTAATATACTACATAGTTTTAGCACTCATCATTTTACATGGAACATGTGTTAATTATTGGCAACATGAATACGAGACAACACGAAATATATCGGAAGCTATTGGGGAAATTGTTAAAAATTTCTTTGTTAAAAATATCCATCAAAGAGTATTTAATTTACAAGTTCAGTTAGAAAATCAAAATCAAAAATATTTACATTTCTTTGATCAAATTGTTAATGAGACAATGCATTTATTGAATGATGATATTAGTATACGTTTGGGTTATGACATACCCATACCACCCGATGAAGAACGTCACTATTGTGTGCTGTTGGTAGATTCAAAAAATTCATTAGAGTAAGATAATGAAATGTGGAAAAGTTTAAAATATTTTTAATCGATTTCTTTTTTTTTCAGATTATTATATGAAAATCTCATTAAATATCATATGTACATTGAAGGGTCATTTTTTATTATTTTACATACATTTCCATATCAAAATCATTATTATGATGAACTTGTGGAAATTATGGATTTAAACTGGCAAAATGGTTTAATACATGCTGATGTTTTGGTTCATGCCATTAACAATCTTATTGTACTATTTCACGCTATGCCATTTACACAATATCATTGTAAAGGTGCTGCTCCTGTTATTCATAACAAATTCATTGATGGTCATTGGTTACATACGGAGTTTGTTACGGCCAAATCAAAAAATTTATATGGTTGTCCTTTGGTTTGTGCTACTTGGGAAGATTTGCCATATTTTAAATTGCGCAAACGTTCAACTGATGGTCGGAGAAAACTTGAGGGATTAGAAGGTTATTTGTTAGAGTACTTGGCGGCTAAAATGAATTTTACAATTAAAATTCGTTGGTTAAATGATGAAGAAATAAATCAGACAATGTATGATGAACAAGGAATATTTAATAAGGTATGTAAACATAATTTGCATAAAGTTTAGAAATTAAAAAAAAAATTGTTGCACAGATTATACACTTAGAAAAAAGCTGAATTAATTTTATAAAACAGTTTTTAAGTTTTATAAAACTTTTTATACAAAAATTTTCATAGATTTTCCATTATTTCATAAATAGAGGTAATAAAGTCTATATCGAAAACTGAGTAATGCAGAGAAAATGGACAAACATTTTGCTTCCATAAAAGTGATAACACACTATGACTTTATGATACCTTAACTTAAGTATTGTTGGTTAATAACTCAGAAAAAGCTTAAACTCAATGAAGGGTCCTGATCCCTTTTTTATGTACAGAGTTTAACTTCAAGGATGACATCAAAGTACTGATCGACGGACAGACGGACTGGGATCGTTAAATCGAATCAGGAAGTTCCTGGGTTTTGTAATTGATTATTAAATTCTGCAATTTCTTATACCGTTTTATATCCCATCGCGAAATGTTTGACTTATTGACGTACGGGTTAACGTCCCATTTCATCACACAAAATGAGTTTTTCCCGTCCAAACATAAATTTAAGGTTTTTTTACCTGTGGGTGAAAAGTGGTCAGTTGAAATTTGATCACATGTGCAGTGACCGGTGGACCTGTCTGAAAGAACCAAACCTACGACTTTTTCTGTGGCCGGCAAATATAGGACCGGTCTGTAGATACCGTGACTGTTGACATAGAACTGATCTGAAAGTGTCTACCGTGTATCCTGTCCTGTGACCGACGAAAAGAAGACCGGTATTAAAATACCTACCCCGTGACTCGTTAAAAGAGTTGAGATCCACCAAATATAATTGAAGTGGTATAAATATGCTTAAGAAAATGTCTTGGATGTCTTCATATCTTAATCAATATTTATAATGACTTAATTCTAACTTTTTTAAAATTTCAGAAAAAAAAATCCAATTTTAAGATTCAACGGGGGTCGGACTAGTAAAACCAGGTGGCCTGAGGGTCACACTTACCCACCATTGCTATATTAGGTTTAGGTTTTTTTTTCAATATTGTACTTTTATCGTTTTAGCGCTTTTAAAATTTTTGCACTTCTTAGTTTTCAATTATTAATTTTTTTTGCTTTTAAATTTTTTATTGTTAAAACGCTTTTATAAACACAGAAAAAAATATCACAAATTTTAATTAATTAAAAATATTTGTTAAAATTCAAATTCAATTTCTAACAATCTTTTGCTTGCAATGTTTTTAAATTGTTATTTTTCATAAAAAAAAATTCGTTGAAAATAAAAATTTAAGTTAATAATTTTTTCTGAGTATATTTTTTTTAGTTTATATTATGTGTTTTTTTTTATATAATTTTTCAAATTTTAATTGATTTTTTTTTATTCTGGTTTTTCCTTCATATTGATAAGGGTTTCTTTTTTAAAAATAAATTTTATTTATTATTTGCACTATTTTTTCTCAATTTTTAGTAACCCTATGGGGAATGAGACGTCAATTGACCTCAAAGGACCTATACCATGATATATCACCCTTGGCCATATCCCTAAATTGGCACACTTTTTTGTAGAGTTAGATTTTTTTTTTTCAAATTTTGTTTTATTTTTTCTTTTGTATTTATTTGTACAAAAACTCAAATCAAAGTTGCCAGCTATAAGCTCAGATGGTAGAGCGTTCACCTTGTAAGCAGAACGTTGCAATTTTTTTAATTCTTACTTTTTAATTGTTTGTGCAGGTTCTGCGATTGTTTTTTTGCCTTAGTCTTGTAATAGGTTCTTTTGTAACAGGTAATTCTGGGTCAGCCCTGTGACATGCCACAAAGCGCAATTCACCTCTTCCAATGAAAAGCCAATTTTAAAGTGACTTGTCCCTATTATATATAATAAGAACCGGTCATGCAACCGGTCCTATCCCATTTTATCAGTCACATGACAGGGCTAATAACATACAGTTTTAAAATAATATAGCTTTATTGTTTTTAATATAGAGGGTGGTTAAATTTTAAGGGCCGATATTAATTTTGAATAAAACACAAATTATTTAGGAAATTATTGTCATTTATTTTTATTATGATAATATGGTATGGTTCAATAATGTATGGAAAAAAATATCGGCCAAATGGCCGCCGCGACGTTGAGGCATAATTGAGGTTCTATGCCGTTAATGTGCCGAATTATCTCATCCTTTAGCTCTTGAATTGTTGCTGGCTTATCGATGTATAATTTTTCTTTCAAATAATTCTAAAGAAAGAAGTCCAACGGTGTCGAATCATATGATCTTGACGGCCAATTGACATCGCCACCGCGTGAGATAACACGGCCATTGAATTTGTCGCGCAAAAGAGCCATTGTTTCGTTAGCTGTGTGGCAAGTGGCACCGTCCTGTTGAAACCACATATCGTCCAGGGTCATATCCTCAATTCCTGGCCACAATAAGTTCGTTATCATCTCGCGATAGCGAACACCATTCACGGTAAATGTTTGGCCGACCTCATGACACACTATCGCGAACAACAGCAATGTTTTCCGCAGAACGAACTGGGCGAGCATACACAGGTGTTTTCACAGACCCGGTTTGCTGAAATTTAACCACAATTCTCCCGATTGTGGTCGATTATGCTGACCAAAAATAATCACGAAGTGCACGAAATGAATTTTGATTTGAACGTCCATTTTCATAATAAGCCTGAATAATTTTAACGCGTTGCTCGATTGTGTATCTTTCCATGGTTAAAATTGAGTTAGTCTGAAATTGAGAAATGTCAAATGAAATGCAGAAAAAATCTTAACGTTTAGGTTTGGTTCACATTCAACATCGGCCCTTAAAATTTAACCACCCTTTATAACATATGTACAGGGTGGACCATTAAAAATTTTAAATTTGAGTCGGTTATAAGAAAAAAGTACTGATTTTTTTTTGTTTTAATTTCTGGTTTTATTGGAAAAGTTGAACTTTGTCATTTAAGAATGGAACACAATATCACTCATATGACTGCCACGACTAGCTCGGTAGTACCACATCCGATCAACCCAATCGTTCAGTACATTTTCGATTGTTTCGGCTCGAATCACTTCAGTGGCAACTGCCTTAATGGCTCCCCACAGAAAATAATCGAAAGAGCTCAAATCACAGCTCTGAGGTCAATTGACATCACAATTTCGGCTGATTCTCCGATTTTCAAAAACAGTGCGTAAAATATCGATGTTTGCGTTACAAGTGGCCACGTCTTGTTGAAACCAAATGTCGTCCATGTCATTCTTTTGAATTTTTGAAAACAAAAATTCGTTAAGCATGGCACGGTAACGCTCAATAATGCCACCAGCCCAAAATCCACACCAAATAGTGACTCGTTTTTAATGCATTGGCTTTTCAATAGTCACGCGTGGGTTCTCTGAACCCCTTATGCGGCACTTTTGCTTATTGACATAGTCACCGAGATGAAAATACGCTTCATCTGAAAACACGATTTTTCGGTAAAATTCTTCATCTCCTGCCAAACAATCATCAGCCCATTGGGCGAAGCGAAAGCGCATCGGATGGTCATGAGGCTTCAGTTATTGGACCAATTGAACTTTGTAAGCCTTCATACCGAGATCTTTATGCAAAATAGTTCTCAAAGAAGTACGAGAAATTATCAATTCTTCACAACGATGACGAGTTGATGGTGATGGATGTTCTTGGACATTTTCAGCCACAGCAGCAATGTTTTCGATTGAACGCACTAGACGAGAACGTACACGGGTTGGTTTATCTAATAACGATACATTTTCATTAACTTGCTTCACAAATTGACGCACAAACTGAAGTGAAGGCCGATCTCTTCTCGAAAAGTTGCTTAACTTTATAAAAATCATTAAAATTGAAAGAAAAAATCACTATAATTATAAAAGTAGTTTAAATTAAAAAAAACTTGCTAATAGTGAAAAGTCGCCAGAATTAAGTAAAATTTATAAAAAATTACCAAAATTGAAAAGAAATCGCTAAAATTAAAAACAAAATTTTTAAAATTGAAATATCATAATATTTAAAAAAATCTGTGAAATTTAAAGAAAACTATTAAAATTAAAAAGAAATCGCCTAAGGACCGGCACTGGGGAGAATATTTTGTTTCCTAGCTCAATTGTTTACGAAATTTTTGTAGTTTTTCATAGAAGGCTAATTTTGTCTTCCTTGTTCAGTTTCATTTGCCTTCTTTGGATTTTATGATACAGGCGGTATTCTAACAAAAGCTCCTTTTTGTTTTCAATGCTTAGATTGTGTTATTCTAGAAATCTTGCCAATACAGTCGAAATATTGGAACTGGTATTGTGGCACTGGGGATGGAATTTGACCACTGGCCATTTTTTGTTTATAAGATATTAACGATTAAACTTTTTGAACTATATTTGTATTTTTTTCCAGAGTTGGCTAATTACAATTTCTTTGTAAATAAATGAGCGTTTACAAATTTACTCTAAAATGTAGAACTTTCCAAAAATTTTTATAAACAATTTATTTATATTTTTAAATTTACATTTGAAAAAAAAATAAAATCGATCGTAGCTTGGGTTTAGTGCTAGCTTTTATAGCTAGCACCTTTAAATCGATATTTATCACTTTTATAAATATTTATAGATAAATACACTCAGAATATTATGGAGTTTACTGTTTGTAGTTTAATAAAAAATGTTCCGCTTCATTCCAAAATAAAGGAACATACATTTATTTTTTCATAGAAATATCTACATTAACTTTTTTATACATTTATTCGAAATTATTTACTATCATTTACCGATATTTTTCAGTTTCGTATATTTTTTTTATTTGTTTGAAATTTAGTAAAAAATTTACCCACAAAACGGAAATTTATAGTTTAATTGTGTCCGTTACTGTTATTACAAATTTTGTTTGCTGTTGTCTTTTTCAAAAAAAAAAAAAAATATTCAAAAAATTCCAATTTGTTATACCCTTCACCACAGGTGGAAGGGTATATATAAGTTTGTCATTCCGTTTGTAATTTCTACAATATTGATCTTAGACCCTATAAAGTATATATATTCTCGGTCCTTATGAAGAGCGAAGTTGATTTAACGATGTCCGTCTGTCCGTCTGTGTGTTGAAATGGGTTTTCCAAAGAACCCAGACATGATGAGGACTTGATTGTTATTTCTTTCTGTTACATGTGATCCATTTCTGTTTGCTATTGAAAATCAGACAGATCGGTTAATAAATGGCTGAGATATTAGCAAAAAACCAGGACTACCTCTAATTTTTTCCGTAAAATTCCTTTGTTTTTATATGAATGTTGAATATTACGCATAACAAACACATCCATGTGTTAAAATTCTTTTCTTGCATCTCCACCTTTTATACACAAACAACACACATACAAAGATTTGTCATTTAAATAAAAACTTAACAAATCTCTAATGAACGAAGACTTTTCTATATGTACCTCTATTGACGATGATTTTGTGTGAGCTTCAATAGCTCAGTTGTCTAGACGCTATGTCACAAATACTTTTTTTCTCTAATCTAAGGCCGCGGGTTCGAATCCCGGTAAATTCACTTTTTTTTGTACATTTTTTTTATTTTTTTCTTTAAGACTTTTTTTTGTTTTTTTTTTTGTTTATTTTTGGTTTTTTTTAACATTTAATAATTAATTTATATAAAATTTTATATTAATAATTAAATAATCCATAAATAGGCCAAAAATATCAAAATTTTTATAAAAACCCTGTGATACAAACAAAATACAAACGTTTTTATACCCTTCACCACAGGTGGAAGGGTCGCGGGTTCAAATCCCGGTCAATTCACTTTTTTTGTAAATTTTTTTTATTTTCTTAAGATTTTTTTTTTTTTTTGTTTATTTTTTGTTTTTTTTTTTTTAACATTTAATAATTAATTTAAATAAAATTTTGTATTAATAATTAAATAATCCATAGATAGGCTAAAAACATCAAAATTTTTATAAAAACCCTCTGATACAAACAAAATACAAACGGTTTTATTTCTATTTTTTGCTCCGATTTAAAAGAATTTATAAAAAGATTTTTAAACCATTTTATTTCTCATATATTAAGAAAATTTTATACATAATTTCCCTTTGAGTGCAACTGTTTAAGTTCATACCTTATAATAATTTATAAAATTTTAAACTATTTTCCTTCAAATTTTTAAAATTAAGCTAAAGAAATTAAAAATATTTTTAATAAAAAAGCGAAATAAAATCCCAAATGCAAATTTGCCAGCTAAATCAAACGCTTTTGTAGAAATAAAACACATGCAGTTCTAGTGATTTCTTTTAACGATTTGTTGAAGTTCTTTTTTTTCACCTCTTCACCTTTTATACACAAACAACATACACTATTCTAGTGCTATAATGTGACCTATGGATACGTCTTATATAGCAAAAGATAGAAAATCTTTAGTATAACATATTTGCTGAAAAACTCGGAAATATCGGTTCAGATACAAAAAAGTCATGCCCAAAACATACATTTTTTTTAAATACCTATTTTCTGCAACCATAAATCTTCCCGAGTCCAAGTTTTATCTCCAAACTAAATGGTAAATTTCCACTTAAAGATGTCCGTATATAAATCTGTCCATTCCATATATGTCCATATATAAACTTCAGTTTTTTCCCAACCATGGTGAAGGGTATATAAGATTCGGTATATCCGAATTTAGCCGCTCTTACTTGTTTTTTATTCATATTGGTTGCTTATAGACAAAATTATTTCAACTTAAATTACAAAAACTTCATACAAACACATATATACACAAACACATTTACAAAAAAAGTGTCTATAGCCATACATACATTTTGTAGATTAAAAAAAAAAACAAAATACAAAAACGAAAACAATTTCAAATAAATGATAAAATAGTTTATTTTTTAAGAAATTGGTAGGTAAAAATTTAACATTTATTTTAACTGATTATATAATTTGTTTCTTACGAATGTATCAGTTGTTTAAATAATATATTTAAAAATAAATATCAAAAGCCATTTGATTTTAATGAAAAACAAGTAGACGGTTTTTTAAATAAAATATCATTTCTTGTAAATCGCATTTTTTGTTATTTAAACTTACAAACTATTTTAAGTGTATAAATTAAAGGATTTCAACGAAACTTATTTTATTTATATTAATCTATAATTCTTGATTTTATTATTGACTTTTTATCGTCATTTATTGATTTGATCAATATTTATCAATTTTATAGATTTGTATAGAATTTATTGATTTAACGATATTAATCGATTTTCTCGATTTTTATAAATTTTATAATTACAAAGCGGTTTTGTCACTATTTATTGATATTTATCGATTTTTTATTATTTATCTTTATATTAATTAATTCAATTAATTAATTTGAAAAAAAAATCATATTTATTAAATATTACGAAAGATTAGATCTGAACAGATCTCTTTAGATTTAATTGCGCCTGATCTAATTAGATCTCAAAATAGGGGACAATTTAGAAAGCCATTTGCTCTGGACATTATTTTATGTAAATCAGATTTAATATGAAAATTGCTCAAATGGTTACAACTTTGTAGTAGATCTGATATTAGATATGAATAGATCTGCCACCAGATATGATCCCATATGACCAGACTTGCTCATATCCAGCCAAAAAATTTACTTAATTTTTCAGAACTCTTTAGATATAAACAATCTGGCAGTAGATCTGATCAGATCTTTCCATAAAGTGTATTACATCAGCTATATCTGATTACACCAAATGTAATTAGATTAAATCATATATAATTCTATTTAAATAGATCTTGACAGATCTAATCTTTTTTATATATATACAAAAATGTTTAAAATTAAGTTAACTGTACTTTTTAACAATAATCAACTGATTTTAATTCTTAAGTGCACGAAAAATTTACTATTTTACGATCACAAATTAATTTAATTTTAATTTCTATTACAGCTTTTTGAAACTGGTACCGATTTTGTGATTGGTGCTTTTCGTTTTAAGCCCACATCATTGGAAGATCCATTCACACCAACACAAACTTATTACATGAGTAGCTTTTATTTTATAGTATCATCAAAGACAGATGCCTATGATCCATTTACCAAGTTGTTATTACCATTTCATACAGAAATTTGGATTATATTAATTTTTATATTTATATTTGGTAATGTCATAGTATATTTGGTCTCATATCTAGATCGGCAATTGAAAAATTTAGTATTGGGTAGAAAAAATTATACACCAACATATAATATGGTTGTCATTAGTTTGGGAGGGGCCGTAGACAAGGATCCAAAAATACCATTTTCAAGATTTCTTTTAATGTTGTGGTTGTTAGCCTCCTTTGTATTACGTGTGGTGTATCAAGGTTTAATGTTTCATTTTATACGTAATGACATTCACAAACCACCACCCGGAGCTATAAATGATTTATTTACTGATGAATATCGCATTTTAATGAGTGAAGTGGTTTTTAATGATGTAACATATTTAAAAAAACTCTACAAAAAGGCGGAGATTTTAAATACATCTGAAGTTGAAGCTTTCGAAATGCTAAGAAATCCCTTGGACTATAAACCACACAAATTGGCCATATTAACCGCTCATGAATATTTTGGATATTATAAATTAATTACACCCATAAATTATGATTTTTATGTTGTACCTCAAAAACTCTTTACCCAGCAATTAAGTATTTATATGAAGAAAAATTCAGCTTATTTAAAGAGATTTAATTTATATATAAAAAATTACATAGATGATGGCCTTATGTATAAATGGGAAAATTTGTTGGTCTATAGAGGAGGCAGTTATCGGAAAATTGTTGATGATCATCCCAGGCCAATGAACATTTCACAATTATTTGGTGCTTATAATTTGTTGTTTGTAGGTTTATTAGGCAGCTTGATCATACTTATAGGGGAGTTTTTTATATTTTTGATTTTAAAGTATTGTCGTCGTAGCTAATAATAAACAGAAATAAATGACGGGGATAGTTTAAAGACATCCTACATAAAAATATTAAGTTTTTAGATGTAAATCATTTTTAAGAAATGTAATGACAATGTAATTAAAAACTAAACACATTTTAGTTATTTTATACCTATTGACTTATCTCAAAATAATCAAAGTTCAGTGTTTTGTGAGAGTTATGAGTTTACATGGAAATATATATAATTTATATTTAATTTTGTTTAATCGTTTTTTAGATTAAACGCTGCTACTTGCACATGATTTTTATTAATTATAAAATTTATTAAAGTGTGTTATCTATTTACAAATAAATAAATTGTTAAATAAACTTTACTAAATATATTTTGTTTATAAATTTTGCTTGAATAAATAAATACTAAATCATTAAATAAATAAAATTATTATAATAATTTTAAAATTGTTTCGCAGGTTCGTAGGCGTCTACTTTATTATGCATTTCAAAGTTTATATCACACATACGCTACTTTACCAATACACTTTGGCTTTGGTTATGGATAACTTTTAAATATGGGCAAATTTTTTATTAAAATTTCGGTTAAAATCTGGGGTTAAGACTTTTTATAATTTGGAAACCAGTTCACTTTATGACAAATAAGCACACCCGATCCAGTTTTGTACTGCATGTAGAACATTGCACAGTGAGTAAAATAAAATATATTTCTATTGGTAAAGCTCATAGTTTTTTGAAATCGGTTTCTTAATTTTTGTTTTGAGTGTATGTCATATGAAAACTTATTTCTTTTGTGACCTAATATCAAATTAAATACAATAAAATTGTATATTCTATATTCAATTGTCTTTTTGTCAGTTTAGATTTTCAGTTAGAATTGGTCAGGTTCGAGATCTTAATTAAATGTTCCTGTGAAATAGAAAACACAAATTTTCAATAAATATAAGAGAAGATGTAATTGTGAGGAACAGCGTCAGCCTCATATAGAACCACGACCGGCAACAACTCATGTTTCAAATATATATATATATATATATATATATGCATTGCCCATACTTTGAAGACATCTGGATATACAGCCAAAAAAGTCCCTATAAAATGCGCTGTGTCCAGTAAAATGTCTTCGGAGTAAACACTAGAATAACGAAAAGTTTCAGGACAGTCCCCAAAGTAACAAAATGTCTTCACATTTTACTGGACACAGCGCATTTTATAGGGACTTTTTTGGCTGTATATACAGATGTCTTCAAAGTATGGGCAATGCATATATATATATATATATATATATATATATATATATATATATATATATATATGTGCACAGCACATGTTGCGGGGACCGGTTTTCGTTCCGCAAGTTACTTTGAAGACATTTTGTTACTTTGGGGACTGTCCTTAAACTTTTCGTTATTCTAGTGTTTACTATGGAGACATTTTACTGGACACAGCGCATTTTATAGGGACTTTTTTGGCTGTATATACAGATGTCTTCAAAGTATGGGCAATGCATTTTGCGGGGACGGGTTTTCGTTCCACAAGTTACTATGAAGACATTTTGGTACTTTGGGGACCGTCCTCAAACTTTTAATTATTCTACTGTTTACACTGAAGACATTTTACTGGATACGGCGCATATTATAGGGACTTTTTTGGCTGTATATACAGATGTCTTCAAAGTATGCAAAATGAATACATATATATATATATATATATATATGTGCACGGCGCATGTTTCGGGGACGGTTTTTCGTTGCACAAGTTACTATGAAGACATTTTGTTACTTTGAAGACTGTCCTCAAACTTTTCTTTATTCTACTGTTTACACTGAAGACATTTTACTGAATACAGCGCATATTATAGGGACTTTTTGGGCTGTATATACAGATGTCTTCAGAGTATGGGCAATGAATATATATATATATATATATATATATATATATATATATATATATATGTGCACGGCGCATGTTGCGGGGACGGTTTTTCGTTCCACAAGTTACTATGAAGACATTTTGTTACTTTGGGGACTGTCCTTAAACTTTTCGTTATTCTACTGTTTACACTGAAGACATTTCACTGGATACAGCGCATATTATAGGGACTTTTTTGGCTGTATATACAGATGTCTTCAAAGTATGGGCAATGCATATATATATATATATATATATATATATATGCATTGCCCATACTTTGAAGACATCTGTCTATACAGCCAAAAAAGTCCCTATAAAATGCGCTGTGTCCAGTAAAATGTCTTCAGAGTAAACACTAGAATAACGAAAAGTTTAAGGACAGTCCCCAAAGTAACAAAATGTCTTCATAGTAACTTGTGGAACGAAAACCTGTCCCCGCAACATGTGCTGTGCACATATATATATATATATTCATTTCGCATACTTTGAAGACATCTGTATATACAGCCAAAAAAGTCCCTATAAAATGCGCTGTGTCCAGTAAAATGTCTTCAGAGTAAACACTAGAATAATGAAAAGTTTAAGGACAGTCCCCAAAGTAACAAAATGTCTTCATAGTAACTTGTGGAACGAAAACCCGTCCCCGCAATATGTGCTGTGCACATATATATATATATATATATATATATATATGCATTTCACATACTTTGAAGACATCTGTATATACAGCCAAAAAAGTCCCTATAAAATGCGCTGTGTCCAGTAAAATGTCTTCAGAGTAAACACTAGCATAATGAAAAGTTTAAGGACAGTCCCCAAAGTAACAAAATGTCTTCATAGTAACTTGTGGAACGAAAACCCGTCCCCGCAATATGTGCTGTGCACATATATATATATATATGTGCACAGTGCATGTTGCGGGGACGGTTTTTCGTTCCACAAGTTACTATGAAGACATTTTGTTACTTTGGAGACCGTCCTCAAACTTTTTATTAATCTACTGTATAAACTGAAGTCATTTTACTGGATACAGCTCATATTATAGGGACTTTTTTGGCTGTATATACAGATGTCTTCAAAGTATGTATAAGGGCGTTTCACGAAAGGCGTTTTTTGCTGATGATCTAAAAGAATTTCAAATTTTTTTTGGATTTTTGAAGATGGGTATGGGGGTCGCGGAAATAGATGTTATCCAAAAATGAGGTTATTTAGACAAATTTTTATAATAATTTATTTCTGTTCGTTTTGTTCATACAACTTAATAAACCCTTTCTTAATGATGCGATCCCACGAAAAAAAAATTATTTGTGTGAAAAATTATTATATTAAGGACCACTCTGATAGCCTTAAAAATATAAAATTATTTTTTTCTACATTTCAAACCTTAATAACTTTAAAAGTTTTCAACATATTAAAAAAAATTAAAAATAGAAAAAGATAAAAGGAATTATTTCTAATTTCACACTATTTGAATTTTAAAACACTTGAATTCGACCCTTTTTATTTTTAATTTCACAATATTTGAATTTTACGAGACTTGAAGTCGTCTTCTTCAAAAGTAGGTAATTGGCAAAAATATTTAAGATTTAATTTACAATTGCTATACTGTAGAAAGAAAATAATCAAAGCATGAGTAATTAAAATATATATAAAAATGTTCTCTAAGTTTATGCAATAATTCTCCTCTATAAATTTTTTCAGATGTTAAAAAAAACAACTGAAAAAATTGCGGATTATAAGTTACCTTCAAAAAATATAGTGCTTAGAAGGCTACTGGTCGCAGCATTACAAAAGAAAGGTTGGGATAATCCATCTACTAAAGATATCGTTAATTTGAAAGAGATTTCAAAAATTGAAGTTTATAATTTTGTTACCTAAAGTAGTAAAAGGGTTTTTGATGAATTAAAATTGACCACTTCCTTTTTTTCGAAAGATACACATTTATGGGAATATGATGATGATTTTGTTATTGCAAAGAAAAACAATGTATTGTGAATGATTTATCAGAAAGAGGCGTGGCGTCAGCTACAATATACAACAAAAACATTACAAAGAATGAGGATGATTTTCAAAACTTATTGATTAGCGTTGATAACAATCGAAAAAAATATTCCACATGTAAACAACCATACCATTGAAAAAGCTTTTAAGAAACCAATTTGAAAATACTACTTTAGAAAACTATAACGATACTTTTTATCGATTTTCTATATAAAAATGGAATTTTTACTGGACACATGTTCTGTTCCACATTTAATATTTTAGACACAAATTTAATTTTTAATTTTAATTTGTTCTTTAAATATATTAATTTTGTTTATTTAGTATATTTTTATTTTTTATGGGAGTACAAATATATTGATGAATTAAAATTTTAAAATGTTTATTTAAACAATGTATTTTAATTGCTTTTTTAATTCTTTTCATTTTCATAAAATTTTAAAAATAAAAAAAATTTTCTCAAACTTTAGTTTTTTTCTTAGATTTTTCCCGCAAGTGAAAATAAATCTATATACCAAATGAAATGTAATTTAAAGACCTTTCTACCTTGAAGAAATGTTGAAAACTTTTAAAAGTTATTGAGGTTTGAAATCTAAAAAAAAAAAAAATAATTTTGTACTTTTAAGGCTATCAAAGTGGTCTTTAATATACACATTTTTCACATAAATTTTTTCATGGGATCATATCATTAAGAAGAGGTTTGTTTAGTTGTATGAAAAAACGCACCAGAAAAAAGAATTATAAAAAATTATTCTCCATAACCTAATTTTTTTAATAAAATCTATTTCCGCGACCCCATACCCATCTTCAAAAAATCCAAAAAAATTTCGAAATTTCTTAAGATCACAAACTCTAATATTCCGCTTCAAGAGTTGCAACATTTTTTTGGCGAAACGCCCTAATATATATAGGGTCGTAAATACCTTTTACTAAAAAGTACTATTTATTAAAAAAGTACATTATCTTTTAAGGAAAAAATTACCTTCAAATAAAAAGGTATCTTTTATTAAAAAAAACCTTTTATTAAAAGCTACCATTTATTAAAAAGGTATGTTTTATTAAAAAATAACCTTTTATTAAAACGGTACTATTTATTAAAAGTACCTTTTAATAAAAAGTAGCTTTTATTATAAAAGTACCTCTTATTAAAAAAGATTTTATTAAAAAAGTACCTTTTTGAAATAGTTGCCTTTATTGAAAAAGTACCTTTTATTGAAAAAGTACCTTTGAAAAAGTACCTTTGAAAAAGTACCTTTTATTGAATAAGTACCTTTTATTGAATAAGTACCTTTTATTGAAAAAGTACCTTTTATTGAAAAAGTACCTTTTATTGAAAAAGTACTTTTTATTGAAAAGGTACCTTTTATTGAAAATGTACCTTTTATTGAAAAAGTACATTTTATTGAAAAAGTACCTTTTATTAAATAAGTACCTTTTAATAAAAAAGTTCCTTTTATTGAAAAAGTACCTTTTATTAAAAAAGTATCTTTTATTGAAAAAATTACCTTTAATTAAAAATGTATCTTTTAATAAAAAGTAGCTTTTATTATAAAAGTATCTCATATTAAAAAAGTACCTTTTATAAAAAAGGATATTTTTTTAAAATCACACCATTTATTAATGAAGTACTTTATATTAAAAATGCAGCATTTATTATAAAATATATTTCATTAATAACAGTAGATTTTAATAAAAAAGGACATTTGATTAAAAAGTACCTTTGATTAAAAAAGTACCTTTTTAAAAAAGTTGCCTTTTTGAAAATGTTGCCCTTATTGAAAAAAGTACCTTTAATTGGAAAAGTACCTTTTAATGACAAAGTACCTTTTATTAAAAATTACCTTCTATTGAAAAAGTAACTTTTTTAAAAAAGTTGTTTTTCTTGAAGAATTACATTTTTTTTGAAAAACTTTCTTTTATTGAAAAAAATAATTTTTTTGAAAAAAATCCTTTTGTTGAAAAAGTAGAGTTTATTGAAAAAGTATATTTTATGGAACAAGTAACATTTATGGAAAAAGTACCTTTTATAACCTTTATTGAAAAATTACCTTTTATTTAAAAATACCATTTATTGGGTAAATTGCTTTGATTGTAAAAGCACGATTAATTGTAAAAGTACCTTGTATTAAAAAAAAACTTTATCTAAAAACAAAAGAATCAAATGGTCACCCTTAACCATTTGCATAACTAAACTTGTTAAATGCATGTTAAAATATATTTAAAACCTATTTGTCACTTCCTTTGATTATTGTAACTTCATCAAATAATTTTAATGCCAGTTTCCACGCAAATAAAAAAAAAAATAACTAAATGTTGTAACAAGAGAATTCCCCAAGCATTACACACCGATTCAGATAAAAGTCGCATGTAAAATAGAGGATTTAAATCTAAAGTTGACCTTGTATTTTTATAGTACCATCTCCGATGGTTAGGGGGTAAAAATGAGGGGAGAAACAGTTCTCTTTTTGACGGTTTTTTTTTTTGTTGAAAATTTCTAGAATTAGAGAAAAGCGGCATAAAATGTACCTATAGGTTTATACATATAATAGTATACTCGTCAAAAATGAGAGTTTGATATGTTGTTGCAAAGGCTTGACAAATTGTTGAAAATGCAGTCATAGAGGGCTTCAGTAAATATTGGTTAAAATCCAAGTAACTACGAATGTCCTTGAAATCTGATGAGAAATATCATATGTTCAACAATTTAACATGTTTTTCACATCAACAACTAAACAACAGTATGGTCATTTGATGTCTTAAATCGGCGTGTAAGCTTTCGGAGGATTCCCTCGTTGATTATTTACTGCAAACTGAGAATAATGAAACAGTAATATCAATCAAAGAACAAACAGTTGAACAGTGCAAACGATTAAACGGATACACTGCATTTACAAGAACTGTAAAACTAATAGATTTTACCTCTTAACCTACTACTTGACACCGCTGTATGTTATGACGACATTAAAAGAGCTGCTGCTATTAGATAGTATACAATCAAACTTAAATTCATCTTTAATATTGGCAACGGTTTGGATAATTAATAATGATTTTGCAAAATTTACCGTCGCAGCAATAACATTGGGACAATATGCTGTGAATAGAAATAATCAATTTAATCATAATGATTTAATGAATGAAATATTTAAGCAATCAATGAATCAACCACATATTAAATTCATTATTCAAGGAGATGACAATAATTTTGAGGATACCAAAGATTTGTCAAATAAATTTAGTCGTGAAAAATCTATAATTTTTTTAGATAGTATGATATCATACAGGTAAGTTTCATATTAGTCATACATAAACAATTTAATTTTATTTTAACACATATGAATTATTGTTGACTAGAAATTTCGAACTTGATTTGCTTAATCCAAAATATCATTTTCATCGTAATGGTGTATTTTTATTAATCTATACCGGCTTAGAACCTGAACGTTTAGCAAATATTGAAGAAATATTTCGATGTCTTTTTAATTTATACATTACCGATATCAATGTAATGTTAATAGTGGAAAAGGTCCCCAATCTTTATACTTATTTTCCATTTACAAAAAATAAATGTCGTTCGTTCATGCCTCAAAACTATATGTCATTTCGTGGTATTGAAAAGAATTATTTTAACTTTCAAACAAATATACAACACATTTATCCTGACAAGTTAAACAATATGCATGGCTGTAAATTGTTGGTGGTCACTTGGACATTTCCTCCATATGTTTATGTTGAACAGGATCAAAATACTGGTGAACTAATACTATTACATGGTACTGAAGGTTTACTTGTATCATTACTGTCGGAGGTAATGAATTTTAAAATACAAATAAATGCACCAGATCCAAAAGATAGAGGAGATATTTATCCAAATGGTACTGCTACAGGAGCAATAAAAATGGTAAGAATACTTTGTATATAATTTCACCAGATAAAAAAAAAAAACAGAATTTTTCTACATTTTACAGATGGTAAATGCTGAAGCAAATATAACAATTATGGCTTTCATGTATAATAAATTGCGTTCAGAAGTAATGGAACCCAGTTATAGCTATGTTGCCATACCATATGTTGTGGCTATACCTCGAGGGAATAGAATGTCAGCCATTGAACGCTTGATTAAACCATTTCGTTACATTATATGGTCTCTTTTTAGTTCCAGTTTAATATTTGCCATAATATTCATATACTATATACGATTTATGGGTCAATCAAAATTAATGGATTTCATATATGGTCAAGGAAATCTTAAACCTCTCACAAATCTTATTTCAACATTATTTGGTGGTGCCGTGGTAAATCGGTTGCCATATCGAATGTTTGCTCGTTACTTATTAATCTTGTGGCTACTATATACATTTGTTTTAAGATCTGCCTATTCGGGAGCACTTTTTCAGCAATTACAAGATCGTACAGCTCGTACATCTTTTAGTGGCATACAAGAAGTTGTTGATAAAAATTATACATTTTATGCATATCCTGCAACGGTAAGATTTTTAAAAAGTGCAATACCTGATATTAGTACTGGTACAGTTGATGAAAAAAATACAAATAGGAATTTACTACAACGCATTAGTACGGGCAATGATAAACTGGCATTAGCTATATTGGAATATTCCGTAAATTTATATAATCAAATGAATCCTTATCAAAGAGTTGATATATTAGATGAACCCTTGTTTACGTCACAAGTGGTATTTTTTATGCCTCGACATACGTACTTAAAGCATCGTGTAAATGATTTAATTTTACGCATATTGGCATCGGGTATAATGCAACGTTTTGAGTCATATTATTTATACTCAAAAAGAAATTTTCAATCTCGTTATAATCAAAGTGCACCTTTAAAATTATCCTTAGACTTATTATATGGATTATTTGGTATTTATGCTGTATTATTATTGATAAGTTTATTCATTTTTCTTCTGGAACTATGGAGTTTAAAATCAAATGGTTGCAAAAGAGTTGTAGATTTTTTTAATTTTGAAAAATTAAATAAAATTTCTTAAATTTTATCTCTATAATATGTATGTAACTTTAATAATAAAAAAATTTTTACCGGAAATATTAGGGCAAGTTAGTAAGTCTTTACAAACTCATATAAGGAGCTCCCAGAATTTAAAACAAAGTAAGTTGTTTAAATATATCAAGTTCCAAAAGGCGGCTGCCAAATTTTTAACAATCGATTGCTTGACACAACTTTTGCTATTTTGAAAAATAGGCAAAACATCAAAGGATGAATCTCGTTCAGGACGTTCAGTTGAGTCGGTTACTTTGTAAGCCACGATATAGTTTTGAGTGCCTGACGAGTTAAAGCGGCTGAACTAGTTAAAGCCACGGATATATCAAATTGTTCAGTTATTTCAATTTGGGACGAACAATTGGGTATAAAAAGGCTAATGGCATTTGGTACACTCAGAAAAAAAAAAGTTAGTAGAAAAATTTGTAAACGGTTTTCAATCCCACTCTACTATTTTTGTACTGATTTTTAGTAAAGAATTATTATTAAGCAAATATTTTTGCTATTTACATTTTACAAATTACAGAATTTTTACAGAATATTTACAAATTTTTGTTGCTAATTTCAGAAATCATTTTACAAATTTTCGAAAACCTATTTGCTAAAATTAGCAAAAAATTTTACTAATTTTAAAAAAGTGGATATTGAAGGAAATGTTATTTCTAATTAAAACTTACACCTACAAACTTAAATTTCCTAAAAATGTTACATATATTTATAAAGGAATCAGAAGTGAAGATACCAACTCATGTCTAAAAAGAGGACATCCACTTAAAATAGCACTAAAAAGTTTTTTAGTTCTAAAAATCCGCCCTAAAAACAATTAAAATTTAATCTTAAAAGTAAAAAAAAATTTACCAAAATATTTTTCAAAACAGAAATTACCAAATTAAAACAAAATGATTAATTCGTTTTTTGAAACATATAATCAAAATTTTTGATGCTCGATAAGAAAAATAAATTCAAAGGTTTTTACTAATATTAATAATATTTAGTATTTTTTTGCTGATTTTAGCAAACAGATTTTAAGTTCTGGGCTCAAATTAGCAGAATTTCCCGTAATAACAGCAAAATTTTGAGTTGCCATTACAGACTTTTTTTGTGAGTGTAACAATTTAAAGTAAACGCATTCTTGTGACTGATGAAACATGTATTCACCACTATACACCTGAAATTAAAAAAAGAGTCAAAGTAATGGAATTTACCAGGTAAATCCCTCCCATAAGAAAGCAAAGACTGTAAAAACTGTACTCTGGATAATATGTGCTTTACTGTTTGTGGTTTAATAAAAAAGTTTTCAATTCAGCTTAAAATAAATGAATATACATTTATTTTTTAAAATTTTAACTTGTTTATACATTTGTTCAAAATGATTTACTGTCATTTACCGATTGTTTGAAATGTAGTAAAAACATGATAAAACATGCATTCACCACTTTACAGCTGAAATAAACAAAGACTCAAAGCAATGGAATTTACCCAAAGAAAGCAAAACTGTACTCTGAATAATATCGTATGTAGTTAACTGTTTGTGGCTTGATAAAAAAAGTTTTCAGTTTAGTTAAAAAAAAATATTTTTATTAACATTTTTATACATTTGTTGAAAATGATTTACTGTCATTTACCGATTTTTTTTAATTTGTTTGAAATGTAGTAAAAATTTACCCACAAAACGGAAATTTGTGATTTATTTTTTTCTGTTAAAGTTATTTAAAATTTTGTTTGCTACCTGTTTCAAATAAAAAAAAATATTCAAAATATTTATTTTGTAGACTCAGGTATTTTTGTACTGATTTTTAGTAAAAAAAATAATATTTAGTAAACTTTTTTGCTATTTCGTTTACAAATTACAGAAGTTTTATAGAATATTTACAAATTTTTGTTGCTAACTTCAGAAGTCATTTTCCAAATTTCTGAAAAGCTAAAATTAGCAAAAAAGAAAAATAATTTTAAAAAAGTCGATATTGAAGGAAATTTTATTTCTAATAATTAAGACTTATAAAGGGTGTCCCAAGAAGAACGCAATTTTTAAATTTTAAATAAAACACAGATATTTAAAAAAAAATCGTGAAACTTTATTATATCGTAAAGTAGACAGAATGAGATTATGTATGGAACAATATATAGTGCAGATGGCCGCCGCGGCTTTGCTGGCATGCACGCGATCTTTTAATGAAATTTTCAATGACCGTATTGCATGAATGCTGCGGTATTTCATTAATGCAGCGTCCAATTTCCTCTTTTAAGGCTTGAGTCGTCGTCGGCTTATTCGCGTAAACCATCGACTTCAAAAAACCCCAAAGAAAAAAATCTAATGGTGTTAAATCGCACGATCTAGGCGGCCAATTCTGATCTCCAAAACGCGAAATAACACGACCGGGAAATGACTGATGCAGCAATTGAATTGTTTCTCTGGCTGTATAACATGTGGCGCCGTCTTGTTGGAACCACATGCCCTCCACATTCATTTCTTCAATTCTAGGCAAGAAAAAACTGGTTATCATTTCACGATACCGAACACCATTGACTGTTTGCGCTTGACCTGCCTCATTTTCATAAAAAAAAGGTCCAATGATTCCTCCAGCCCAAAAACCACACCACACAGTGACACGTTGAGGATGCATTTGCTTCTCTTGAATCACTCGAGGATTTTCCTCACCCCAAATGCGACAATTCTGCCTATTGACGAAGCCATCAAGATGAAAATGGGCCTCGTCACTGAAGATGATTTTATCGGCAAAATCAGCATTTTCATGTTGTCTCTCCAATACCCAATTAACGAACTCCCTTCGCTGTCCATGGTCAGCTGGCTTCAGTTCCTGAGTCAATTGAACTTTGTATGCATGAAGATGCAAATCTTTCGTCAAAATTCGCTGCAAAGTGGATTTGGAGACACCAATTTGCTGAGCTCGGTGTCGAATTGAGGTGGATGGAGTTTGAGCGACATCTTGACAACTGACTTACATCACTAACAGAACCAGTTTCGGCAAATTTATCCATTAATCTCTTTACAGTTGAATCTTTTGGAGCATTATTGTGACCCCAAATTGATCGCAATTTGCGAACTGTAGCCGCAAAACTTTCACCATTTTGGTAAAACAATTTCACAATGAGAATGCGTTGTTCATTCGTGTAGCGCTCAATTTTTACTAACCTCGTATCTTCTACTAGCAAACAATAACAATTGTTCAAGTGTCAAACAATGACACTTCGAATGTTGCCAGATTTAAAAATTGCGTTCTTCTTGGGACACCCTTTACTTACAAACTTAAATTGCCTTAAAATGATATATAGGTTGAAAAACAACCTACTTATGCCCAAAAATAGGACATACACATCCAACTAAAACTAAAAAATTTTTTTGTTCTAAAAATCTAAAAATAATAAAAATTTGACCTTCAAATCCAAAAAAAATTACTAAAAATATTTTTCAGATCAAAAATTAGCAAATTAAAGAAAAATGATAAATTGGTTTATGTTTTTACTATTTTTTAAGCTTTTGAACTTTTTTTTTAATTTTGTTTGTTTTTGTTTAATTTTGTTTATGTTTTTACTATCTTAAAATAATTAAGTTAATTTGTGGATTTTGACAATATTTTTTTATTAATTAAAATTTTGCTATACTAATATTAAAAATATTTAGTAATTTTTTTTTACTGATTTTAGCAAACCGATTTTAAATTTCACTTTACAAAAAGTTTACTAAAATTTAGTAGCAGCTTCATTGTACTACACGTAAGCAGATATGTGTTGCTAAGGTTAGCAAAAAATACCGCTGGGCTAAAATTCGAAAAATTTCCCGTAATACCAGCAGAATTTTCAGTTGTCATTACAGACTTTTTTTTAGTGAGTGTAGGTACTTAAGGAACCGGTCCTCTATTCTCGTGATATGTTTTTTCGGAGCCGGTGCTGTTTTTATCTATCACGGGGTAGGTCCCAATTCCCAACTGACACCATTTTTGCCGCAGGGTATACAATGTTCATGTCTGAAACAATTTCAAATACATGAAAAATAACATAGTTCAACACAAAAAAAAAAAATAAAAAATACGGGGTTCCGACGATTGATTCTTTTTAAGGAGACAAAAAAAATATACGTGTGTAGGCGTTTTGATGTTTACATCGGAATTTCATTTTAGAGGCGGATAAAGTTTCCCAGCTCTGGCCTGTTCTTGCAACATATCGGTATATAAAACTATGTTTTCTTTGCATCTGAAGTGTAGGGTATGTTCAGCAACTTTGTAGATAATGGTATGGCAAATATTTTTGTAAAACATATAAACCCTCTAACTCCCCCTTATAACGGCATTTTTTGCCCAAACCCAAAACTTAACACAAACACCAAAAACCAATCAAATTCAAGACTGCTCATCAGATTTCTAGTTAGATTTTGGGATGACCCACATATTATGTAGGTGATCCCAAAATCTGACTTATAATACGTAGGTCATCCCAAAATCTGACTAGAAATCTGATGAGCAGTCTTGAATTTGATTGGTTTTTGGTGTTTGTGTTAAGTTTGGGCGTGTTCTGACATATATAGTAGAATTTTATGGCCAACATTTTTGCAGAACATTTCATCTCCGCCCTTTCACTTTTTCGGGGTGGTTTTTACAATTTGTTAGAATAAAGCCAAAAAATGCCGTTATGAGGGGGATTTAGAGGGTTAAAATGTTCTACAAAAATATTTGCCATACCATTATCTACAAAGTTACTGAACATACCCTACACCTCAGATGTAAAGAAAACATAGTTTTATATACCGATATGCTGCAACAGGTCAGAGCTGGGAAACTTTAACTGCCTCTAAAATAAAATTCCGATGTATACTATTAAAACGCCTACACACGTATATTTTTTTTTTTTTTAGTCTCCTTAACAAGAATCAATCGTCGGAACCACGTAATTTTGGAAAAAATTTGAAATTGTTGTACAGTGAAATTTATTTTTACGGAATTGGTAGGTAAAATTTTACTGATGTGTCAGTTGTGTAAACAACATATAAAAATTAATAACAAAAACCATATGAAAATGGAAAGTAAGTAGACGGGTTTCTAAGTAAAATCTTCCAAAAAAACTTTCATTACCAAATAAGTGATTATGGAATGAAACTAAAATTTTATACAACTTATAATTTGGCATTAAAACTACATGTTTATTTTTGTTTTGCTAAAACTTTTGATACAATTAAATGTGTACGTTTAGACACATTGTGTCTATTAATTTTAAACACAATGTATTTTGATTTTTAACATTGTGCCTTTTTTTATCCATTTTTGGTAGGTAACAAGTTAACCCCATTTTTTTTTATTAAAGTGTAGTGTAATAACCGAACTTTAAAAAGAAGAATTTTACGTCTAAAATAATAATCCGAGAAATTATGAATATATTGAAATACAATATTTTTTCTATTAACAATTTTACTACACTATTCTTAACCACAAATCAAAATTTAATTGCTACCTGAAATAAGAGATTTTTATTTTGTTTTTTTTTTTTATTCCGTTTACGTAGTACCATCTCTCACGCCTGTCTAATACAAGCAATATTTTTTGCATTGCTGAATATGCCAGACCACATAAATTGTAATTGCTAATTAAATGTTTAAATACATATAAATATTACATCCTTTTAATATAATATACAATTAGGTATATAATGATAAGTACAATTTTACATGCAAGCGAAATAAATAAAAAAATATATATTTTATATTAAACGGCAACAGTTTAATAATATTAGTCAAAGTACGCAGAAGATCAACAGTGTAAACGGTTGACAGACAACATTATAAAAGGACACCTAAACTATATATGTAATGACGACATTAACTGAATTGGTATTAGATAGTATACAACCAACAGCAAATTTATCTTTAATATTGACGGTATTATGGATAATCAATAACGATTTTGCCAAATTTACAACATCATCACTAACAATGGGTCAATATTCTATTAATAAAAATAGTCAAATATATCATAATGATTTGATAAATGAAATTTTTAAACGAGCAATGATAAAACCGGGAATAAAATTTTTTATTGAGGGTAAGGAAACGGAAGTAATCGATGAAAACTTATTAAATGATGATGAATTAGAAGAGGAATTTATGCGTTCATATGCAAATCGTGAAAAATCTATTTGGTTTATAGATAGTTTGACTTCATATAAGTGAGTATTAGAATTTTAGTAAAAGCAAACTTTATTATTTAGTATTAAAGTAATTTATAAAATCTCTTACTTACACTTTTCTGGAAGATGAAAGAAATTTAAATAAAATAGATCTAAAATCTGGTTTCATATGAACTATTTAAATAATTTCGTGATTAAAAATCTGAAAGATATAGAAATTTTTAGTTTTACAATAATATTATACTGAAAATAAAATGGTAATATATAAGTAGTCTTATTCGATTTTTTATTGTGACCCATATCATAAGAATTATATTTAAAATATGTTATCAAAAATCGGACAATATTAAAATTAATCAATTTTGTTGGATTACTTAAAAAAATCAAAGATTGATAGCGCAATTTTTACAAATTTAACATTCGATTGCATGATTTTTTAAAAATGTTTAAAAATTATATAAAAAAATTTGAAAAACAACTTTTGCATAAAAATTTCTTAACTCTGTGTTAAGAAGTACATTTGATAAAGTACACATTTTTCATATTAAACCTTTATTAAAAAATGTCATGCGTAATCGTAAAATAACATTTTGTTAATTTTTTCTTTACTTCTGGCGTTTTGCCACTCTCAAAAAAATTGTTATTACCCTGCCGGAAGAGATCCTATCCCAAGACACGTCACATGACCTGTTCATTGTGATAGGGACCGGTTACGGGACCGGTCACTTTAACATGGGCTTGGCATAGGAGGGGGTCAATTGCTCTCTGTGACATGTCACAGGATGGGTCTAAAAGAACATGTCATGACTTTTAAACCGATCACGTGGTAGGTACCTTAGGAACCGGTTCTCTTTTCACCTATCTCGTGATATGTGTTTTAGGAACCGGTCCAGTTTTCACCAATCACGGGGCAGGTCGCAATTTCCAACTGATTAAAAGTGATTAAATAATTGCAAATACTTCCAGAAAAAAAGACACTACCAAATACTGGGTTTTAGAACGAGCAGTAACTGGTTGAAGTTTGCCTGATAAGCTCATTATTTTAATATAGCGATATCATTGGAGGTAGGTAGTTGCCTCCTAGCTTACGAGAAGGGAGGGAAATAACTAGTATGGTAAGGTCATAATAACTAGTTATTTGTAAGGCGAAAATAAGTGTTTACAATTCATATAATAAAAACTGATTTTTGTTAATAATTTAGGAAAAAATATAAATATCAAAACCATAAATAGATTTTAATTGGCAAAAATAGGTAGTTGAAACACATTACTAGCAACTCATTATTTTCACTTTGAAAGTAATGCAGTATGCAAGGAACTGTGTAGCATATTAAAGGGTGTCCCAAGAAGAACGCAATTTTTAAATTTTAAATAAAACACAGATATTTAAAAAAAAATCGTGAAACTTTATTATATCGTAAAGTAGACAGAATGAGATTATGTATGGAACAATATATCGTGCAGATGGCCGCCGCGGCTTTGCTGGCATGCACGCGATCTTTTAATGAAATTTTCAATGACCGTTTTGCATGAATGCTGCGGTATTTCATTAATGCAGCGTCCAATTTCCTCTTTTAAGGCTTGAGTCGTCGTCGGCTTATTCGCGTAAACCATCGACTTCAAAAAACCCCAAAGAAAAAAATCTAATGGTGTTAAATCGCACGATCTAGGCGGCCAATTCTGATCTCCAAAACGCGAAATAACACGTCCGGGAAATGACGATGCAGCAATTGAATTGTTTCTCTGGCTGTATGACATGTGGCGCCGTCTTGTTGGAACCACATGCCCTCCACATTCATTTCTTTAATTCTAGGCAAGAAAAAACTGGTTATCATTTCACGATACCGAACACCATTGACTGTTTGCGCTTGACCTGCCTCATTTTCATAAAAAAAAGGTCCAATGATTCCTCCAGCCCAAAAACCACACCACACAGTGACACGTTGAGGATGCATTTGCTTCTCGTGAATCACTCGAGGATTTTCCTCACCCCAAATGCGACAATTCTGCCTATTGACGAAGCCATCAAGATGAAAATGGGCCTCGTCACTGAAGATGATTTTATCGGCAAAATCAGCATTTTCATGTTGTCTCTCCAATACCCAATTAACGAACTCCCTTCGCTGTCTATGGTCAGCTGGCTTCAGTTCCTGAGTCAATTGAACTTTGTATGCATGAAGATGCAAATCTTTCGTCAAAATTCGCTGCAAAGTGGATTTGGAGACACCAATTTGCTGAGCTCGGTGTCGAATTGAGGTGGATGGAGTTTGAGCAACATCATCACGTACAGCTGCGACATTTTCGGTCGATCGACCTGGTCGATGGCGCGTTGTTGTCTTTACATCACTAACAGACCCAGTTTCGGCAAATTTATCCATTAATCTCTTTACAGTTGACTCTTTTGGAGCATTATTGTGACCCCAAATTGATCGCAATTTGCGAACTGTAGCCGCAAAACTTTTACCATTTTGGTAAAACAATTTCACAATGAGAATGCGTTGTTCATTCGTGTAGCGCTCCATTTTTCCTAACCTCGTACCTTCTACTAGCAAACAATAACAATTGTTCAAATGTCAAACAATGACACTTCGAATGTTGCCAGATTTAAAAATTGCGTTCTTCTTGGACACCCTTTATTAGTAAGTTATTACTTTAACTTTAGTACTTTGCAGTGGGCAGGGGTAGCTTATTATTGGTAATGCAAAAATCAATAAGCTGCTATTATAACATTTTTCCTGGGCTGTTTTATGGTTTGAAAAATTATTTTAATTTTCCAAGCTTTATTAAATGCCTATTTTAGGCTTAAACCTACTTTAATAGATTTAAAAATTGTTCGTTATTAAACAATTTATACATATTGTTTTTACCAAATTAGCTTATAAACGTTTAATTGAACTGCTTAGAAAAATGTATGCATTACACTGTAAATATTTAGCAATAATAATTTCTTTATAAAATTAAATAAAGATTATGTAAAAAACTTTTCAAGAACATTTATAGTCAAATGTATATATAAAGGGTGATTTTTTTTAGCAACTTTCTTTTTGGCAACACTGTTTTATGGCAGTTCAGTTGTTTTCGTGTTACTGTCAAACATGTTCAGTTTGGTGTTTAATTTAACCATGAATCGCTTTACAAACGAACAAGGCATGCAGATTATTGAATTTTATTATACAAGTTCATGCTCGGTTAAGAAAGTGCGATGCTTACCAACTCTTTTTTTGCCTAAAATGAAAGAGCTAAACTTAGCTGACATGTGGTTTCAACACGACGGTGTCCATGCGACACAACACGCCAAACAATGGTCCAATTGAGAGGCGAGTTCGGTGAACAGTTTATTTCACGTTTGGGGTCGCTCAATTGGCCGCCTAGATCATGTGATTTAACGCCTTTAGATTATTTTTTCTGCGGCTATGTTAAGGCTCATGAAAAATTTATTCATGAGATACCGGCCGATATGTTGGAGAGAGTATGTCAAAATTGTACCTAGTGTATGAACCATTTGAGGCACAGCCGCAATCAGCATTCACATGAGAAAATCTTTAAACATTGAATTATATAGACCGTTCTATCGACTCAAATAAAGATTTCATACATTTCTCTAAATTTTATGTGATTTTTTTTTAAATAAAATTCGAAAGGTCTTAAAAAATCAACCATTAAATACTAGAAAATTGAATAAATAATTCGAGAATTATGTTTTGTAATAACATTGCGCTGGGTTTAAATATTTTTATCTCTGTTTTTTTTTTTCTTTTCTAACAGTGTTGTTCTCATTAGTTTTTTACTCTTCTTAATTAAAGTTTTGTTGCATTAGTTAAGTGACGTGTTGTTTTGCGTCAGTCCTGTGACATGTTAGTTGTGTGACATGTTCTTTTATATCGGTCCTGTGACTGTTACAGAGGGAAATTGACCCAGTGACCGGTCTCTATCACAGTGAAGCGGTCACGTGACGTGTCCTGTAATAGGTCGATACATTTAGGTGTTTATTTCAGTGATGACCTCTTCATTGGAACCAAATCTCATACCGTTGAGGCAATTCTTCAAGTTTGGAAGCATAATAGTCACATGGGTTTATTTAAAGCATATTCTAGATGGGGTAGCAAGCCGCAGCCAACGCAGCAATTCCACACGTGCACGATTTAGAATGGTCAATTGTGAGCAATCGCAGAAGCCATAACTCTTTCATGTCCTAATATTCATGTAAAGTGTGATATACCTCAGTTGAAATGCCTACTACAGCCTCTGCTACCTCACGTATTTTAATTATTCTATCATATAATATCATTCTATGACAGCTTGCTCAAAATTTGACAAATAGTTGACAGGAACAGTATAGATTTTCAATTAACTACGAGAAAAGTTCAAAAAGTGACGGAGTTGTCAAACCAAGGACGGTATTATACTCAAGATGTACAAAATGCCAATTTTGTTTTTTTTTTTCAGCCATGCTGCCATAACGCCAACACCATGAATATTACATTTTGTACATCCTGAGTTTAATACCGTCCTTGGTCAAACACGGAGTTAAAAGGCAAACGAATAAGATGAATTAGACGAGTTGTTTTTAATTGTCAGTATATTAAACTATTAAAATGTCGATAACTCGAGAAAATGATAATTTGGAATTTTGATTCTTTCAGATTTTGAACCTATAATTGTGTATAAATTTCCCTTGAACAGCGACTTTGGAGTAATTTTAGTTAAATTTCTTTCATCTTAAAAAACAGTTCGTAATTAGACATCCAAATATTTGTTTTTAATTTTTTTTTTCAGAAATTTTGAAATCGATTTACTAAACCCCAATCGCCATTATCATCGCAATGGATTTTTTATTCTTATCTATACCGGCACAGAACGTGAACGTTTAAATAATATCAAAGAAATATTTGGACGTCTTTTCTATCTATATGTTACCAATGTCAATGTTTTATTGATTGTTGGAAAAATACCATATATGTACACTTATTTTCCATTTGCAAAAAATAAATGTCATTCTACATTGCCGGAATATTTTATATCATTTCGTGGTGTAGAGAAAAATTTTGAAAATTTTAAAGTGAATAAACAACTTTTCCCAAGTAAAGTAAAAAATATGCATGGTTGTGAATTGGTGGTGGCTACTTGGCATTATCCGCCATATATTTATGTAGATTTTGATGAAAAGACCGGTGATTTATTGCGATTACATGGCATTGAGGGTATGCTGATTAGTTTATTGTCGGAAGTGATGAATTTTAAAATACGCATTAAGGAACCTGTACCACGCGATAGAGGAGATGTATATCCAAATGGTACTGTGACAGGAGCTGCAAAAATGGTAAGTTAATTTTGTTTTATTATTAAAAAGTTACATCTATACACTATTGTCAACCGATAAAAACAAAGAAAGTTATGCAAACGCTCTGCAGCTACTAAATGATATTTCATTGCAGTGGCTTTACTTAAAAGAAATTTTCAATAATTTTTACAGTTGTTTTAACCAACGAAAAACGACTGCATTTTGCTAAAATTTTTAATATCTAGTTTGAATACTTTTTAATTATTCTTTATTTTAATTAAAAAAAAAAAAAAAATTCCTAAAGAAGCTATCCGTTGAGATAGCGAAATATTGGATAACAAATAAATAATTTTGTATAAAATAGACCTTAAGCTTGAATACTTATTACCTGGTTTTTGCATTTTTATTTGTTATTTTGTGCAATAAAAAAAAAAATTTAAAGTTAAAAAAGTAAGTGAAAAATTTTAAATTGGAAGTAAAATGAAAGAAAATTTAACTGAATTTGTAGTTGTTTTTGAACTGCAATCGTAGTTATTTTTTCTTAAAAACTTTCTAAATTTTGTCTGTAAATTTTACTACATTTGTGTGGTTATAAAGGGTGATTTTTTTGTTATTGGGGTTTTCAGTGTAAAGAAAATTTCATGACATCTGGCAGTGCCAAAAATGCTCTGTAAGATTTGCCGTTTAACCATGGTTAGACTAACAAACGAATCCAATGATTTGCAACATTGAATTCTATTATCAAAATTCGTCAGAATCGTCAGAATCGATCTGCCAACAGTTTATTTAAGCTGTTGTGACCAGATTACGCTCCAAGTTTCACTTTTTTGGATCCGTATGCGAAGGGTGCGTACCAAGGAGAAATAGAAGAATTGGACTTGGTTGACATGTGGTTTCAACAAGATGGTGCCATATGCCACACGGCACGCGATACATTAAACCTATTGAGGGGCGAGTTTTGGGCTTTCAAGACTAGACGGAAATGGTTTATAATCTAATAGTTTAAGACAATTTTAATAAAATTATATCAGATACTCGAAATCGCTTTTAGTGTTATTGAACAATTTAACTAACATATTGTATACAGTTAGTGATATTAAGCTGGTTTTACAAGGAAATTACACAGTAGTGTAACCCGTATATTAGATCATAATAAAACTTTGATATGTAATATAGGGGACAAAAGTAATAACCGTTTGTTAAAGAAATCTAATGTTGTGGAAGTAAAAATGGATTTTAAAGTTACACGAAACATTTTTATTTGCTAATTTTTTAATATTTTTTATTCCATTCGATAGGTCTTAAAAATACCCTTCATTTGATAAATTTGACATTAAAAAAAAAACAAAAAGGGTCAGTTTTGACCACACTTTTAAATGACCCCACAAAACATGAGATCATGTACCTAAAAAAAGAAGTATTTATCATGGTTAGTAACCGAAAGGATAGGGTTATTGGTAAGAGTGACGGTATTTTAAGGGTAACGCTATTTTTGGGTTTTTTGGATAGTGGCATTTCTGTTACTTTGTTAAAAGTATTTTAAAGATAACGATATTTCAAATATTTCAATAGCGATAACGGTATTTTAATTATTTTAATAAATACCGATAATTTTTTTATAAATGAAAAATAATCAATTTTTTTATTTAAATATGCAAAATACTCAATTAGCAGCAGAGCAGAAAATTAAAATTAATGATAACGGTATTTAAAGGATAACGGTATTTTAGGGGTATCGATATTTAAGTTATTTTGGTATAGGTATTTTAAGCATAACGGTATTTTAATTATTTCTATAACAGTCAGGGATGAGTGTATTTCGGTAACTATATATGTTATTTTAGCCAGTTGTAAGAGTTTAGAAGTGATAAAGGTATTTAAACGGTATTGTTTGCCAACCCAGGAATTTCTGTTAAATTACAATCGTATTATTTTAAGTTTACGAAGTAATCGATTGCAATATATCTAAAAATAAGATATTGAAATATGTGGGGTTTTCACAATTTTCCTATTTTAAATCTATTCCCTTGAGAAAAATATATTTAAAATCTTAACAAAGTCGTAGCCCGTCATAACGAATACTTAGAATAACGAAAACACGATACAACGTTCGACCTAATTGTTTGCATTAAATACCTTATAAAACGAATGTTTCTGAAATCTTAAACTAGATAACATATAACGAACAATTGGTACAAAAAAATTTAAGTAAATTTAAATAACGAAATAATTTGATAATATTTTGTTTTAATCCTTCTGGTGAAGGTAGAAAATAGAGAGAATAAAAATTATCGAAAAAGTGCAATTAAAAAAATATCGGGTGGGTGGACTAGGTAAAAAGTTGACCGATTTGTGACTGAAATGGTTATTATGTGTGTAGGTGTGTCAACAGTAATATTCGCATACTACATACCACCATGTGTACCCTACACAGAGAAAACAGATTCATTGTGACAACCGAATTTCTTGCTTGAAGACCGAAATTAAGAAAATACAACTAAATTTCAGTTGAAACCATATTTTACAATTGTATAAGGACTACATTTGTTTGCGACAACTAAATAATTCGGTTGCTGCAACCAATTCGGTTATCACGATAAATCTGTTTTCTCTGTGTATAAACGAAAAAGCTAAGGAAATGGTCGTAGAAAAACGTGCTATAATCATTGGAGGCAAATGGTAAATGGTGGCGCGTATAGACATTAAAAAAAAAGAAACTACTGAAACAAATAGTTATATAAATTATCCACGCTGATCAAACATTTGATATATGTTTGCAAATGTCATTTAATTTGCAAAATCTATGCAATGAGATAAGATAATAAAATTGTATAAAATCGTACTTTCTCATTTTAAGCAGTTTTATAATAAAATACACACGCAAAGCAAAAGCATGGTTGGGTCAATCATATTCGAAGAGCATCATATATTTTTGGGTTTATGGTTGTACCAACCATAATCGTACTATATTATTGTCATCATATTATGATAATAAAATTACGAATATTTTTACCATAATATGGTCCCTAAAGTTATATTACGATTCAAAAATTACCATATAATTGTCCTAAATAAACATGTTATATTGAATTTATCATCGCTCGTAATCATAGTATGCTCAAAATGTTATCATATTATGGCCCCTCATAACTATATTATGATTCCTGGATAATCTTAAAGGAAAAGTTTTTAGAAACTATGAAAAAGCTTTTAAAATTTAAGAATATTTCCTTTAGAAATGTTTTTTTCTATAAAAAAAAATTAATATTAAGGACTTTTTGAATAAAAATTGTTAGGGGAAAAATCACATACTTTAAGAATTTTTCTTTCTTTGATTGTATAATTATTTATTGATTGTTGCCAACATTTTATCTTTGCATAATTATCATATTTTTTCATAGTCAGAAATTTTGTTACCACAGTATGGTTACAGCCAATCATGATATAAAATAGAAGGTGCCAATCATAAAATAGTAAAATATTTACTAAACAATGATGGTAGCGACCATGTTGATGGTTATAAAATCAATAACTTGGTTGTGACAACCATACCCGATTGCAGCAAGCACAATGTAGTAGCAGTGATCATATTACAACCATGTTTTTTCTCTGCGTGCAAAAAGCTCATTTTTACATCCTTCTTAATCAATTACTATTTAAGCCTATGTCAGCAACACATTATTTCAATGCCTCTAAATAAGTAGAGATATATAAAAATGTCAGTAACCCATTATTTCATAATTTTCACATAGGTAGTGAAATTTCAGAGTAAATCACCAGGTATTACCTGAAATAGGTCCAAACCATTACAAATATTTATGTAACTGGGGTTAGGTATGTTTCTCAAAGGCGAATAATAAAATATTCGTTCTTATTTCGAATGTTTAATTTTGTTGTTTAAACATACATATCAATAATTAATCTAAAAAACCTCACACGTATGGCAATATTATTGCGATGAAAACTATTTAATTTCACATTTTGTTTTTTTTTTTATTTTACAGATTGTGAGCGTTGAAGCAAATATAACTGTTCTATCATACATGCACAATACATATCGTTCGGATGTAATGCAACCCAGTTATAGCTATGCGGCCATACCCTATGTCTTGGCCATACCGACAGGGAAACAAATTTCACCATTTCAACGTTTAACTAAACCATTTCGCTATATAATATGGTCCTGTTTCGGTTCTAGTCTTCTATTTGCTATAATTATAATATATTGTCTGCGCTTATTTGGTCAATCGAAATTATTGCATTTCATTTATGGCCAAGGGAATCGTTTACCATTTACAAATCTCTTAACCACCTTATTTGGTGGTCCTACAGTTAGTAAACTACCATATAGAACTTTTGCACGTTATATACTGGCCGTTTGGATTCTCTATACATTCGTCTTAAGATCTGCTTATTCGGGGGCATTGTTTATACTATTACAAGATGGGCGATCTCGCACGTTTATAAATAGTTTAAGTGAAATTGTTGAAAATAACTATACAGTTTTTGCTGTTCCTGCAGTTGGAAGAATTTTAGATCGTATCGTTTCGTCAAATAATATCGCCGCAGTAAATGCCAAAAATCCGACTCGTGACATACTTAAGCGTATTAGTTCTGCTTCAAGTAATGACAAAATTGCACTCTGTGCTCTAGAATATTCGGTTAAATTGTATAATCAACTTAATCCTAATGCAAGGGTAGACATATTAGATGAAAAATTAATTACTTCACCTGTAGTATTTTATATGCCACTTCATAGTTATTTGTCAGTTCGCACACATGAATTGATTTTGCGTACACTATCGGCAGGCTTAATGACACACTTTCAATCATCTTATTTATATTCAATATCAAAAACATCTCGTGACAATCGTGAACCAATTGAATTATCATTTTGGTTACTATTTGGGTTATTTACAATTTATATAATATTATTAGTATTCTCTTTTGCTTTATTTCTATTGGAATTGGGAAGTATGAAATTTTGTTGGTGTAAATCAATTGTAGATTTTTTGAATATATAATGGACTTTTTTGAAAATTTGAATTTTTTAAATATTTTGAAATTGGAAAATCTTAAGTAATAGCATCCATGCGATGCGCAGGGAGGAACTTATAGCTGTTTGCTACCAACATTTTAAGTTGATTTTCGTAGTATCAAGTTTTTGTAATATTTTTCTCATATTTTTAAACAAAACCCATAAAGCATCCTTTAGTTTGAAACAACTAAATCTATTTTTATTTTAATTCAATTCGGGCAAAAGATTAAAAAAATTTTAAATTTTTTTTTGGGCCGTCATAGCATCATTTATTTTAAAAGAAATCACTTGTTATATCCTCCACATATATGAAAGCGCATATATCAGTGTGTCTTTCCATTTGTAAAACATCGAAATACAGGTCAAAGACGTCATAAAGTATGTACTGTATATTATTGATCCTTATGCGATTTTAAGTTGATTTAGCGATGTCCGTCTGTCTGTCAGTCAGTCTGTCCGTCTCTCTCTTGAAGTGGCGATTACGACTCAAAGACGCTAGTGGGGTTGCTCATTTTTACCTAGATTAATAGAAATCCTCCTAAGTAGTTTTGTATTTAAAATGGGCCAAATCGGTACAGCGGTTAAAAAGTTATGAATGAGAATGTGAACACAGAGGAAACAGATTCATCGTGACAACCGAATTTCTTGCACAGAGAAAACAGATTCATTGTGATAACCAAATCACTTGCGAACCAAATGGTTTGGTTGGAGCCACCGATATATTTCTTTGTGGTAACAGAAATTCGCTTAGTACAACAGAAATTCGGTTAAAAGAACAGAATTTTGGTGGAAACCAAGTACTTCAATTGTATAAGGAAAATATTTGGTTGGGACAACTAAGTAATTCTGTTGCTCTAACCAAAATATTCAGTTGGCAAAAAATTCGGTTGTCACTATGAATCTGTTTTCTTTGTGTGCCAACTGAATATTTCAGTTGCTGTAACTGAGTTATATGGTTGTCACAACCAAATGTATTCCTGATACAGTTGATATATGAGGTTCCAAGAGAAATTTTGTTGCCTCAACCGAATTTCGGTTGCGACAAACAAATATATAGATTGCTCCAACCAAACCATTCGGTTGTCAAGGAATTCGGTTGTTACAATGAATCTGTTTTTTCTGTGAAGGTGCCTTTAAATTTTCAATACAAATTGGTATAATTTCATAGTAGCGGCGGGAAAGTCCCACTAGTCGCTTATAATGGTATAATATTTTATATTCACCACAAACATTTTTTGTCACCACAAAATTTTTTTTTCACCATAAATTTTTTTTCACTACAAATTTTTTTTCACTACAAATTTTTTTTCACTACAAAATTTGTTTTCACATCCAAAAAAGTTTTTCACCTAAAACATTATTTTTATTTATGTTTTTTGAGACATTGTTTTTTTTTTTTGAGATATTGGTGGAGGTCACAGCTGAATTTAAGCCTTTTTTAATTGTTAATAAAAGTTTCGTCATTGATTGTTGATTTTTTGATAATTTTGTAAAAATAATTTTATAGACAAAATAAAACAATTTTTTTTAATTATATCAATTAAAAGCTAAGACAAAAATTAATGTTCCAAAAATACCTAAGCGATTGGATAAGTTATTTAAGAGCAAATACAAAAAAGAATTGAAAGTTGAAACGTTTTAAATTATTGAAGTGAGATTTAAAAATAACTTTAAATAAAAAAAAAAAAAAATAAGAAAAATATATGTGAAAATACTGGTTTTATTCTAATTTTTTACCAAGATTTTGTTGGGAGGCTACTATTTGGAAAATTTTCACCAAGAATCCTAGAAATATACAGGATGTACAGGGTTGAAGACATTGAGTCCAAGCCACAAAGCACCCGAGCCAATCATAAAATTATCTCATAGTAAAAGTTTTTAATACAGTGATTTTATTTTACAGTTTATTTGAAGAAGTATTTTTCTAATTAAAAAAAATGCATAAAAAATTCATAAACGCACTGGAGAGGATAAAATCGCTGTTTCGAAAACTTGTAGTAAAAGGTAATTATATGACTTACTCGGTGGCTTTCAGTTGTCTATATCTACATCTACATCCTGTGTCACAACCAAATTATTTAGACTTTTTCAGAATATTGTGTACCCAGCAAAAACAATTGAAGTTATTGTTAAGGAATAAATATTTTGTTTATTGAAAAGTATCATTTTGTTCTGATTTTCCTCTTCTAAAGCAGTTATTTTTTACAACTTCCAAAATGTGTTTTATAATTAAATTTAACAGTTTTAAATCTATGACAGCTAACTTATTATCAAGGTTAAATGTTAAACACAGATATTTTCATATAAATTTGATATTCATATCATAGTTTAGTATTAAACCTTGCTTATTTTCAGTAATTTGTAACAATTTTACGCTTTAACAGATTATCAAATTCTGAAAATGTATTGAAACGCACCAACACAGAGAAAATAGATTCATTGTGACAATCGAATATTTTGCCCTCTGAATAGTTTGGTAGCATCAACTGAATTATTTGGTTGTCATAACCAAATGTATTCCTGATTAAATTGAATCCAAATGTCGTCCATGTCATTCTCTTGAATTTTTGGAAACAAAAATTCGTTGAGCATGACACGGTAACGCTCGCCGTTGACGGTAACGGCGGCTCCTTGCTTATTTTCGAAGAAAAATGGCAAAGTCATGGTAGTCATACACTCACAATATATTTTCCGTTACCGACTGTAGTTTATTTAAAAATTAATACGTAAAGTTTGTTTTTAAATGAAGAATCAATTGAAATTCATAGAAATATATATTTTAACTATTTGAATCAGTTATTCAAAAAACAAACTATAAAAATTTACAGACATTCAGTAGGTGTTGATATTTTCAGTTAAATGTAAAATTTTATGTTTTCGGCTTCAAAAAATTGAAATTCATATAATTCCTTTTTGTTTTTTTTACCAAAATAGTTTGTATATATACAAAATTATTTCAATAAAAATTACAAGAAATTATTCAAATATACACACACACAAACTAATAAAATACTATACATCTGCATGTGTTGTGTTCTGTTTTGTAATTACATACAAATAAAAACACTTTCAATTTGGAAAACAAACCACAAAAGTAGTTTTTTCTAATTTTTTGTCGTTAAAAAATTGATGGTGTTTTTAAACAACTTTCTATTGTTTTTACTACTTTTGTCGATTATTAAACAATAATTGAAAATAAACAACAAAATGGACTGAATATGATACAAAATCAGTAGTCCTCTTTTTGATTGTATTTTCGATTAATTTAATATGTATTTTAAGTTGTTTTTAACGATATAATATTGTGAGTGTATGAATAATATTGTATTCCATTCTTAAATAACAAAGTTCAACCTTCCAATAAAACCAGAAATTTCAAAAAATAATCAGTACTTTTTTTTTATAACCAATTCAAATTTTAAATGGCCCACCCTATGTATGGTTTCAATCAAAATTATGTTGTGGTAACCGAATTTTGCTCGCCACAAATCAATATATCTGTTGCTCCAACCAAACTATTCAGTAGTCAAGAAATTCGGTTGGCACGATGAATGTGTTTCTGTGTGTTTAAATAGGACTTTATGATGTTGAACTTTTTCATAATTTTTTGATTTAAAAACTTAAAAAAAAAAATCAAATTATTTGTTTGAATTAAGAAATATTTAAATCGTAATTTATGCTGGAAAAGTAAAAAAATCAATTGTAGTAAAAACTAAAAAAAATTCTTTATAAAGTATTTTAATAATACTGAATTTCCTGTTATAATTTAACCAACAGTCAAATAAAACTTTTACATGGAACTTTCCCCTTTTGAAAATAACGGTACATTGGGCAAAATGAGGCTAAGTTCCGATTTCAAATTTAAGCTGTATGATTTAATTTTAAATTTAAAATTATTCGGGTTCAAGATCATAAGTAAGAGAAAATGGAAAAAATCGTGAGGAAAATTGAGAGAGGGAGTGCAAAACTTTTGTCCTGTGAGCGACCAGGTCATCGTCAGGTTCATTCTGAACCACACTAAAAGATCCAATTTTTTACTAAAATATAAGAACTGATCTAGATGCAATCAAAAAGAATTATTAAAAAAGAAACTTCGATACAATAAAACTCCTTTGTAAAAATTATTGGTTACCATCGAAATTCTCACAATACCGGAATCAAAATTACTGCTTCTTTTTCTCTTTCTTTGCCTGCATCGTATCCGATTTCCTTGAAATACCCATTAAATGGTGTATATCACCGTTAAACCGTAATTTTTGCCCATGAAATAACATACTCAGTTAATCATGATCATCTCAGATGCATTGTTAAAAGGACTTTTAAATTTCAAACGACGGCAATCCTAATTTTGAAATTGTACAAATTTAATTATGCAAATGATAAAGAGGAGTCTCTACAGTTTTATAAAAACAATCATTTGTCCTACTAAAACAAAGTTAAGTCATCAAGTCCTTTTTGGCAATAGGAGATTTTCTTCTATTTTGTGATAACCGTTTTCGATACATAATGATAAAGGGTGTCCCAAGAAGAACGCAATTTTTAAATTTTAAATAAAACACAGATATTTAAAAAAAAATCGTGAAACTTTATTATATCGTAAAGTAGACAGAATGAGGTTATGTATGGAACAATATATCGTGCAGATGGCCGCCGCGGCTTTGCCGGCATGCACGCGATCTTTTAATGAAATTTTAAATGAATGCTGTGGTATTTCATTAATGCAGCGTCCAATTTCCTCTTTTAAGGCTTGAGTCGTCGTCGGCTTATTCGCGTAAACCATCGACTTCAAAAAACCCCAAAGAAAAAAATCTAATGGTGTTAAATCGCACGATCTAGGCGGCCAATTCTGATCTCCAAAACGCGAAATAACACGACCGGGAAATGACTGATGCAGCAATTGAATTGTTTCTCTGGCTGTATGACATGTGGCGCCGTCTTGTTGGAACCACATGCCCTCCACATTAATTTCTTCAATTCTAGGCAAGAAAAAACTGGTTATCATTTCACGATACCGAACACCATTGACTGTTTGCGCTTGACCTGCCTCATTTTCATAAAAAAAAGGTCCAATGATTCCTCCAGCCCAAAAACCACACCACACAGTGACACGTTGAGGATGCATTTGCTTCTCGTGAATCACTCGAGGATTTTCCTCACCCCAAATGCGACAATTCTGCCTATTGACGAAGCCATCAAAATGAAAATGGGCCTCGTCACTGAAGATGATTTTATCGGCAAAATCAGCATTTTCATGTTGTCTCTCCAATACCCAATTAACGAACTCCCTTCGCTGTCCATGGTCAGCTGGCTTCAGTTCCTGAGTCAATTGAACTTTGTATGCATGAAGATGCAAATCTTTCGTCAAAATTCGCTGCAAAGTGGATTTGGAGACACCAATTTGCTGAGCTCGGTGTCGAATTGAGGTGGATGGAGTTTGAGCGACATCATCACGTACAGCTGCGACATTTTCGGTCGATCGACCTGGTCGATGGCGCGTTGTTGTCTTTACATCACTAACAGACCCAGTTTCGGCAAATTTATCCATTAATCTCTTTACAGTTGACTCTTTTGGAGCATTATTGTGACCCCAAATTGATCGCAATTTGCGAACTGTAGCCGCAAAACTTTCACCATTTTGGTAAAACAATTTCACAATGAGAATGCGTTGTTCATTCGTGTAGCGCTCCATTTTTACTAACCTCGTACCTTCTACTAGCAAACAATAACAATTGTTCAAATGTCAAACAATGATACTTCGAATGTTGCCAGATTTAAAAATTTCGTTCTTCTTGGGACACCCTTTATAATGAATTGATAAAAATATCTTGCTTTTGTAGTATATTATGAAATTTTAAAGTCCTTTAAATAGGTCATCTGGACGTGATAAGTTGAGAGCGAAATTGATCGACAATATGTTTTCTGTTCTGTTTTTTTTTTTTATTAATTCATTAAGTAAAACAAAACTCATTTTTAATATTTTACAGATCGCTGATGCTGAGGCAAATATAACAATTATATCTTTGATGTATAATGTAGCACGTTCAAAAATAATCCAAGCCAGTGAGAGTTATGTCACTATACCATACAAATTGGCCATACCACGTGGTCGTAAAATGTCACCATTTGAACGTTTATACAAACCTTTTCATTATATAATATGGTCCTGTTTTAGTTCCAGTCTAATATTGGCCATAATATTTATATATTATCTACGTTTTATGGGTCAAATGAAAATGATGGATTTTGTATATGGCCACAGAAATCGTATACCATTTACAAATCTACTCTCTACATTATATGGAGGTTCTATACTGAATCGTGTACCCTATAAAACTTTTGCACGCTACATTTTAATCATATGGATGTTATACACATTTGTTCTAAGATCGGCATACTCAGCAGAACTTTTTAAACTATTACAAGATGGCCGGGCTCGTACCTCTATCAGTAGTATACGTGAAGTTGTTGATAAAAATTATACAATATATGCATTTCCAGCTGTAGAAAGAGTTCTTAGAATGGCAGTACCAAATGCTAAAACTGCCTTTATAGATGCAAACAATCCAACCTCTAAACTATTTCAAATCATTAGCTCTGCAACGGACAATGACAAAATTTCATTATGTTTATTAGATTGGTCCATTCGATCGTACAATCAAATGAATCCCAATGAAAGGGTGGATATTTTAGAACAACCTTTAATTTCTGCGCCCATAGTGTTTTATATGCCACAAAATACATTTTTAAAACATAAAACGCAAGAATTGATATTGCGTATATTAGCAGCGGGCTTAATAAAACGTTTCGAATCATTTTATCTTTATACATCGATACAATCTAGTGTTAAACGTGAACCAATAAAATTATCATTTTGGTTACTATTTGGTATATTTAGTGTTTATGTGATATTTTTAATATTTTCTTTAATTATATTTTGTTTGGAAGTTGCTACTTTAAAATCAAATTTATGTAAAACTGTAATAGATTTTTTGAATTTTTAATAAATATATTAATTAATTAATAATTAACTTAAATTTTTAATTAAACCAATTTATATTTCTTTGAAAACTACAAATTTAGTAATAAAAAAATTACTGAGTTAATTCAAATTTTAATTGAAGTTTACCTATAACACTGTAAAACCATTTTAAACTTTTTACAAAATTACGGGGCTCCGACGATTTATTCTTGTTAAGGAAAAATATAAGTGTTTCGGCATTTTGATAGTTTACATCGGCATTGCATTTTAGAGGCGGTCAAAGTTTCCCAGCTCTGGCCTGTTCTTGCAGCATATCGGTATCTAAAACTATGTTTTCTTTACATCTGAGGTGTAGGGTATGTTAAGCAACTTTGTAGATAATGGTATAGCAAATATTTTTGTATAACATTTTAATCCTCTAACTCCCCCTAATAACGACATTTTTTTGCTTTATTCTAACAAATTGTAAAAAACACCCCGAAAAAGGGGAAGCGCGGGGATAAAATGTTCTACAAAAATGTTGGCCATAAAATTATACTATATATGTCAGAGCACACTAAAGCCCAAAACTTAACATAAATACCAAAAACAAGACAAATTTAAGATTGCATACAATTTCTAGTCACATTTTGGGATGACTTAAATATTATGAAGGTGATCCCAAAATCTGACTTATAATATGATGGTCATCCCAAAATTTGACTAGAAATCTGATGAGCGATCTGGAATTTGATTGGTTTTTTCGTGTTTGTGTTAAGTTTTGGGTTTTGCTGTGTTCTGACATATATAGTAGAATTTTATGGCCCAAATTTTTGTAGAACATTTCATTTCATTATGAGGGGGAGTTAGAGGGTTAATATGTTCTACAGAAATATTTGTCATACCATTATCTACAAAGTTGCTGAACATACCCTACACCTCAGATGTAAAGAAAACATAGTTTTATATACCGATATGCTGCAGGAACAGGGCAGAGCTGGGAAACTTTGACCGCCTCTAAAATGAAATTCCGATGTAAACTATCAAAACGCCGAAACACGTATAATTTCTTTGGTCTCCTTAAAAAGAATCAATCATCGGAGCTCCGTAATTTTTTTTGTGTTGAAATGTGTAATTATACTTGTTTTATTATATAAAACTTTAATTTATTTAATTTTACGTGAAAAATAATAATTAAACGCCAAAAAGATGAAATATATTGGGCTTTGGTAGAACTTGGATATGACTAAACTACCTTAGCCAACAACAAAACTCTGTTATACGTTTTCGTTAGGGGCTTTTCCGACTTTTGTATGAATATCAGCATTAATCCTTTCTCGAGCATTTTATCGCTACAAATAACTTTTAATTTATTGAATTTCAGATAAGTTTTTATTAAAAATTTTTAAAAACTATAAACATGGGATTTATTAAGCACTTAAAAAATATTTCTATCCTTAGTTTTTCTTGTACCACATATGTCAGAGCTGAGGGTTTGGATAAGAAGAAAGGTAACATTATGTGCAGTTTTTTTAATTAAAATAAGAGCCAGCAAGCTTATGTGTTATATTCATGGCAACCCAGCATATAAAATTTAGATAAAAATCAAAGTTAAAAAAATCATTGCAATAATCAACTTTCATTATTGTAGAATTATATATTAAAAAATAAATAAATTATACAATTCATTCCCCAAACAAATGGAGCTTTGTAATGATGACAAGTACTTAATAAAAATACCCAAATTATATTTTTGTTTACACAAAAATTTGTATCATAAAGGACAAACATTTATTAAATATATTTACAAGAAAAGATAAAGGCGATCATACAGAGCAAAACAATAAAACAAAAATAATTTGCATATTTAAATACAACAATAACAACAACAAAAAACAAAATATAAAAAACACCATTCAAACAGATAAAATGAAAACCCAAAATAAAATCCATGCTGACTTAACTCTCATATCTGGCTGTGAATGACAAATGTGAAACAATATATAGTATCTACATACGTACATATATAATGCTAGACATGAATGTATGGAATAAATTGTATACAAAAGTGTTTGTGAAAGATGAATGAGTGGGTGAGTATGATGAGAGGGTATACTGTATGTTTGAAAACCGAGGGAACTAAATGCATAGTTTGCCTGATTTTATGTGTTAAGCATTATAGTTCGTATCAAGGACTAATAATTTGGGAAAATTTTTATGTCTTAAGTTTTACTTTGTGACAACTGAATTGCTTGCTAACTGAATGGTTTGGTTGCTGCAACTGAATTATTTGGTTGTCGCAATCAAATGTATTAAATAGAAATATTGTGTTCCAACCGATATACTGTTGTAATAACCGAATTTATGCCGCCACAAACAAACATATCGGTGGCTGCAACCAAACGATTCAGTTGGCACGGTATTCAGTTGTGAGAATGAATCTGTTTTCTCTGTGTATAAATAGTCATTTTTAAATTTGGACAGATTATATATGGGCATGTCCATAATGTCGAACGTGACTGTTGTACACATTTAGAGTAAAAAAAAACTGAAAACAAAACGGTTTTTTATTTTGACAATGGGCTTAACTTATAGATCTTAATTAACCCTATAATTGGTTCTAAGGTAGTTTTTGGAAAATATTTCGTTTGCAAGACAATTGCAAAAAACCAATTAAATCACATGTGACAAGCCATTCAAACGCCAATTTCAGCGAAACCTGAAGCGATATTTTAATGTGACTAATTTTAGAATGTTGTGCATTGATGTCTTTTAAAGTGGTTTTGATTAAACCCAAAAATGATTTATACCATTTTTTACTTTAACTTTAATCATGCTTGCATGATATTTACGTTGTTTCTGTTGCTCTTTTTACCAAATTATATATAAATAAACAAGATTAGTAAAAATGTTTTTAAATCAACGGAAATATTCAATGTATTTATTTTCACATAATATCAAGAAACAAACTTAACAAAAATATGAATTATATAAAAAAATATTGTGTAGTATTAATTAAAATAAAATATAAATATATCTCGAAATGAATAAATGCAAAATTTTTTCGCATAAGTTAAATATGATTGTATCCCTATGAAAATTAAATTAACAAAATCTTTTCAAGAACTTTTAATTTTTTTGTTTTAGTGGACTTTTCGGTGGAAATGCCCATATCTCTATATATAAAGGATTAACGTTACTGACTCACTGACTGACTGAGTCACTCATTCAACATCGCCCAGCCCACACCGCAAAAGGTAGGCGGCTGAAATTTGTATGTAGGTTCCCCCTCCGGCGTAGACATCCGCTAAGAGGGCGTTTTTGGAAATTGTTCGGGGGGGGGGGGGGGGGGAAGAAAGTGTAAGGGTCTCCCCTTTAACCGCTGAAACTAGAAAGTTGAAATTTGGCATGCAGGTTCCCTATCCAATGTAGATAACAGCTAAGGCATGACTTTTGGAAAATCCAAAGCGGAGGGGCAAAGAAGTGGTACATTCTTTCTCTTGACGGCCTGCCAAAAACGCTGGAGCTAGGAAGTTAAAATTTGTTACATATGTTCCTCCTCCAATGTAAATGTGCATTTGTGCAATTGTGTAAATGTGCATACGTGCAAATTTTCAAAAGTGAAAGTGTGCATAAGTGCAAATGTGAAAATTTGCAAATGTAAAAATGTGAAAATGTGCAACCTAGGAAGGTGAAATTTAGTATGCAGGCTCCTTTTTCAGTGCAAATAACAGTTAAGACGTAATATTCGGAAAATCCAACGGGGAGGGCAGAAAAGGGAAAAATTCTCACCCTTGACGTCCTGTCAAAATCGCTGGAGCTCCGGTGAAGACATTTACCTAGGTTAGATTTTTGGAAATGTCTACGAGGAGGGGCAAAAAGGTGAAAAGTCTCCCCCTTAAAAGGCTGCCCACATCGATTTAGCTAAAAACCTGAAATTTTAAATATGTATATGTCAACTGGAGTTAACTTAATGATCAGCTACATTTTAGAATTTAAGCCAGGTACATGGTAAAAATGTGGCTTCAAAGAGAAAAATCTGAAATATGAAATATGAGTTACCTGGAGTATGAACTAACTCAGGTATATCTTAGAATTTTGGTCAGGGATATGGTAAAAATTGGGGATGGGTATTTATATGGGTACTCCGTACACTCCCGGGCATTAACGCGGACAAACTTTTTTTCGCTAACAACGTAGTGGGCTTTGCCCCCTAGTACATACATATTATTATAAAAGACTGTCCAGAGTAGTGTATTTTTTTGATTTTTTTTCCGAATTTTTGACCAAAGTAAGGATCCAAAGTAAGGCTGGCCACATTATGAAATCTTTTTATATATTTTCTATAGAGCCATTCCATTCCATGTCAAACCGCACAGAAAACTGTTATTTTCGAATTTGCCATCACCAATTTTAATGAAATTCTCAGCAAATATTGTAAATGAGTAGTGTTTATCAAATAATTAACCTTTCGACCCTAAACCCTTTCGGTTTTCGAAATATGACGTCACGAAAATTGGCGAAAACGTCAAAATATCGAAAAAGTGTCCGTACAAAGTCGCCCATAATTTCAAAACTATACACCCTAAAATTTTTGTCTTGGTACCATTCTAAAGGTGAAAACATCACCTTCAAAATGGCGTCCGAAAAGTTTTTTTTGTATCAAAAGGTTAAATCTAATTTTTTAAGTTTAATCTTTAAATACCCATATCTCAAAACCCATATCTAAAAAAAATTGTTAAAAACTGAGGTCTCTTTACATTTGTGACAAAATTTTAAGGTGGAGACTCATCTGGTTCCTGAGTTATGAAAGAAAACGTGGTCGTAAGCTGTGCGGTTTGGCATGGATGACCCTTTAGAGTAATATTGGGTTTTCTCAGTATCATTTAGTTTAAAACAAGTCATTATTCTGTTTTGCTTTAGCAATGCATTAAATTATTTTAAAATTATTTTGAGACATATATTAAGATATTTTCGGAGTAAAAAATCTTATGTCAAACTAAATAGCTGCTGTGGTAGACTTAAATTACTGTATGGAATTTTTTAAATATTTTTTCCCAAAAATGCTCAGCATTTTCATCTTTTGCAGCTTAATTGTGCGTGGGCGAAAAATTAATTTTGAGTGCTTTTGCGAAAGAATTTTAAATATCGGGACACTCTAATGCTATGTAGATGATTGTAAGGTTGAAAATTTACAACCAACCGAGTGAATGTTGTTTACAAGAGGCCACATTAAAATACATTCACACAAATGTGAATGTAATTTAAACAATACACATACAATCATATCAAAAATATGTTCGCGCATCACAAAAACGGATGTGACAATGAAACCATCTTAATAACAATCACAATCATCATAATAAACATGACAGTATGGTGTCGGAAGTTGAGCTACTTATTGTTAAATCTGTTGGGGTATATGTACGACAAAGTGTGTGTGTGTGTGTGTGTTTGTGTGTCTGAAGGAATGTTAAAATTTATGCATGCATGTTTGTTTATTAAAGATACAATTCACAGTAGCATCTACAAATTGATAAAAAAAAATATATATATATATTTTACGCGAATTCGTTGTTTTTTATTCTATAATAACGTTGTATTTGTAATGAACAGCATCACAATGTGTGCATAAAGTAAACATGATTTCAGTTATATTCATTATTTAATTTCATAATTTTCCACTTTAAGTATTGCATGAAGTTTGTAGCGAAAAATTTTAAAACTAAATTTTAAACGATTCGAAATGAAACGCATAACACAAAATTAAGAATAAAAAAATCAGTAATGTGATTTGAATTTATTGAACTAGAGCGTATGAGTGTTATTTAGTTATGTGATTAATATCACTCATACGTCATGGGTATTGTGGTTCTAAATAAACAAAAAATAAAAAGTAATAATTGTGGATCTTCTAAAATAGTGACCTAATCGGTTAAAGGTGTTTACAAAAATTGAAGAAGAAGACCTATGCTTTTCGAAAATTATTTTCATTGTCACCCTATTTTAACACATGCTAGGCTACAGGATGTCAAAGTTGACCATATCGGGTGTATAAAGGAATCGATTTGGCTGATTTTAGACTTTTTGTTATGTAGCTAACGGGTAAAACAATAACTCCATTTAAATGTCAAAGTAGCTCCTGCAGTTTATAAAATATTAACTTCAAATTTTATAATCTTTATATTTGAGATTAATTCTTTTTTGTTTTTTTTTTGCCAATAAGTATTTCATTGCCAAAAGAAAATGCTTCAAATTTGTTTGTGTAATTCAGTCGGTTCACTTTTATCCGGCTAATTGTTACATTTTTAGCAAATAATTTGTCGAGAAATTTAAAATGGCCAATTTCTTTTAACGAATAACTCAAACGATTTTGGTCAATTAATCCAGTAAATCGTGTAAGCCGTTTACACTTCTATTTTTGTAATTTGTTTTGTATTTAACTTAAATTTTTTATAGAATTCAAAATTTGCTTTGTAATGGATGTTTAGGGGAGACTGTTCCACTATTTGTTTCTTCTCATGACAATTTTCAAAACTACCGATATGTACACCAGAATAGCAAACCATAAACTTTAAACTCCTTGCTGCAGAGGTTTGCATGCAGAGAAAAAATATGGTTGGAACATGTATACTTCTACTATATTATGCTCGCTGCATTCAGGTATGGTTGCCACAATCAAGTTATTGGTTTATTAATATTCAGCAAACAAAATGGCAATCATTCTGTGACTATAACTTCTTTCATTGCTTCCTTAACTTCAGTTGACATTCTTTTATAATTTTTTGGTGCACTTCCAAAAGAATTCATGTATTCATATTTCAAATGAAGTGATCTGGATATAAACCCGATGCATATCTTAAAATATCACTCTTCATTACTTCTAAAGAATAAGTTCCCAGCAAAATAAAATGGATGTTATTCTTTACGAATCTCTTTTTCAGAACATCCAAAGAAGTTAATAGTGCAAATTTTTCGATTTGTAAGAAGTCATTTTAAACAACTTCCAAAATGCTGATATTAACCCCTACTAGTAAAAAAAAATATTTAGTTGGTCCATAAATGGTTAGTTCCTGCAGTCATTAAATGTCTTATTGAAAACATATTTTTCATACCAGTGATATTCACTTTGTCCTGGTCGGAATAATAATTATTTGCGTTTTTAAAATCACATTTTTAACTTTAAATAAAGCCACTCCCTATATTTATTTTGTAGTCCCGATATATTTAACAACTTCCGTAAACTAATGAAAAAGTCCATCTGCTCATCGATATTTCATAGCACCGAAACAAACTACTTCCTCCGAATGACACGCTAATGTTAAAATCATTAATGATTCACCGAAATTTTCACAACTTCGTGCTCAGTAGATGTAGTGTTTAACTACTTCTTCCTCAGCTCTTATTTTGCTGGGTTATAGTATATCGAATATTTTTTTCAATCTAAAGCATTTATTTAAATTGAGAAAATAGTTCGGATGATCTTTTTTAATTTTTTTATTAAATCATTTTTATATTTTAGTTTAAAATTTCATGAGGGTTAGAATTTATGCAGTTTTGCAATTTTTATAAAAATTTTGAAAAATCAAGAAAAACAGATTTTTTTGACCTTTAATTGAAACTAGCTGGCCTGTCATTTGAATTTTTCAGGCTTAAATATTTTTGACGACACAATCTGTGCATTTTTGCATTATGTATTTTATTTTTTATTTATTTTCAGTTTTAATTCAGAATCTACCAAAATAATTTTAAAATTGTGTAAAAATTATTTCAAATTGCCCAAAAATATTTTAAAATTGTGCAAAAATTATTCAAAAATATTTTAAAATTGTCTAAATATGTTTCAAAATTGTACAACCAGTTTTTAAATTATCCAAAAATATTTTAAAATTTGTCTAAAAATTAATTAAAATTTTTGAAAAATGTTTCAAAAATGCTTTTTCACTAATGCAGAATTATTTATTTGTTTTAATAAAGAGTATTTGTATATCAATGCATAAATTTCGCTTCTTTACACTTATTTTTCTGCATTCCACAAAGTATATGAACATTTTCCACTCATACTTCAGAATATCTAATCATTGCATCGTCATTGCTTCCTTAGGGTAAAGTATGAGTAATGCTAGTAGCTACATTTGAATACTTCCATCCTATGACACGCTAATGTTAAATTCATCGATGAAACCATCAGAAAAGGAGTGATGCCTTTGCCATAGTAGTGATGCTTTTATTGCTTCTTTGGCAGCTTCATATTTGCTGGGTAGGTTCTAACCATCAATATGTTATTATAGTAAATATTTAATTATAATGGTGTTTTTTATGAATCAAATCTTTTTATAAATCGTTTTATTGTAAAGAAACATGAACATTTTTATTAGTAAATTATAGAGAATAAAAATTGAGAAATTCCACAGAGCCGGCAGGGTAGAATACTTATTCTTTTCGGTTGACGCTGCCCAAACTTATCAATATCAACGCTCTCCTTTCTCTCCTTTGGTCATTGCTTGTTGGTAATTGTCTATTTTATATTGAGTGTTTGGAAACAAATTAACAAACTCGAAAACATCACACAATTAGACTTACATCAAAGAAATTTATCAATTGATATTTATCCTCTATATTTTACAGTTTTTGTGATGAACTTTAATTCTTAAAGTATCCAATAACAAAGCCTTTATGAAGCCGTAAATATTTAATTATTTCATGATTGCCACTTTCTATTTTATAACATGATTGGCTGTAACCATACTTTGCTAAAAAAAATTCTGACTATGAAAAAATTATATTTATGTACAAAAATCAATGAATAATTATAATAAAACATGACTGACATTAACAATTATAATAATGTCTTGTTTTTCATAAATAAAATATTATCATAATATGATAAATATATTATATTACGACTATGCTTGGCAAAACTATTATTCCAAATATGTATGATGCTCATCGAATATGATTTTCCCAACCATGTTTTTTCTCTGCTTGTTTTCTCCACGTTTTTGTTGGAGATATCAAAAAGTATCTTTTTAGTAGCTTGGCCCATATGCCAGCTCAAGGAGTTTCACCACGTTCCTGGCAAAAATTTAAAAGAGAACATTATCAGTGAGTTAGCCCATACCCTTAAGGTTTTTAATTAAAGCGGTTTGAGCGGGCTGTTAATGAACTTAAAAAAAAATGGAAAACATATAATTCTCTCGCGAATTATAAATTTCTTTTCTATACGATTTTAAGGGGCCCCTCTAGGAAATTTTCTCAAGCTCCGGGAAATAGATTTCGAATTTTAATAAATTTTAGGTAGTAAAAAAAGGAAAAAAGTAAATTTTTCGCTTAAAAAAAACACAAAAAAATTGTTTTTAATTCTCGAGGAGGTTATATTTTTTGAGGTGACTTTTTTTGCCGAATTAGTGCCGCTAATTAATTGATGATAGATAAAAATTCAATGAAATTAATTTCATTAACATTTTCTTAAATTAATGATTATATTTTAAGTTTTTGCTTTTATTTATTATTAATAATCGTTTTAAAAACAAAATTTCTTAATATTGAGAGAAACGTTCTCAAGAAACGTTAAAATGAAAGAGAACTTGCTAAAATAGCAGAAATAAATATAGACACTAAAATTCAGATCCACCCCCTGCGGTAGTTGGTTTTTAATTCCATTCATTTCGCAAAGACAAAAGTTAGTGTTTCAATTACACTTACTTTCTATTCCATCCCATTTTCAACTCTATTCATTACCAATTTATTTCCATTTAGTTCTCCTTGTCTTATATTTCAATTCCACTTGTTCCCAGTTTCATTTCGTTCCCTGTGTCTTATCTTTCAATTCAACTCATTTCCCGTTTAATTTTATTTTGTCCGTCTTGTACAGTGTTTCAATGCCACTCGCTTTTCGTTCCATTCAATTTCGGTCGCCTAATCTAGTATATTAATTTCTCTGGTCGCCTGTCCTATTTCGTTTTAAATATAACTCCTTCAAATTTTAGGTTTAAAGCCGCAGCTATATGGATAGGATTTATGGGGAACCTTCTCCACATTTTAATTCCCTTTTTATCACGTTTCTGGGTAAAATTTCAAAAAGTACCTTATCAGTGGATTAGCGTATACTCCAGGTTTTATTTTTCAGGTCTCTAACCAAAGCGATTAGGACAAGAATTTTCTTTTTTGAATCCCAATATTTTAAATTTTACGATTCTAAACACTCTGTTAATATGGCGACTTTTCCCTCTTTGGAACCCTCTTTAACCACGTTACTGACGAAAATTCACTTATCAGTGAATGAGCTCATCTCCCATGGAATACATTTTATATTTCAGGTTTCTAGACAAAGCAGTTGGTGCAGGCCGTACCACGTTCCTAGGAACATACCATACCACGTTCCTAGGTCTCTAGACGAAGGGGCTTGGGCAGACTTTCAAGGTCAGTCAGGAAATTCCCATCGGGAATTCCCAAAAATCCTGTCTTCGTGTAGACCTCACTCCAGAGAAGCAACATTCATACAAAATTGTTCATATGTTTTTTGGATTACATTTTATTAGAATATGCCAAATTTGGTAAAAATCGGCTGATATTTAGGCATAGTTAACTTAAATTATTGGGAACAATTTTGTTGCCGCAGTGTTATTGTGGTTTCGAAAGCAATTTTTCCACCATTTACATCTTCATTAAAAGTGGCTTTTCCGTTTGTATTTTTCTGACTGAGTAATATTAGCCAAATTGGTGTAAGTTTCTAAAATTTATACCAGCCATACAGCTTTCATATACCCAAGATGTTTAAATTTCACACCCTATAGCACAGCCTTTTATTACACTCTGAATATTATGTAGTTAACTGTTTATAGTTTAATAAAAAGGTTTTCCGTTCCATTTTAAAATACAGGAACATACATTTATTTTTCAAAGAAATATCTATATCAACTTTTTTATACATTTATTTGAAATAATTTACTATCATTTACTATCATTTATCTTTTTTTTCAGTTTCATTTATTTTTTTCATTTGTTTGAAATTTAATAAAAATTTACTCACAAAACGGAAACTTGTGGTTTATTTGTGTCCGTGACAGTAATTACAAATTTAAATTTTGTTTGCTGTCTGCTTCAAGAAAAAAAAATATTAAAAAAAATTTCAATAGCTTCATATGCTTCATAAAAAAAAAATACAAAAACAGAAACAATTCCAAATAATTGAAAAAAAAAACATTTATTTTTTAAGGATTGGTAGGTAAAATTTTGACATTTATTTTAACTGATTATATCATTTGTTTCTTACGGATGTGTCAGTTGATTAATCAACATTTATAAATAAATAACAAATGGCATTTAATTTAAATGAAAATTAAGTAGACTGGTCTTTAAATGAAATATCATTTCTTTTAAATGATATTTTGAGTTATTTTAACTTATTAACTTTTTTAAGTGTATAACAGGGTGACTATAAAAATGATATAACTTTAACATTTTTCCATTTTTTCCGTTTGGAACCACTGTGCGACATGCTCAATAAAAATAAACAGTTTGTCGATTCGTCTGAAATAACTATTAATAAGCAAAACTATATTGAAAACTCTTAATTCCTTCATATATCAAAATTCCAAAATTTAATTTAATTTTTCCCCGTATATTTCGATCATAGTGTTTATGTGTATATAATTCAAAAGACTTATAATGAATACTAATTAAACGTTGACAATGTGCTACATTTCGCTTTTTGTGATCTTCTTTTAAATTTTGTTTATCATTTTTATTTTTTTTTTATTGTATATTTTATGTTGCTGGAGAAAAGGATAAACTTTATTTTTTAAAAAAATTAACCAAGAAACAGCAAAAGCCGCATATTTTTACTAATAAGGGAATCTATCCAATTTTTACCAGCAGATTTGGATGAAACTGGACTTCGGTAAAAGTTTGCTAAAATTTGAGAAATCCTGAATATCGGAAAAAGAAAAAATATGTGCTCAATAAAATTTAATAAATTTGACAGCCTTTGGAGTATATAAAGTTTCTAAAAAAATTGTATAAAGCAAATATACCAGTATATGGTCCTTTGAAATCCCTTTGAGTAATAGGTGACACACAAGAAAAAAAAGACACACATTTAATTTTTTATTTTCTGTCATATATCGGAGTTTCATCTAAATCGGCTTGAAATGCGTAAGGGAAATTCCCTTACAAAATCTTATTAATACCGGATGAATACAAGATGAAATAATAATGATGTTGGTTACAAAAAAAAAAAAAAAAAAATAAAAATAAATTAATGAATGAATGAAATTATTGAATTAATGGTGGTACATTTATAGTGAAAAATAAAAGAATTATGTTAATGAACTTCACACATAGTTATAAATTGAATTGAATATTTATTCATTTCGTTTTCCACAATTAAATGTATTTTATTACAATTGCGATACTTTAAGGATAGTAAAAAAATAAATAAATTAAAATTACCCAATAAACATTTTTGCTGAAATTAAAGCTAAAATTAAATATTATTCAAGACATGTTTACCAATTTCAAGCCATGATTTATACTTTAATTACACTTTAATTCAATGGCATATTCCAGCAAAATGAAAACTCTTATTCAAGTCGAACGTTACAGTGAGAATATACTTTCATTTAAGCCTTGAAACACAGTTCAATTCAAGTTCAAACAACATATTTATAACACTTGTTTTCAAGTTATACCTTAAAGTCATAAAAACATGGCAGAATATGATTTTTTTTGTAAATTTTATGAATAAAATTAGTTTATGATAAATCGAAACATGATAAAAAAAAAATTTTAAACAACTAAGAATTTTTGATGGAAACGTAGTATTTTAAAGACACTTTATTACTAAGAATAAATTCGAATTACGATTATGTTTTGATTAAATCAACATCACTATTCTGTATAATTTATTTTTATACCCTTCACCACAGGTGGAAGGGTATATATAAGTTTGTCATTCCGTTTGTAATTTCTACAATATTGATCTTAGACCCTATAAAGTATATATATTCTGGGTCCTTATGAAGAGCAAAGTTGATTTAACGATGTCCGTCTGTCCGTCTGTGTGTTGAAATGGGTTTTCCGAAAAACCCAGACATGATGAGGACTTGATTGGTTTTTATTTCTGTTACATGTGATCCATTTCTGTTTGCTATTAAAAACCAGACAGATCGGTTAATAAATGACTGACATATTAGCAAAAAAACCAGGACTACCTCTAATTTTTCCGTAAAATCCCTTTGTTTAATATTTATGTAGAATTTTACGCATAACAAACACATCCATTTGTTGAAATTCTTTCATCTCCACCTTTTATACACAAACAATAAACACATACAAAGATTTGTCATTTAAATAAACCAAACAAATATCTAATGAACGAAGACTTTTTATATATGTACCCCTATTAACGATGATTTTGTGTGAGCTTCAATAGCTCAGTTGTCTAGACGCTATGTCGCAAATACTTTTTTTCTCAAAGGCCGCGGGTTCGAATCCCGGTCAATTCACTTTTTTTTTGTACATTTTTTTTTTATTTTCTTAAGACTTTTTTTTTTGTTTTTTTTTTTAACATTTAATAGTTAATTAATATAAATTTTTTTATTAATAATTAAATAATCCATAAATAGGCTAAAAACATCAAAGTTTTTATAAATACCCTCTGATGCAAACAAAATACAAACGGTTTTATTTCTATTTTTTGCTCCGATTTAAAAGATTTTATAAAAAGATTTTTAAACCATTTATACATAATTTCCCTTTGAGTGCAACTATTTTAGGTCATAACTTATAATAATTTATAAAAAAAAAATTATAAACTATTTTCCTTCAAATTTTTTAAATTAAGATAAAAAAATTAATAATATAGTTTAATAAAAAAGCGAAATAAAATCCCAAATGCAAATTTGCCAGCTAAATCAAACGTTTTTGTAGGAATAAAACACATGCAGTTCTAGTGATTTCTTTTAACGATTTGTTGAAATTCTTTTCTTTCACCTCTTCACCTTTTATACACAAACAACAAACACTATTCTAGAGCTGTAATGTGACCTATGGATACGTCTTATATAGCAAAAGGTCGAAAATCTTTAGTATAACATATTTGCTGAAAAACTCGGAAATATTGGTTCAGATACAAAAAACTTATGCCCAAAACATACATATTTTTTAAATACCTATTTTATGGAACCATAAATCTTCCCGAGTCCAAGTTTTATCACCAAACTAAATGGTTAATTTCCTCTTAAAGGCGTCCGTATATAAATCTGTCCATACCATATATGTCCATATATAAACTTTAGTTTTTTCCCAACTATGGTGAAGGGTATATAAGATTCGGCATAGCCGAATTTCGCCGCTCTTACTTGCTTATTTTATTTATGTACACTCACCAAAAAAGTCTGTAATGGTAACTGAAAATTTTGAAGTTTTTACGGGAAATTAGAAAAAATTAGTAAACTTTTTGTAAAGTGGAATTTAAAATCTGTTAGCTTAAATCAGCAAAAAAAGTTACTAAATATTATTAATATTAGTACAAAATTTCAAATTAATTTTTTTATCGAGCATCAAAATTTTTTTATTTTATTTTTTTTTTTAAAAAATATTTTAGACAAAATGAAATAAATCAAGGGCTTAAAAATTTTCAAAACATAAACAAATTTATGATTTTGGTTTAATTTGGTAATTTCTGTTTTGAAAAATAATTTTCGTTAATTTTTTTTTTACTTTTAAGGTCAAATTTTAATTGTTTTAGGGCTGACTTTTAGAACTTAAAAAAACTTTTTACTGCTATTTTAAGTGGATGCCCTATTTTTAGACATGAGTTGGTATCTTCACTTCGGATCCCTTTTTTTTAAACTATGTAACATTTTAAGAAAATTTAAGTTTGTAAGTGTAAGTTTAAATTAGAAATAACATATCCTTCAATATCCACTTTTTTAAAATTAGTAATTTTTTTTTGCTAACTTTAGCAAATCGGTTTTAAAAAATTTGTAAAAGATTTCTGAAATTAGCAACAAAAGTTTGTGAATATTGTGTAAAAATTCTGTAATTTGTAAAATGTAAATAGCAAAAAAATTTGCTACATAATATTAATTTTGCTAAAAATTATTACAAAAATAGTAAAGTGTGATTGAAAACGGTTTTCAAATTTTTCTTTTAGTAAATAATGTTGAGTATTAATATTGACTCTTAAACGTTCGATGTTTTTTTCACTAATCCTTTTTGTATTAAGAAGCGTAGAAATTTGTAGAATCTTTCTAAAATAAGAAAAGAGATAGTTAAGAACAGAGTATAGCTCCAAATATATGTGGCTTACCTTTTGTCTAAATTCCATGGAAGAAATTCAGATTTTATAAAAATCTTCACAGAAAGTTGTGAATTTGAGCAAATGTTTTGATATTATTTTAAAATATTGACAAAAAACGATAAACATTAAACAAATTTGATTTTGATTGTAAAAAACACTTAAAATAAAGCATAATTGAATTTTTGACTTTTTAATATTTTTTTAATTTATTAAATTGAATTCTTTAGCAAACGGCAAAACTTTTTGCATTCAAAGTAGTATATGTTTAATAATAAATATGTATTTAACCACATTATAAATGATACCCTCTATCATTCTTAACGCTTTGGGGCATAGCGTTAGATACAGGGTGATCCATATTTTATGTCGGCCTATAAAAGTTGAATAACTTAAAAAAACCATCAATTTCCCTATTCAGTTGAACCACTTTTTAAATACAACAACAATCAAATAGCCGCCTCTTTTGGCCACAGCAAAATGTGACTTTTTGGTGCATTTTCTTTCCATAACTTTTTCGATATTTTGCGATGATTTCTGCACGAGTGTTTGGCTTGAGCTCATCAAAGGTCCTTCCCGATATTTTTCAAACATTTTAGGGAAGACATAATAAACCAACATCTACTGATATCGTTTCTCGGAAGAAGAATGGACCAATGATCGTTTTGGCGCTAACGACAGCCAAAAGAGTTACTTATTGGTCATGAACCTCGTGTGGATTCTCCATTCCTCTCCATTACTTGTTAAGACCGCCACAGAGTGTGAAATATTTTCGACGATATACACTTTGGGTTAACACAACTGAACGACTATCTTCAATGTACAGCGTTCGGGGTATTGCGAATTCAGCACAAAATTTTGTTATATTTTTCAGCAATACATTTACTGTTTATTACTAGTATTTTTTAATTAATCTAGAAGGTAAGGAGTTATAATTATTTGTAGTTCAAAAAATAATGATACCCCAATATTAATTCTACCCTGGGATGTGTTTAATTCGAGTTAGAGTACACCAGTACGTATACGTAATATTATTGTTACAGATTTTAATGACTCTTATGCCGTTTTATTTTCTGAACAAAATTTTGTTTTTTGATTGCAAACGAAAAGAATATTAATAAATAGTAAATAAGTAAAAAAAAAATCAATAATTAAAGAAATTTCAAAAGATATTTTGAAGAGATTTTGTCTCTTGAGAGACAATATAAAATTAAAAATGAAATGTCTCTTGCTTTTGACCTGATCTTATCTACTGTGTTTTATGGCCTAAAATTAAGTTGGGGTATCTCGGCGTTTTCTGTGTCATTTCGAAAGTTGAATTTTTACTTACACTCAGAAAAAAAAGTTAGTAGAATAATTTGTAAACGGTTTTCAATCGCACTCTACTATTTTTGTATTGATTTTTAGTAAAAAATTATTATTTAGCAAATCTTTTTGCTATTTACATTTTACAAATAACAGAATTTTTACAGAATATTTACAAATTTTTGTTGCTAATTTCAGAAATCATTTTACAAATTTTTGAAAACCGATTTGCTAAAATTAGCAAAAAATATTACTAATTTTAAAAAAGTGGATATTAAAGGAAATGTTATTTCTAATTAAAACTTACACCTACAAACTTAAATTTCCTTAAAATGTTACATATATTAAAAAAGGGATCGGGAGTGAAGATACCGAGTCATGTCTAAAAAGAGGACATCCATTTAAAATAGCACTAAAAATAATTATCCGCCCTAAAAATAATTAAAATTTAACCTTAAAAGTAAAAAAAAAAATTGACCAAAATATATTTCAAAACAGAAATTACCAAATTAAAACAAAATGATAAATTCGTTTATGTTTTAACAAATTTTATTGATTTTTTTTTCATTTTGTATAAAATATTTTTTAAAAAATATAATCAAAATTTTTTATGCTCGATAAAAAAAATAAATTTAAAACTTTGTACTAATATTAATAATATTTAGTAATTTTTTTTTGCTGATTTTAGCAAAAAGATTTTTAATTCCACTTTACAAAAAGTCTACTAAAATTTAGTAGCGGCTTCTAATTTTTGTACTAATTTCATTGTATTACACGTCAGCAGACATGTGTTGCTAAGATTAGCAAAAAATACCGCTGGGCTCAAATTAGCAGAATTTCCCGTAATAACAGCAAAATGTTCAGTTGCCATTACAGACTTTTTTTGGTGAGTGTACAGTGTTTTTTAAAAATTGTTTTTGCTAACAAAATTATACTGATCCACTCATTTATACTAAGGACAATAATTATATGAAGATGTGTCCACAAAATGTAGTAGACAATAAAAATAATACAAAAAAAAAACAACCCGTCCAAGACATAAAATATACAACCTTGGAAAATTTTTGTATCTATATATCAAAAGCACGCCAAAAATGTATTTATTTAGAAAATGTGAATATCCGAGTAAAAAACATTGATCTTTTGCAATATTTGATCATATCCAATTTGATTTTCTTTAATATCTGCCGTAATATCTAGCTGATCTTATTTGATCCGAAAAATGGCAGATCAAATTAGATCCATCAATATATTTTTGGGGATATAGAAGGATCTGAATTAAACCGAAAAATGGCAAATTAAATTATATCCAGCAATATATTTATGAATAAAGTAAGTTCCAAATTTATTAGAAAAATGTCAGATCAAATTGTATCAGATAAGGTCTATCAACCAGTTTATTAAAAACGTATAACAAAATTTAAAGTAAAAAGAAATATTCTTTTAGTTTTTTTTTGATCTTCTTGATTTGTATATTATATTTTATAAAGAGCGCCCCGGTAGGCTAGTTGGTAGCGTGCTAGCTTATCAGTGCGGGGGTCGTGGGTTCAATTCCCACCAGAGGCTCTGGTCTGTTTTTGCTACAACGAGCCGAAGGCCTTTGTTGCTAGTGCTCGGTTAGGGTATTAACAAATAATTTGTAATAATATGATTAATAAATAAATAAATAATTTTTATAAATAAAAAAAGATCATAAGCTCAATTTAAAGTAATGCAAAAAGAAATATATTACAATTCTAAAACACACAATGCCTTCGCCAGGATTTGAACCCCGTCTGCCAGAATTGTAGTGAGTTAAGCAATCAGCAACACACTGCTATACATAAGGTCTGACTTTCATACACTACATTTTTCGTATAACTGTGTTATGTATAATTATATCTTCGGGACTTTTATATAATTATATATTACAGAATTTTGGAAAAATCATGTCTGAATTAATGAGACTAAATAAGTTATTTACTTAACATATCTGATTTTATATAATTTTATATAAATTTTTCTATGTAATTATAAGAGTATTCATTTCAGAGTTTTTTGGTTGGAAAAATGGAAAAATAAAAAATTACACTCTTACCCAGCAAAAAAAAGTAGCAAAAGAAGAGAAAAAGAAACAGTGATTTCGATTCCGGTGTTGTGAAAATTTGGATCGGAACCAATGATTTTTACATAGGGGTGTCATAGGGTGAAAGTTTTCTTTTATGATCCTTTTTCATTGCATCTAATGCCCTTTTTATGGTTTAGTGAAAAATGAGATCTTGTGTTCTTCCTAAAAAATTTTGAATTTGCAATTTAGATTTCTACAGGACATCAGTAATCGGGCCTTAGCCTCATTTTCACAATCTCTCGTTAGCTTCTACCTGGGAATTTAACTGACACATTTGTTGTTGTTTCCTATATAAAGTTTGAGTTTTACAGTTCATTAAATTTTAAAGGGAAATTCAGCAATCGAGCCTTATTTATCTCTATTTAAAATTCTTGCAATTTTTACTACAATACATTTTTTACATTTTGTAGCGTCATAGATTTGAAAAGTATTAAATTTCATTAAAAATTACATTTTTATAAGTTGTGAAAAAGAACTGCCTTAGAAGAGAAAAATCAGAACTAAACGATACTTTAGAATTAATGAAAAATTTATTTCTTAAGAATCACTTCCATTTATTTTTGCTGGGTATTGATGTGGGCGGTCATTTTTTGAAATAAAAAATATAAATATTCGAACTCTCAAAAAAAAAAAAAATTGTCAATGATGTGACAATCATTGATATTTTTTAACATGCCCAGTAGAAGTGTTAAAAGTGAATTGATAGATTATTTAATTACCGCATTTTTAATGGAAATTGATAATATCTTTTCATAAATATTAATTTCTCCAAAAGAAAACACAATAGAATATAAATTTTTAAATATTATTTTTTAAAAACTTTTACATCAGATGATGATTTAGCAACTGAAAAAATCTCCGACAATTTGGTGGAAAAAGAATTGAACATATTTTATGATGATTTGAGCGTAGTGATTTTGCGCGTAGTTTTTGTGCCGTGGAATCGAGTACTTCGTTCCCAAATCCAAGTTCAACGACAACCGATTTCGTCAAATGATGCGAAGCACCAAAGATCAGATCCACCATCTTGCCTCACTTATAAGTTCTAGTGATGAATTTCTATACAGATTCGGGGCTTCAGGAAGTACTATACAAAATATAACAAAACGAGTATTTCGGGCGTTTCTGGAACTTCAAAAGAAAAAATAATTTTTTGGCCCGATAACGACGAAAAAGCTCATAATGTTAAGGAGACAGTTAGTGAATTACCTCAATGTATTGGTTACGTGGATGACACAGAATTTTAATTGGCCGAGACACCTATTCATAACGCTTTGGATAATATTTTTTTCATAGAACTCATTTTTAATTTTTTTCTTCTTAAAAAAATAACAGTTGAATTTAACGAGAAAAAAATCAAATTTGAAATAAAAACTTAACACATGACTTAAAATCATAGTTGTATAATTCATGGTTTTACAAAAAGAGATGTAGTTTTTCGTACTTTGAACTACAAATTAACAATTTTCTTAAAAGTGGCAACATCATCTGTTTGACGTTTATGGAATGGAAAATTACAACTTTTTATCCAGATTTTTCTACACTTGGTTATGGGTTGTTAGAAATACAACTTTTGGTGGATTTTTTTTTCCTTTTGAGGTGAAAATTTTTTTGAATGTGAAAACAATTTTTGTGGTGAAAAAATATTTTTGAGGTGAAAAGTATTTGAGGTGAATACAAAATATTATTCACTTATAAGCGAATGGTGAAAAATATGAGAAAATATATTATCAGTCGCTACTATGAAATTTCACTAAAATACATAAATTTGTATGGAAAATTTAGAGGTACCTTTACATTTTCACTCATAACTTTTTAACCGCTAGAGCGATTTTGCTCATTTTTAATACCATCATATACAATTATATCTTATACCACATTAAACGAAATTTTTAATAATGGAGCATATAGTATTATATCCCAAATATTATAATTATATATTGGTCTATAAAAGTCATATATAAGTATATATGGTTCTGTATAAGTCATATATAAATAAATATGGCCCTGTGTGAGCCATATATAATTATATATAGTGTTATATATAATTTTATATGGTACCACATCTTATCATATCTAATTTTATAGAGATCATATCTAATTTTATAGAGATCAATATATAATAATGTAATAAATTATTATATATGGTAATGCAAGCTGTCAATTATATTTATATATGATAATATGTTTTGAGATAAGGCCACTTGCTTACTCGGGTATAAAAAAATAAAATATTGTTATCTTAAATATGTTAAAGTGGTTGCTTATGATTTAAATTAAATTCAAAATAAATTATTTAAATTTAATAAAGATAAAGTCTATGAAATTCAGAGAAAATAAAGCAAATAGTAGCAGCATGTAAGTAATTAATATAATTTTGTTTCTATTTTATTGATAATTAATTATATTTACATATTTTTAGATTTTCAGTTAAATCATGTCAACAATGCGGAAGACTAGTTATTTTGTATTTTAAAAAGTTTTGTAAATTATTTTCGGCATAAAAACATACAATTTCTGGATCTAAATTTTCAGCAAATAAATTAACTTAATTATAAATTTTCTACTATATTTAGTAAAATATTTTATTGGTTTTAGCAAGGATTTTATTTATATACAATCGACAAAGTGTTAGCACAACTTTTACTGAATTTTTTTATTTTCATCAACACAATTTTGTTGACATTAGCAATTTTTTGCAAGCACCCACCTGTCTAAAATTTTGCAAAAATTTTTGATTTTTAGCAAAATTTTTTTTTTTTTGCTGATTTTACTAAATTTTTTAGTGTAATTTAATTAATGACAATATAATCAAATTTAAGGCCATTAAAAAAGTCCTAGTTTTACCAAGGATCGATTTTTATAATTTAAAGGATATTTTTAGTTAACATTGTCAAAATTTTGAAACTTTTTACACTTGAATGCAATTAAAATTACACACACTGAATTTTTTGTTATTTTATTAAGCGTCATTATTAGAACACTTGGGTTTTATTTAAACAAAAAACTAAAGGATCAGTATTATAGTCAGCAGTTAGTAGGATTTGTGATTCAAATTTTACTTCCTTAAGTAGAAAATTTCCTATCTAAGCAAAATTGTACATAGCGACTATAAAACTGGCCATAAGTCTTAGGATGAGTATCTCAGTCATAAGTTATGCTCAAAATATATTAGATTCCTTAAATCTCAGAAACAATTCACTTAATTAATAGCTTTTACCTTAGTGTTCATTTTAAAACCAAACCTATACGCATATGTTATAACTAATTTATTAATATTATTTATAATAAAATAACTTAAGTAAGTATTTGAGGCTGAAACATAAATATCTTAAGTAACTTAAGAATAAGCACAAAAAAATAAAAAAATTTGAAATATAATTTTTTTGAATTTAACCCAGTTTAAGTCACTTAAGCTAATTCTGTTTCTGCATTTACATTTTTTTCAACAAAATTCTTATAAACTATTTCAAAAGAACATCACAGTTTTAATCAATATTACAAAATGACATGTATATAACTTTTTTTGGTTTGAAATTAACTAAAGAAATAAATTAAAATTGTTATAAAACTTAAGGATAAAATTAAATTAGAATACTTTTTTGCTGCAGTATTACCCGTTTCACCGGGTAAGGCAGGATTACCAATAGAATTGTCATTTTCATCTTCCTCATTAGACATAGGTACATAATCATGACATGTGGGGAACTTTTTGGGAACTGAAACCATTTCATCGTTGTCACCAACTTTTAAAACTAAAGCCATACCTATTTCAGCATGAAATTCTATGTGACAATGGAATAACCAAAAACCAGGATTATGAGCCTCAAAACGTATAATAGTGTAGCCACCATCGGGTATGGTGACTGTATCTTTGACAGGAGGCCTGACTAGATTGCGTTTGAGTAGATTATAACGATCCAGTTGTTTAACCTAAAGCCAGAGGAACAATGTGCTATTAAAGGGAAATTTATATAAATTTAATCAATATTTACCATTTCTACAGTAACATTCGCTCCTAATCTCTCTAAACCTACTACACGAAAAGCATTACCATGCAGATGGAAGGGATGATTGGCATCATAGGTAAAACCTTCATCGATTATTATTAATTCCACTATGGAATTAAGAGGTACTTGCAAAACATGATGACATTTACAAAATTCTTTACGACAATCAATACCTTTTTTCTCTAAACTTGTTTCATTACAAAATAGCGAATCGTCTATTTCATCTCGTGAGGGCAGTAAAGCCATCGATGGAAATTTCAATGATATATGATTAAGTTGTGGAGTAAATACCCGATTTGCATTTGTAATATTAGCATCCATGCCATAATATTGACTGGGATGAAATTCTGGATTATCCTTACGATAAAAATCATAATAAACAAAAAATTTATAATCAGCTACTGGTTTTAGGGCATCCCTGTCTATACCAGGAATTTGATCATAATATGGTAAAGCATTTATTTCTGCTATTGTCAAGGAATCCACATGACCTGGACCTTGATTCATGGCATTCAATTCTATACCCACAGGTTTGTGGTCATAACCTAAATCTTCAACTGGCTCTTGATCCATAGCTCCAGTATAATGCAATATGGCTACTTGAAAAGCCGAAGTAAATCGTTCATCACAATCCATAAGACCTTTTAAACGTATCCAATAGTTGCCCATAAGTTGATCAGCATTAAGTACAAAATCAAAACGTTCTCCGGCATAGGTGACTATGGAACCCACATCAACAGCCTCAAAATCATAACCGTCCGAATTAAGAGCAGTCAAAGTATGATTATCGATGGAAATTTGTATAGGACAGTTCAAGAACTCGGCATTAATTATACGGAAACGATAGCGAAAACCTTTGCGGACGTTATATACTTGAAGAGGTACTAGTTCCAGTGGAATTTCTGGATCTACGTCACGTTTAGTTCTATTATTTGCATGCAACTCTGAAAAGGTTTCATTTGTAGGAACTTTTTCTACCTCCGGAATGTGAATGTCTTTTATAGTTTCCACAGTAGTTTCTTCAGAATTTTGTGTATCTCTTTTATATTGACTACCGAATTGAGTTAATCTGGCTAGACGGGATATTTCATTTTGTTGTATGCGCATTTTGTTTACAGAGGGATCATCCAAAGGATGTAAAAATACTACTTCATCTTCAGTATTTGAGGAAGTAGATATTTTTTCTGTATAAGCCACACCTGGATCAGTGACAGCATTTATGATAGTAGTTCTAGTTGAAGGTGGTGGACTAGGCGAAGTGGAAAAAGTTGTAGTTTTATCTTTTTCCGTTGATGGCTTTTCTTGCTTTACTACAGATCTTCCCAGAGCATTTTGCTGCTGCTTAATCTTGTCCCAAATGGCTTTATAGAAACGTCCTTTACCATTAATTAATATATTAAATGGTTTATTATCACCCTTTGAATGATGATGTGAAGCAAACATACTAATGCCTGGAACATGTACCCAATCTTGTACTAGCATTTTATGTTCAGTCAAATCAAAATCATACAAATGCCCATGAGGATCTTCTAGACGGGGACGTTTAACAATAAGAGCTCCAAAAACACCATCACCTCTTTGCATACCCGTGTGGGAATGCCAAAAGTGAGTACCAGTATTCTCTGCCTTGAATGTATAACGAAAAGTTGAATGTGGTGATATGGGACATTGTGTTATGTGGGGTACACCATCCATATAGGGAGTATCCTTCATATGCATACCATGCCAGTGTATTGTAGTACTTTCTCCCAATAAATGATTCTTAACATCTACTACTATGACATCATTTTGGCATACTTCGATTGTAGGACCAGGCATCATACGATTAACTACTGTTATAGATCTTGCTATACCATCTCCACTTATGCAATGAGGTCTTAAACAATCCGTGCTATTAGTGGGACAATTATAACAAGCTTTTGACAATGTCTCATACCATTCCACAACAAATGTATAATGACAAGTTTTTGGTAGGCCATTCTTTTGACATTCTCTTACACAGGGATGTTTGTTGTAATATTCCTCGGTCCATATATCTTCAGTTTCACTCTCAATATCTTCACTACGATATGAATTTTGATATGTTTTCGATTGTTTGCAATATTGGCAACAATTTTCGTTATATACCAATTCTGCGGGACAGTCTTTTGGTAAAGGTGGACATGTTTTTTGATATGTATTTATCATGGGTTGGCCATTTGCCAATTGTGAACATTCATTTAGTGTACAATCTTCTACATTATGCCAAGTTTGCCCTATATTAAAGATTTGTTCTTTAAATCGACATTTCGTCCGTACACATTCACCACAACAAGATCCTTCTTTTGCGCGAACTTCTGAGTCCTAGAAGAAAAATATTTTTTTTTTGTTTTAGTCTAAAATTATTTAGGAATTTCTTAGAAACTTACTATATCACAATAAAAATCTCCACAATTATCTTTTGTTATAACTTCTTCAGGTTGCCCTTGTATATTCAATTCACATGCGTGCAGTGAACAGGCATCTTGTGGAGAAATCCATATTGAGCCAATATTTTTAAATACTTTGCTGTTATTTATAACAACCACACAATGATCTGAAGGTTTTGTTACTTAAAAGAAAAAAAATATAAATTATTAAAGTTGGTTGATTTGGATATAGATTAATTTTGCAAAAATTTTATTAAATTTCCAAAACAAAAAACTTGTTACTTTTTAAACTCTCTACCCCATTATATGAAGGGTATATGTTTAAGTTATCAAAGCATATTTGTATGTTCATGATCCTTACTCAAGTCCAAAATGATCGAAAACGACAAAACGAAAAGGGAAATAACTTATTTATTTATTTATTTATTTTTATTTTATTTTATTTTATTTTATTTTATTTTATTTTATTAGGCATATAATTACAAATTATATGTTAATACCCTAACCGAGCACTAGCAACGAAGGCTATCCGCTCGTTGTAGCGAAAATAGACCAGAGCCTCTGGTGGGAATCGAACCCACGATCCCAGCACTGATAAGCTAGCACGCTACCAACTAGCCTACCGGGGCGCTCTGGAAATAACTTATTTTCCAAAAAAAAAAAAAAAAAATGTGTATCATTCTCTTTGGCAATTTTGCCACTGCACTTTTAAAAAAAGTTTAATTTATAAGATGCCTTTGCTTTAGATTGTGATGCATATTTAAAAAATAATTTAATGGTTGATATCCGATTTGTGGAATGTAATGAGGATCCCAATAAAAATTTTTTTTTTCTATTTTGCTAACCAGATACATACATATAATGTTTTGGTAAAACGTTTCATATAAAGGGTGTCCCAAGAAGAACGCAATTTTTAAATTTTAAATAAAACACATATATTAAAAAAAAAATCGTGAAACTTTATTATATCGTAAAGTAGACAGAATGAGGTTATGTATGGAACAATATATCGTGCAGATGGCCGCCGCGGCTTTGCTGGCATGCACGCGATCTTTTAATGAAATTTTCAATGACTGTTTTGCATGAATGCTGCGGTATTTCATTAATACAGCGTCCAATTTCCTCTTTAAGGCTTGAGTCGTCGTCGGCTTATTCGCGTAAACCATCGACTTCGAAAAACCCCAAAGAAAAAAATCTAATGGTGTTAAATCGCACGATCTAGGCGGCTAATTCTGATCTCCAAAACGCGAAATAACACGATCGGGAAATGACTGATGCAGCAATTGAATTGTTTCTCTGGCTGTATGACATGTGGCGCCGTCTTGTTGGAACCACATGCCCTCCACATTCATTTCTTCAATTCTAGGCAAGAAAAAACTGGTTATCATTTCACGATACCGAACACCATTGACTTTTTGCGCTTGACCTGCCTCATTTTCATAAAAAAGGTCCAATGATTCCTCCAGCCCAAAACCACACCACACAGTGACACGTTGAGGATGCATTTGCTTCTCGTGAATCACTCGAGGATTTTCCTCACCCCAAATGCGACAATTCTGCCTATTGACGAAGCCATAAAGATGAAAATGGGCCTCGCCACTGAAGATGATTTTATCGGCAAAATCAGCATTTTCATGTTGTCTCTCCAATATCCAATTAACGAACTCCCTTCGCTGTCCATGGTCAGCTGGCTTCAGTTCCTGAGTCAATTGAACTTTGTATGCATGAAGATGCAAATCTTTCGTCAAAATTCGCTGCAAAGTGGATTTGGAGACACCAATTTCTGAGCTCGGTGTCGAATTGAGGTGGATGGAGTTTGAGCGACATCATTACGTACAGCTGCGACATTTTCGGTCGATTGACCTGGTCGATGGCGCGTTGTTGTCTTTACATCACTAACAGACCCAGTTGCGGCAAATTTATCCATTAATCTCTTTACAGTTGACTCTTTTGGAGCATTATTGTGACCCCAAATTGATCGCGATTTGCGAACTGTAGCCGCAAAACTTTCACCATTTTGGTAAAACAATTTCACAATGAGAATGCGTTGTTCATTCGTGTATCGCTCTATTTTTACTTACCTCGTACCTTCTACTAGCAAACAATAACAATTGTTCAAATGTCAAACAATGACACTTCGAATGTTGCCAGATTTAAAAATTAAGTTCTTTTTGGGACACCCTTTATAACAGAGATATAATTAGTTGGTTCACCCTGTAGCTATTTCATAAATATCGGTTCCTCCTGAACGAAATGGAATGGACCATTAATCCAGATTGGAATTCTATTAAGTGGAATGGAGCAAAAACATTGTATCAACTACTTACCAGGTTATTTACTCGCTTAATAATTTTTGTTCGCGGTGTCCGAAAAGTAATGAATGTTCATTATCTTCTCACTTACAAAAAATACAAAGTAATGGGAGGTCATTACCCTCTCGCTTACGAAAAGCCAAAAATAATGGGTACCCATTACTTTTTGGACATCGCGAACAAAAGTAATTAAGCGAGTAAATAGCCTGGTAAGTAGTTGATACAATGTTTTTGCTGGGGTGTATTGTGTAAAATGGCAGTGAGCCAGATATTGCTGCTCATTAATTTGTTTGTAAAATCGAATAAGGGAGCCACAATTTTTGAGAATGTACACTCAAAAAAAAAAAGATTGTAGAAAAATTTGTAAACGATTTTCAATCCCACATTACTATTTTTGTACAGATTCTTAGTAAAAAAAATATAATGTAGCACATCCTTTTGCTATTTACATTTTACAAATTACAAAATTTTTACAGAATATTTACAAAATTTTTGTTGCTTATTTATTTATTTATTTATTTATTTATTTATTTATTTATTTATTTTATTAATTTATTATTTATTTTATTTATTAACATCAATACAAAAAAGCCTTCATGGAAAATTATTTATGTATTGTTAGATAATCAACTATGTACAGCTGTGATACAAATTTACAAATTTTTGAAAACCGATTTGTTAAAATTAGCGAAAAAATTACTAATTTTAAAAAAGTGGATATTAAAGCAAATGTTATTTCGAATTAAAACTTACAGCTATGAACTTAAAAACCTTAAAATGTTATAAAAAGTATCGTAAGTGAAGATACCGACTCATGTCGAAAAATAGGACATCTACTTAAAAAAGCACCAAGAAGTGTTTTTAGTTTAAAAAATCAGCTCTAAAAACAATTAAAAAATTAACTTAAAAGTAAAAAAAATTGACTAAAATATTTTTCAAAACAGTAATTACAAAATTAAAACAAAATGATAAATTCGTTTATGTTTTTACAAATTTTTAACTTATGCTTTTTTTTAATTTTGTCTTAATTTTTTTGAAAAAAATAAATAAAATAAAAAAAAAAATTTGATGCTCGATAAAAAAGATAAATTTTAAATTTTGTACTAATATTAATAATATTAAGTAATTTTGTTTTGCTGATTTTAGCAAACAGATTTTAAATTCCACTTTAAAAGAAGTTTACTAAAATCTTGTAGTTTTCTACTAATTTCATTGTACTACACGTCAGCAGACATGTGTTGCTAAGATTTGCAAAAATACCGCTGGGCTCAAATTAGCGGAATTTCCCGTAATAACAGCAAAATTTTCTGTTGTCATTACAAACTTTTTTTGGTGAGTGTAATAAGCAACAGTTTCGACGACAAATCGAACTTAAATATATTATCAAATTTTTAATCTACATTTAAAGTTCCACTTTTGTTAAGAAAGAAGGTAATTTTCTAATAAAAAAAATTTCTGAAAATATTGCCTTATCATAAAATCTGACCTTTTATTAAAAAAATAACTTTTATTAAAAAAGTAGCTTTTATTAAAAAGTACCTTTTATTAAAAAGTGCCTTTTATTAAAAAGTAGCTTATATAAAAAAGTAGTTTATATAAAAAAGTACCTTTTATTAAAAAGTACCTTTTACTAAAAAAGTACCTTTTACTAAAAAAGTACCTTTTACTAAAAAAGTACCTTTTACTAAAAAAGTACCTTTTATAAAAAGTACCTTTTATTCAAAAGTACCTTTTATTAAAAAGTACCTTTTATTAAAAAGTACCTTTTATTAAAAAGTACCTTTTATTAAAAAGTACCTTTTATTAAAAAGTACCTTTTATTAAAAAGTACCTTTTATTAAAAAGTACCTTTTATTAAAAAGTACCTTTTATTAAAAAGTACCTTTTATTAAAAAGTACCTTTTATTAAAAAGTACCTTTTATAAAAAAGTACCTTTTATTAAATATGTCCCTTTTTTAAAAAAGTACCTTTTATTTAATATATGTAACATATACCTCTTTTCAGAAAATTCCCTTTTATTACAATATAAAACTATCTTATGTATGTTCAAAAAGAACCTTGAAATAAGAATCTGTTTTTTTTATTAACACATGTTAATATAAATTTTTCATACAAGCTTAAAAAGTAATAACGCTATTAAAAATTTCCCATGTAACAAAGTGTGGGTTTATATCAATTCCTCTTAACTTTAATTAGTAATGAAAGGTAAAATACCTCAAACCACAATTAGAAGTGGCTTACACACTTTAGATATAGTTGAATTAAAAAAACTTGGATTTTCCTCTTGCTAAGTGTTAAGTATTGTATCTTTTAAATTCTCTCTTAAAATCTATATGATTCACATAGATACAAATATGTATTAATTTCTGTTTTTTGTGTATCTAGATTGTGCTAAACATACTTGCGTGCTTGTATAATAAAGAAAAAAGTAATTATATATTTAGCAAGTTAAATGGTTTGCATTTAATTGCTATTGAATTTTATGATTATCCGGTTACTTTTAGTCAGCATGGGGGCTGAGTGGCGGTTGGGTCATAAAAGCCATGTGAGTGCAATAAACAAATATTTAATTATAAATTCTAACTACTTAAAAAAAATCCGGTTAATATTTTTTTTTTTTTACAAACGGATATCAAATGTTAAAATTGTTTTATATTTAAACATTTATCATTCATATGTATGAGGGAACAATGGAACACATTGCAACAAATGATGCATTTTGAATATAATGCAGATTTTTGCAAGAATTATAAATTAGTATTAATCTACTTGATTAACACTAATTTGTACACTCAGAATATTAGTAGTTAACTGTTTGTAGTTTAATAAAAAAGTTTTCCTTTCATTTAAAAATAAAGGAACATACATTTATGTTTCAAAGAAATATCTATACTTTTTTATACATTTATTCGAAGTAATTTACTATCATTTAACATTTTTTTTCAGTTTCATTTTATTTTTTCATTTGCTTGAAATTTAATAAAAATTTACCCACAAAACGGAAATTTGTGGTTTATTTGTGTCCGTAACAGTTATTAAAAATTAAAATTTTGTTTGCTGTCTGATTAAAAAAAAAAATATATAAAAAAATTTCATTTTGTTTTTTATTTAATATGGTTGTATATATACAAAATTTTTCAATAAAAATTACAAGAACTTCATAAACACACATACATATACAAACACATTCATACAAAAAGTGTTTATAGCTTCATATGCATACATACATTTTGTATTGTACGAGTATATTTTTAAAAAAAACAAAAAATACAAAAAAGGAAATAATTTCAAATAAATGAAAACATTTATTTTTTAAGGATTGGTAGGTAAAATTTTGACATTTATTTTAACTGATTATATCATTTGTTTCTTACGGATGTGTCAGTTGATTAATAAACATTTAAAAATAAATAACAAATGGCATTTAATTAAAATGAAAATTAAGTAGACCGGTTTTTAAATGAAATATCAATTCTTTTAAATGATATTTTCAGTTATTTTAACTTACAAACTTTTTTAAGTGTATGAATTGTGATTTTTAAATTATTTCGTAATGTTGTGAATTATAGAACAGCTAATTGGAAAAAACATTTTTTCACACAGTAAACAGATTCGGTGTATTACTTTTAGACTAAACAAAAACTACCTAGTTTTTATACAAAGCTAGCGTTTTGACAAGTAAAAACTAGGAGGAGTAGTTTTAAGCTTTACCTTCTCCTACAGTGGTAATTATGTTGCTTTTCAACAAAAAAATGTACAAATTTCCTATTGGCATAATATTTTGTGATCTTCATCATCATTTCAATTATCATTATTTGTCGTTACTTCTGTTAGTGCATGTGTTTGGAATTAATGTTATGGCCAGGTTTACTTAAATGTATATAAATAAATGCAAGTAGGTACATTTTTAAATGTATGGGAACAGAACAAACTTCACATGACATTTTTTACAAATACATGAAACATGTGAGTTTTTTGCACTCGAATTGTTTGATTAAGTCACAATGACAAATGAACAAACTTATTTGATTGATAGACAGTCAGACAGACAAATGTCGTTGTCTTATTCAATAAATTCATTATGCATGGTTAAACAATAATTACTAATTTATTACCAAGTTTTTTTTAGTACCAAATAATTTATTTAAATAAGTATTTTTTTATGGTTGAAATTTTTTTTTAACAACGGAGAATTTATTAACTTGAATAGGTTTTGAAAAAATTCACAATTAATAATATTATTATTTTTTTAAAATAATTTTTCACACACCTTTCCCTAGATATACTCCAATACACTATTAACACAAAAAAAATTAAGACTATGTAGGTAAACCTATACCCCGATTTACGCGACAGATACTGGAAATGAAATTTTTTTGAATAAGAAAATAAATTAAAATCGCAAAAATAGTAATTCTGCAAAGGAAATATAAAAGAGAATATTAATAGACTAATAAATTGAATAGACTCACTCATCATTAGATTAAAATTTTTTCATAGTAATTAAAATCGCCAAATTAGGAATTTTCTAAGAGGAAAATATAGTGAATAAAATGTTTTTCACAAAAGTAAAATTATAAGTTTAATTTATTTGGGAAATTTTAAATGTTTGCTATAATTTATTCTTGCATATGTACTTCTTGAGGATATTATTATTTTTGGCGATTTTAACTATTTATTATTAACAACCATGTAATTAGGTTTTTACTATCTGTTGTAATAATGGAGAGATGAGTGTGTTCTCTATAATATTTGTTTGATTTCTGTTAGCATTTTACGTTATTTACTTATTTTATTTGTATCAATTTCATTTCGCTTCTAGCACGTGTTTTAATCAAAATTACACATCTGTTCAATGTTTGAGCACTGCATATTAATTGCTAATAGATTATTAGTGTGAGAATTTTAAATAAAAAAAAATATAGATAATTGTTTATTACAAGTTTGCATGGGTGTGGGAATTCAAACATTGTTTTAAACTATTTATTTTATATACGAGTAGCTAGCGTTTGCCTAAGAAAGCCATTTTAGGATGCACTGATTTAAAAGCAATTAGTATTTTTTAATGTCAAGGTAAAGTTTAATAAGGGTGTTTAGATTTTATAATATTTTTGTAATATAAGTTATAAAATTTTCAATAACAATCAAAATAATTCGAATTCTGTCTTACCTTTTATTTTTTAACCCACCTCGAAAAGTTGAAGTTACTCATAATTATACAGTTTAATATTTTATGTAAAATTTTTCATTATGTTGGCAATGCTATGAACCAACGGTAAATGCGATAACTGAACAAACAAATTTAAATAATTCAAAACGCCGCAGTAAATTGTTTGTGCTGCTGTGATTAATATAAATAATTCTGTGCAAATAGTTTATTTTCTTCTTTAAAATCGTGTGCCTTAAATAGTTAATAAAAATTCTGATAAATCAAATTTACAATTAATCAAACAAAATTCTTATTAATTACACTGTTTGATTAATCGTTTAGTCGTCGCACATCCCTTATAATTTTCATAAAGAATAAAATAAAATTTTAAAAGCTTTCGAATAACATTAAAATTAACCAAATGACGTTAATAATGCACATGAAGTTGGGTTGAAACCAACTCTTTAAAAATGAAGCAGAGCCGCGAATAATGTTGTAAGCGACAAAATTGAAATTGTCGAGAAATCGAAAAAAAAAAAAACGTTTTAGAACTAGTACACTCACCAAAAAAAAGTCTGTAATGGCAACTGAAAATTTTGCTGTTTTTACGGGAAATTCTGCTAATTTGAGCCCAGCGGTATTTTTTGCTAATTTTAGCAACACATGTCTGCTGACGTGTAGTACAATGAAATTGGTAGAAAAATGAGTAACCGCTACTAAATTTTAGTAGACTTTTTGTAAAGTGGAATTTAAAATCTGTTTGCTAAAATCAGCAAAAAAAATTACTAAATATTATTTATATTATTTTAATTTTAAATTAATTTTAAATTATTTTTTTTTATCGAGCATCAAAAATATTGAATATATTTTATACAAAATTAAAAAAAAAAAAATCAAAGGCTTAACAATCTTAAAAATTGTTTAAACATAAACGAATTTTTCATTTTCTTTTAATTTGGTAATTTCTGTTTTGAAAAATATTTAAGTCAATTTTTTTTTTTACTTTTAAGGTAAAATTTTAATTGTTTTTAGGGCTGATTTTAAGAACTAAAAAAACTTTTTAGTGCTATTTTAAGTGGATGTCCTCTTTTTAGACATGAGTCGGTATCTTCATTTACGATCCCTTTTTTAAACCTATGTAACATTTTAGGGCAATTTAAGTTTCTATGTATAAGTTTTAATTATTCGAAATGACATTTCCTTCAATATCTACTTATTTAAAATTAGTATTTTTTTTTTTGCTAATTTTAGCAAATCGGTTGTCAAAAATTTGTAAAATGATTTCAGAAATTACCAACAAAAATTGGAAAATATTCTGTAAAAATTCTGTTATTGGTAAAATATAAATAGCAAAAAGATTTGCTAAATAATATTTTTTTTACTAAAAATCAGTACAAAAATAGTAAAGTGGAATTGAAAACTGTTTTCAAATTTTTCTACTAACTTTTTTTTCTGAGTGTAGGTGTATCCCACTGACTGACTTCTTTAGATTGCATTTTTATAACGAAATCCTGCATAATTTTGTCTTATTTCATTTTTAAGTCATAAAAGAGAGTTATTCTAACGGTAATCTGGAAAAAAATCAGGTTTCAAATATACATTTAATTTGATTCCAAAACTCATAAATGGGGAGAGTTTTAATCTTTTGCCAATATCCGAAGAATTTACAGAAAATCTCATCTTAGTAGATGTCTACGCTGGGGAGAATCCTATACCCAAAAAACAGATTCGTCCTGACAACCAAATTTGTTGCCAATCGTATGGTTCAGTTGCAGCGACCGAGTTGTATTGTTGTGACTACCAAATTCTAATTGAGGCAACCGAAATACTGTTGCAACAGTAAAATTACCAATTCAGTTGACACAACCGAACAATTCGATTAGCTACAAATTCGGTTGTCAGCACGAATTTGTTTCCTATGTGTACATGTCAAATTTCAAGTTCCTAGCTCCAGCGGTAGCGCCGGGTAATTAAGAAAACATTTTTTCCATTTTTAATTCCATTTTTACCACCTTCTTCTCGGATAGTCCAAAGATTACCTTATGAATGAGCCCAAACCCCTGGTATAACATGTTTAAAATTTTAGAAATCTGACAAATTCAATAATACTGAACAAAAGTTTTGATCTAAGTAAATATAATACCATCTAACTATAAGACTAATTTCGTATTTTGAAGGGAAAAAAGGAATAAACAAATTTTGCAGAAGGGATTTGGAAGGACCTTTAAGGAGGAAGACTGTTTTCCTATTTGCCGCTTCCCGCAAAAAATTTTGGAACCCCTTTAACTATAATAGCAGCCTACCAATTATAAAAAACACCTAGATTTAGCGTTTTGGAATGGGTGATTAAGGGCACACTTTTTCTTTTTAACCCCAAGTTTTTATTGGAAATTCTAAGAAGTATTTCCTTAGTGACTTAGCCCATACTCAAGGCCAAACAAACCTTAAATTTCAGATTTCTTGCCAAAAAGGCTTAGGCACTACGCTAAAGAGTAGAGTTTTCCGTTATTAGTGGTGAATTACTATGCCGGAGTAGGAAAAATTTCAAGTTCTTACCTCTAGCGGCTTTAGCTTGGTGCTTAAAGATTTTTTTTTTCATTATTATTACGATTTTATAGGAAATTTCAAAGAGTATACCTTCAGTTAAAAAGCGTATACTCCAAGGTACTCACATTTTAATTTTCAGATTTCTAGCGAAAGCTGTTTGTGCATACCGTTAGTTGGACTTCCCCTTTGACTCCCCCCTTTGAAACCCACATTTTAATCACAATTCTGACATAAATACATTAGTAAATTAGAACATAAATTTTAGGTTTTTGGCCAAAGTGGTTTGTGGGGAAGGCTTGACCACTTTTGAACCCACAAATTTACCACGTTTCTGACAAAAATCCAAATAAGCTTTTACATCAGAAAATACGTATGTTAATATAAGGTTTCTAGACCTTAAGAAGAGACTTTTTCCCTTTGGAATACCAGTACCAAGAAGCACTTTATCAATGAATTAATGTAGACTCCAGTAAACACAGGACGTTAAGGCAGAGACTTTTGCCCTTTTTACTTCATCTGAAAGCCAATCAAAAAAAAAAAAAAATTACCATTGAAGGATAAAATTTTCGAAAATGGTAAAAATTAAGATATATAAAAAAAAAAAAATAAATTGCTAAATATCACTGAAATCCAGAATATCTCCATTCCATTACATTTCCTGTATTTAGTATTTCAAATACACCCATTCACTGTTTCATTCTATTTCATTACCCTTGTCTACTGTTTTGTTGAACTTGTGCGCTGTTTTATACCATTTTGTTCCCCTTATTTACTCGCTAGACACTTCACTCCATTGCGATCCCCTTATCAAGTGATTCAATTCTACTCATTTCTTATTCCAATCCATTTCGTTTCGAATGTTTACACTTTTTGTAACTTATATTCAGAAAATATTAATTGAAGTTCAGAATTTCTATTGGAGATTCAGAAAACATCTATTGAAGTTCAAAAAAAAAAAAAATAATTTTCATATAATAATTAAAATTCAGAAAAAATAATTTTAAGTTCAGATATATCAATAGAAATTCCTAAAATAACAATTGAAATTCAGAAAATATGAATTTGTATTCACAGAATTCTAGTTAAAATTCAGAACCACATGAATTGATATTCAGTTAATATCAATTGAAATTAAGAAAATATAATATTAAGTTCACATAATATCAATTGAATTTAAAAAAATTACATTTGCAATTCAGAAAACACTAATGTAAATTTAATATCTGATTTTAATTGATGGTTTCATAATTTCTATTGATTTTTATCTGAATTACACTTAATATTTTCTGAAACTCAATTGATATTTTATTAATATCAATTTTTGAAATGGAATTTTGTGAATATAATTTTATATATTCCGAATTTTAATAAATTTTATTCGAATTTCAATTGATATTTATTGATATGTATTTAATGATTTTCAATTGATAATTTCTGAATTTCAAATGAAAAATCTGAAGTAGTATTTATTTAAAAGGAAATTAATTTAAAAGGAAATCCTAAATTTTAGATAATGATTTCTGAATTTCAAATATAAATTCTAAACTCCGAATGATAATTTCATAATTTTAATTAATATTTACTAAGTTGAAATTTCAGAAGGTGTAGTGATAATTCTTGATTTTTATAACGCTCCTGTCGAAGGTTTTAGGTGAATTCTCCTATACATATAAACATATTGTAAATTTTAGACAAAACGTTTAGGGGGAGTCTTTTAACTTTTTAATTTTCCATTCTTTCCATTATCCTGCTGGATATTCTAAAAAACACATCATCATTGAATAATTCCATACTTCAGGAAACACAAATTTTAAATTTTATGCTTCAACTACAATTGGTTTAAGTGACTTCAGCAAAAATTGGCTTAAGATTGCCCCAAATTTACCGACACCCATATTTGATTTGTATAAATTAGTTGATATTCGCAAAATTTCATATTTTTTCCAAATTTCATGAATTTTAATTTGTTTTGTATTATTTTGAATTGCTTTATTATCTTTATATAATTTTTCGAACATGTTTTAAATTTGCTTAATAGAGATGGAACTTTTTAAAAGTTTACTTAAGCTAAATATGGGTATTTTATCTCTATTTTCCTTAATTCAACTTCGCCTAAAATACTTGGTCCTAGCTTTTAGCCAATGCTTTTTAGACAGTCCTTTAAGGGGGAAATTTTTCAACAAGATCTTCATTAGTCAATGAGTCCACTATTTTTAGGAACATTTATTTGAAATATCCGGATTCTAACCAATGAGGTTTGGGTCGATCGTATTGTTCCCAAAAATTCCTACAGTATCTTAAGAGTGATTAGCTCATACTTTAGGAAGAATATAATTTATATTGGAAATTTCTTACACAGGGAAAAAAGATTCATTGTGACAACCAAATTTTTTGCCAAACGATTGGTTAGGTTGGAGCCACCGAAATTTTTTTAATACAACAAAATTTCAGATAAAGCAAAATATTTCAATTGTGTCAGGAATACATTTGATTAACACAACCAAATATATCAGTTGCTGCAACCAAATCAATCAGTTGGCAATCAATTCGGTTGGACTATTTTACTACCATCATATACCTACCCTGCCGGAAAAAAGGGGTCAGTTGGAAATTGGGATCTGTTCCGGGATAGGTGAAAACTGAACTGGTTCCGAAAAAACATATCATGAGATAGGTGAAAAAAGCATCGGTTCCTAAAGTACCTATCACGTGACCGGTTTGAAAGTCACGACATGTCCTTTTTGATCCGTCCTGTGACATGTCACAAAGGACAAGCCCATGTTAAAGTGATCGGTCCCTATCACAATGAACCGGTCATGTGACGTGTCCTGGGATAGGACATTTTCCCTCAGGGTAGCTACAGAAGTACATGATGGGCGATGTTGACTAAGTCAGTTAGTCAGTCAGTCAGTTACACTATTTTTTTCTGTATATATTAAGAGTCTTGCGGAAAAAAGACAATGATTTGATTTTTTATCTGGTCACCGTTAATCAAAATTGATATGTTAAATTAAATTAAATTACACACTATTTAAAATAATAAAAAGAGAAATAAATTAAAAACTAATTAATTTTATAATAGATCACCATGAATAAAAATAAGATAATATAAAAATATCTCACCTGTTTGATTAAGTAATAATTGTGTTGTGTTTTGACCGCCAACATGCAATATTTGCTGAGCCAATAAAATGCCCAACCAGAGTAGAGTAGTAGATATATTTACGAAACCAGTTATTCCATTATTTAAAAAATGATTAACAATCCATCTTTGATTTGTTTGGTTTTTGCGGTAGACTTTATTATCATTATGTGATTGAGTGTTTTGTCTATTTTGATTTCCGTTTAAAGCAAACATACTGACATAATTATCAAAACAACAAGAGAAAAAAATTTACAACTAAATGACTTTTAATTTGTTTAACCTTTTTTTTTTTGATGACTTATTAAACTGAAATTAAATAAAAAAAATTAATATTATTAATAGTTATAGGAATTTTTTTGAAAATTATTTTTATAATTAAGATAAATTTGTGTTTTAAATAATCCCATATTTTTAAAAAACCCCAAAAGAATAGACATTGTTTAACACGGGTCTATACTTTAGAAAATAATTGGACAAGCATTCAAATATACTCGTAATAATACTGTTCTCATAGTGTAGATCTCCCCTTATGTTTGTTGGCTAAATCCGCTATTTTAAATTTCAATTTTATCACGTATACTTCAAGAGGCTTGAACGTCGTCAGTAGTTAAAATATTTAAATATTTATTTAGAAATTAAACTGAATTAATTTTAATATTTTTTTTTGCTATTTTTGTTATGTGCTTTTTGTTCATGTATGTTTGTATAATAAAATTTGTGTCTATAATTTGTTTGTTTGTTAATATGTTATTAAAACAATCATTTAAATATTTAATTTTTTTTGTAAAAATTTTCAAATTAATATATTATTGTCATTAAATTGCTGTTTTATTGATTTTTGTTTTAATATCTTTTTTTTGCCACAATTTATTTATTTAATAAACAAACAGCTGCCATGTTTTATGGCATTTATTTAATAAAAAATAAATACCAAATAATTACATGGTAAAAATAAAATTATGTTTATATCTGTATTATATCATTTTTTTTGCAATTAATTGATTTTATTACCAGAAACTTGTCATTATAAAAATTAAATGGAAAACAATTAATTTAACAAAAATTACACTAGTTTAAAAATATTAAATTTAAAGAAACCCAAAATGATTTATTTTAACTCTGTAATAAACAACCTAACATTTAAACTTAACTTGGAATTAGTAGTCTACTATAAAGTATACCTATTGACTCAGAATCATTTTCCGAATCGATTTAGTGTTGTCCATCCTTGTGTTAATGGAAACTTTGTAATTATATTCAGAGCTGATGGCCATAGAAGCTAGTGCTCTAGCCTGTCAAATTATGTAACAATTTATTATATAGTTATTCAATAAATAATAAATAATAATAAATAAATAATTTGTAATTATAGTGCAGGTCGCAAATATACATATATTTGGATAAAATTTGGCACATAAGTTTCTATTGGTTTCCAATTAGTTAGACTTGGTGACTCCTATACTCCCTACTCCTTCCTAAATTTGGCTTAAATGGTGATTAAAAACACAAAACAGTAGATATATGGTTGAAATTTGGGCTTTAAGAAATGCATGGAAAAAGAAAATTCTTAATGTGATTGCAAAAATATGGCAAAAATATTAAAATTTTAACTTTTCTCTAGGCACTGTAGCACCATACATTTTAAAGACGAATCAATAAATCCAAAAACCAAATTATTTAGTTTTTTTTCTAAAACACTATCGGTAAAATAAAATTAAAATCCGCATATTGTTGATATAGTGTTGCTACTTCAGAAGTTATGGTTATTTTCGCTTTTTGAAAATTTTCAGTATTTAGCGAAACTGAAAAAATTTTAACGAAATTAGTTTTACTTGAACATGTAGTTCAGAACATGTAGTTCAGAGTGTATTAGCTGTGCTTAGTTTCGAACAAATTTTTTAGCTGGTTTCTAAGTTAGAGAGATATTCGTAAAACTTGTGATGAAGGTATTCTGTGAGTCCTGAGCCTAAATTATAAATCATTGTACAAGAAGAGACTCGCAACTAGAATCTTTGCCTGATCATCAATATATTTTTGATGATATTTTTTTAATAAAATTTGCATTTCAAAAATGTTCAAACTCTCAGCATCGAACTGCAACTTTATTCTCTCTCCTTTTTTTCTATCTACTGAATGTTTATGTAAACGAACGCCATACTGCAAAAATTTTTGCACAAATTTGTACAAATTATCCACTACGCGAATGGAACTACGGTGTTTAGGACGTTGATAAACATGTTTATAAGTTTATGGCAAATTTTGAATAACCAATTTTTTATAGTTAAGTGTAGTATACACTTTCCATAAAATTGATTAATTTTTTAAATCGACCAATCAGAATAAAGAATTCAAGAACAAAATTTTCTGAAAAACATGAATGAAATCATATAATATTAAAATTGTTATTGATAAAGAGAGCAAAACAAATAAAATTTTTAAAATAAAAGAAAAATTATTTTTCGAAGTCAAAATATCGCTATTATTAAGAAATACATATCCACAAAGAATTCCTAAAATAATAAATATTTTCAGAAAATGTTGCTTAACATTTTTTTATACATTTTGTGTGCAACAAATTAAACGTATTTATCTAATTTATTGTAGGAGTACAGTAAACAGGGTAAATTTAAACATTAGTTGATTAAGGTGTGGGACCATAAATTATACCTTTAAATAAAAAATATTTGTACTGGCCCGATGAAAACTCAACTACCTGGTAATTGCTTAAATCAACTTTTTGATTTGGTTTATATATTCCGCCATGAAAGAAAGGCAGGGAACTTTCCTGAAACTTGGACCGCTTCCTGAAATTTGACATAATATTTACTTGGTGTATGTTATCATACAGTCGGCATGTCCGACTTTAATTTTTTACTATTTTTTAAATTAATTTAAAACAAGTAAAAATGGATTAAATTTGGCTGTGCCGAATCTTTGAATACCCTCCACCAATATCCTAAAAAAATGTTCTCTACTGTTTTTGATACAAATAATGTAAAAAAATTTTGAAGTAAAATTATGGCGGTGAAAAAATTTTTTTTTAGGTGAAAAACTTTTTTGGATGCAAAAACAAATTTTTTGGTGGTAAACAAATTTTGAGGTGAAAAAAATTTTTAATGGTGAAAAAAAATTTTAGTGGTAAAAAAAAATTTTTTGGGGTGAAAAATATTTAAGGTGAATACTAAAATATTATTAATTTCTAAGCGATTGGTAAAAAATTTTAAAAGATATATTATGTACCAGTCGCTACTATAAAATACACCAACTTGTATGGAAAATTTTGAAATTTATTTTCTCTCATAACTTTTTAACCGCTGGACCGATTTTGCTCATTTTCAATACCAAAATGCTCGAGAGGATGTCCAAAGATCTTGCCATCCTAGCTTGTGTCTTCGTGTCGTGACCGCTACTTCAACAGACAGATTCAAAAGTGCATAAGGATCACGAATATATATACTTAATGGGGTCTTAGACCTATTTTTCGACATGTTAGTGGAAATCGGTTTTGCTGAAATCAACAATTTTTTATTACTAATTGGTAATAAATTTTTGGATTTCAATTTAATATTTTTTGCTATTTTTTACATTAAATTTTATATTATAGAAATTATCAATTTAAATATTTTTTTCTTTATTAAAAAAATAGTAAAATATTAGTAAATTTTTTTTTTGCTAATTTTAGCAACTCGTTTTTAAAAAATAAGTAAAACATTTTACTAAAATTAGCAACAAAAATTTAAAAAAAAAAAAATTTTAATTTCAAAAACGAAAATAGGAGGAATGATTTTGTACTAAAAATTAGTATAAAAATTGAAAAGATGGATATAAAACCTTTTGTTAATATTTTTACATATTTTTTATTTAAGTGTACTTTGCGATTAACAGCTCTTTTTAAAGATGTATTTGCACAAATTTTTTGTTAAAATAATTATTTATCTTAAAGTTTCTCAATAGTGGGCAAAGTCCGCTACGTGGTTAGCGTAGAAAAAATGTTTCATTCGAAAGGTCAAATTTTAGATTTTTTATTCGGCTAAGTGTGACAGACAAAAACTTATTTTTTCCATTATATAATATAATAACTTTTACATAATGAGTTTTTAGATAATACTCAATATAAAAAATGACTTCCATCTGACAGTTTATTCGTATTTTAAGTGTAGGGCAGTAGGAAAAAGTGCGCCAGAAACATAAAAAATTTCACCACATTAGCTTAAAAATTGGTCCATACAAGAGAAAGAGTTTTAATGATGTGACTTAAGTAAATTTTGAATATTATTTGATCTATCTGTTTTAATTATATATTTGATGATGTGACTTAAGTATTAAAATAATTAATTACCATTGAATATACTTTTAATAGGAAATTCTTTTTTTTTTTTTAATTTTTTTAGTCTGTGTTTTATTTTGAATAAAAGTTCTAAACCTCTAAAAAAAACATCCTATAAATAGAGATATACTAATATTAAATCAAGTTTAAACTTTATATAGGCACTTAATAAATAAGCAAAACATCTGTTAAGCTGCTGTCAACATAATTGAAGTCAATTAAAACAAGACTTCATTTATCTTAGTATAACACAATATAAATATTCCTTACATGGGAAAGCTTCCCAATGCTTACACACCGATTTATATAAAACTTGAATGTCTGATGGAAACAAAAAAGCTTAGTTTTCTGTTGTGCTTTTCTAAAGTACCATCTTGAACTTTGAACGATAATATGTGTAATAAAAAATACATAATTTTTTGTGTCCATTTATTAAGCTTAATGATTTTTCAGTTGTATCTTTTAAAATATTATTTAAAGTTCACAATTTGTTGTATTATTTTAAGATAATTTTAACTACTATTAACAAATTTATATTTTATTTAAAATTATTTAAAAGTGCCTGCCATAAAGTATTATTCATTAATATTCAATCATTACGTTTTTGACAATTCAACTAATATCGATAATTTAAATATGCCATTAAACTGGTGATGCAATAAGTGTTTTAAATTAGATAATAAGTTAAATTTGAAACAAACGGTACACAGGTGCGAACCCATGAAGATTTCTAAACGCTGTTTTAGTTTCTACAACTACTTTTTATCTTTCTCTCCATTACGGTTGAAGTGTCTATACTCGCAAAGGCGAACAATGTTTAATAGGTGAGCACTGGCGCCTGTGTAGTGTATATGGGAGTTAAATAGAAAATTCCATGGCTATAATTTTAATCCTCAAATCCTTAGATACAAATTAAAAAATTTCAATGCGCATGAGGGTGTCGTTTATGTTATTGCACCGGTTAGGGGTTAACAACAAGATAATAATATAGTCCTGTTAAATGATTGGATTGGAATGGATTTTTACACACTGATTGAAAATCAATTTTCAAAATATTTCTATCACTTCAAAATTTAAACAAAATCTTGATTTAAATCTACATTTTTGTCATAATTAAAAGGCATTTTTATCGCGAAAAAATCTTCCGTAAGACGTTTTATAACACTTAATATTAAGATTGGGCTTTCTACTTCAAAAGCAGAAAACAATGTTTTGAAACTATTCTAACAGTACACCCAGAAAATAGCAACAGTTGTCGACACTGAATTTGTTTGTCATTCGTATTATATTTTCAGTTGTGAAAGCCAATATTAAGTTGTGTAATTAAATGTTTATATTCAATATAGCCAATATAACGTGCGACAAAATTTTATTTCAAGAAAAAATTTATTTTTCGTCTATCACAGTTCACACAACACAACTACTTGCAATTTTTTTTGCTATTTAAATTTTTGAATATTTTAATTAAAAAAATATTTTTTAAATGTTTGCTTCTGCCGCGATTTAAACTCACAAAGAAAAAAAAACATAAATTCCAAAATGTTAAAAAAAATATGTTTTTGTGGAAGTTTTGTGTTCTAACTGCTAGTTTTTGATAAAAGGTTCTATTTCTAGTTAAAATAAATATATCACTAGGCAGAATTAAATTTTTTAATTTTCCAGAAAAAATTACATTTTGCTAATCAATCAGACAACTATTGAATTTAGCAAAGAAAAGCATTTTTAATAAAATTTTTTTTGGTGAAATAGTTGAAGGCACTTTAAAGAATTCATAAGTAGTACTAATAAATAATTTTTGAGAGTTGAAGTTCCTTGAAATAGCAACTCCACTTTGGTTTTTGAAAGTGTATTAAAAACGATATTTTCTTTCGTTTTAATTTTTTTGAAGAAGCCTTAAACGTGTTTACTGACACTTTCCAGCCTGCAGCACTATCAATACTTTTTTTACAACACACAATTGTCTACAGATCTAAACTACAAATCCAGAAGGAAAAAATCTGCGTTGGAACATATATGACCACATACGTCCATGCATAGGTAAATATATGGTCATGCATGACCATATATCAACCATATATTGACATATATGTCGATATACGGCCAAAATCCCCAAAGATCGCATCCCAAGATTTCAAAGTAAAGAAAATGGTAAAGGATGACATTTCCCAGGTAATACCTGAAATATGTCCAAAACTTTACCAGTATTTTACACGGACGTGACACTTTTTTAAATTAAATGCTGCGCCATAAAAAACAGTGGGGTTAGCATTTTAAAAGTCTATGCATTTCTTTTTACAAAAATGCATTTCTTTTTACAAAAAACATGAAACATCTAAAACAAACGTATTTTAAAATGTGACCTAAAATTACGGATATAATAATTTGCAATTTTATGATTTTGATATGCGCAGTATTGTTTATAAAAAATAAAAAATTCTGTGCTTTTGAAAAAAGAAAGTCATATTTACAACCTCAAAGTGAATAACAAATATTTTTAAAATTTGTAGTCGTATAGTTTTACAGTAAAATGCATCATTTTATTAAGAAAAAAATATTTACATAAATTTTTTTAGTTATAACCAAAATTCAACACTATTCATTGAATTAATTATCAAATTTTTTGCCTAATGCTAAAGTTTTGAATACATACAACCACACAGTGTTTACATCAATATCATGCCTCTTTTTAATTTAATTGTAACTGAAAAATACAATACTGCCAACAGGATACAGAGAAATTGAAAGGTTAAAAGAGGCAAATCAACAAAAAGTCTTTTAATATAAAACAAGTTTGAGATTTGTTTTTTAAAGAATACTTTAAAATTCTAGCAAAAACAAAGCCAAGTTTATAACTCTTTGCTTTTGTTGACATATCAACATGTTGCTAAACATTTTAATACTATATCAACATTACCATGTTGCTAGAAGTTTATTATGTTGTTTGTTTACCTTTCTGGTAATAATAATAATAAAAAAAAAACAAAATATTACGGTATATTTTAGAATGAACAAGAAGTTTTAAGCATACAAGAGTAAATATTCTAAAATTAGACTTTGTGTACAAAAATGTTCACTTGACCAAAACTATAGAATATTAATTAATAAATACCTGTTGCACAAGATTTTTGCTTATTATCGTATGTATAAATAAAACTTGATTTAATGCAATTTGGTGTTTAGCACTTCTAGTTCATATCCTTATTTAGATACAGTTTAAATTGGTCGCAACTTTAGAGTAGAAATTCCATTTGTTTCTTTATGGTTACGATAAATGTGATGTGAACATTAAGCACGTTGTGATATTTGTAACTGTTATGATTATTGTTAAATAAAATAAAATTATTGTTTAATAAAATTTTATTATATGATTTTATAAGATTGTTATCTTTTTTGATTAACAAATTTTATTTTTCAAGAGATTAAAATGGTTGAACAGATAAAAAGAAATTGCCACAAAACTGTTATTACGTTTTAAAAGAAAAAAATTATTGAACTTTAAGAACATTTATTTCAATAAATATTTTCTTTTTTTTTAATTTTAACTGATTTTTTATAATTAAAAACTCCTTAAAATTTTTTGTTTAATATTTTTCTTTAAGATCAGTTCTTTACTGATTAACGTTTAGGACGCGACTAACTGCTCATAAACTTTGCCAAACTGTATATTAACTGAAAACAGTGATTTGCTGTTGTCGTTGTTTATTAAAAAAAAAACATTTTAGCCCAGTTAAAAAGAAATATCAAAATGATCGTGTTAAACTAAACAGCAAACTTATAACCAGCAAAAGTACAGATAGCAATAGCAACGCATTATAATATTATTCATACAGCAGCAGCAATAAGCAAGAGCTCATTTAATTTTTGCGCTCTCTTTGTTACACAATATTGTTAACCCTTTAAAAAGTAAGGTGCAGTGACGCCAGAAGTTGTTTATAAAATTCCTCACGTTTGTTTATCTTCATTTTACTGTACACGATAATTATATTGAATTTAACAAAAATATAACATATAACAAATTCTGGTCGATTTGAGTAAAAAAAGACTCGTTCAAAAAACATGTACATGTAGAAAATATTTTTAAAATCAAACAGAACCGACATTAAACTGAGTTTATTTTTTTTTAATTTAAAAATTAGTGGATGTTCACTAGGGCTCGGAAGTTAATGTTAATACATGTTTGCTACTGTTAGCTGGAAAACAAATATCTTGTTGAATCAGCAAAATTGGAGAAAAATTGTCTCTATTGGAGAAAAATTGTCTCAATAACATATTTTTTACATATTTTGCTATAAATGCACGCTTTCCTTCATAACTCAGGAACCAAATGAAATTCTGCCACAAATCTAGAGAGGCCTTATTTTGAGATATGGGTCTTTGAAGATTAAACTTAAGAAAATTACCTTTAACCTTTTAATACAAAAAAACTTTTGGAATGCCATTTTGAAGGTAATCTTTTCACCTTTAAAATGGTACCAATAGGTTGTATGGTTTAGAAGTTATGGGCGACTTTGTATGGACACTTTTTAGATATTTTGACGTTTTTGCCAATTTTCATGACGTCATATTTCGAAAACCGAAAGGGTTTGGGGTCAAAAGGTTAATGATTTGATAAACACTACCTATTTACAATATTTGTGGCGAATTATATTAAAATCGGAGATGACAAATCCGTAAATGACACTTTTCTGTGCGGTTTGACATGGAATGACCCATATGTGACCTTCTCCGAGAAAAGGGACCTAGTGCGTCAAAAAACGGGTTTGGACTTAAGAGTGGATTCTGGTACCTAAAAGGGGGTGTAGAATAATAAAAATTTATTTACCCCATAAAAACGTCCGTCTTCGATTTTCCGTTTGACAATTTCAGTTTTTTCTTTTTTCGGCGCTTTGACTTCAGCTTTCTTTTTCTCGCTACAAAGCTACAAAATCCCGTTTCTGTAAATCAGTACATAAGACCCTGACATTCTCATACAAATACCATTTGCGATCTATTTTTATGATTATTATTATTATTATTATTATTATTATTATTATTATTATTATTATTATTATTATTATTATTATTATTATTATTATTATTATTATTATTATTATTATTATTATTATTATTATTATTATTATTATTATTATTATTATTATTATTATTATTATTATTATTATTATTATTATTATTATTATTATTATTACTATTATTATTATTATTATTATTATTATTATTATTATTATTATTATTATTATTATTATTATTATTATTACTATTATTATTATTATTATTATTATTATTATTATTATTATTATTATTATTATTATTATTATTATTATTATTATTATTATTATTATTATTATTATTATTATTATTATTATTATTATTATTATTATTATTATTATTATTATTATTATAATTATTTATATTTTTACAGTGTTCTTCGTATTAGTATACGCACATCAACCCTTTACTGAGAGCGAACAGATAGCTGAGAATGAACAGAGCAGCAACAATAGCAAAGGTATTGTCACACTAAAAGCGAAAAAAAATACGTCAACACATAGGCATGACGTCCCCAAAGTTGGCACCCAATCATAACTAACCATACCAAATCGCATCTCCCAACTGAAAGTGTGTTCACAGTGATAATGCGTTATGAAACTTTAAATGCTTTTTTCTCAAAATTTCATTTTCACACACTAGATCCCTTTTCTCGGAGAAGGTCACATATAATTAGTCGGTAACTTTTTGAATAAAACACAAGGTTTTTGGATAAAAATCATTTTGTTTTTCAACATAATCACTTTGTCCAACGTTTGCCCAATTTTTTTGTATCTCTTTTAGAGGTCATCAAATAGAATTGTTTGTGAGATGACTTCATCGAGGGAGTCAAATCTCTTTCCCCCGAGCCACTTCTTCAGGTTTGGAAATCCGGTGAATAGATGGATAAGGGAGCAGTTCATAGATTTTTGCCATGTAAACTGCCATTTTATATTTTACCCTCTATCCCCATCTATCTATCTGATATCAATGGCTGTCAAACAAAAACTAAATGACGCAACTACAACAGTCAACTGAGAGATGCCTGTTAATAGGAGCAGTGTTATCCTTTCAGTTAAGAGGTGCCTCCTATATATCTTATGTACATTAAATACGGTTATAAATTCATGAACTTCCTTGCCCTAGTAATCACTATACACCTAACAAAACCCCTTTGTTGATTTAACATATGATTTAAACATATGTTTTGTCATTTTATTATTTGACGTGGTCTTCTCTTGACAAGATATTTCTTATTTTAACAATTCTATTTAATCAATTTGAATAATAATTTTGTCGGTTTGACAATTTTATTTAATTTAACAATGTATTTGATTCAATTCAATCCTATTTTATTGACTCATTATGAACTTTTATTTGCATATTTCATTATTTTTTGTATTTATATCTATTTTCCCAATTTCTTTAAAACATTTAACATCTTTCTTAAGTTAACATTTTTAAAGAAAATTATTGAATTTGATAAAATATAAAAATTATAAAACATTAATTTAATAAAATAAAGATAAACTTTAATATAATTTAGGAATAAAACTTTTGTAATAATTAATGTTAAATTTTTTGTTATTTGTAGATAAAAACCAAATTCCACATCTTTAAAACAATTGAGGCTACAAGACTAAGCATTTTGAATGTTCCAATCAAAATTCAGTTGTGTCAACCGAATTTTGTTGTAAAAATCAATATTCCGTTTAATCAATTGCTTCGTCAAAAGTTGAGAAAATTCGAATGTGGATTTCACTTACAACTTTTGCTTCAGTGCATGTCATACCTGTAGATCTCATAACTCAAAAATCTTCTGTTTATAAAATTTGTCAGCAAATTTCTATAAAAAACATGTTTAATTAATAGTTTTTCGTAGGTACTAAGTTTTCTACGAATTCGATTGTTTGTTTTATAAAATACATTTAGAAAAAAATATCACGAATAGTGAAAAATTTCCTTGTCTTTTAGTTTGGCATTTTCATTTATTAACACCGGCATTTTGGAAATACCAGTTATGCCAAAACCAATGAAAATAACATATTCAATAATTTGTCAAAACAACAATTATTGTACGCTTTTTACGATTTAAACACCCTTTTCACCCACAAGCATAAGATTTTAAAACGGTATATCGGTTTTTATACCAAATCATATCACGTTGAAATCCGACGCAATATTTAATCATATCCAATTTGATATTCTTGAATATCTGCTGGAATATCTAGCTAATATTTTTAAATCCGAAAAACGGCAGATCCATATTTGGGGATTAAGTTAGATCTAAATTGATTCGAAAAATGGCAGATCAAATAAGATCGGGCAATATATTTGGGGATTAAGTAAGATCCAAATTTATCAGATCCAATTGTATCAGATAACATCCAACAGTCAAAATACATAAAACAAAAATTAATAATAAAAAATTTAAATAAAAATACTCTTTATATAGAATCATGTATAACAATATCTTAAATTTATTTGAAAATAATGTACCATATATAATTATATGTTATATCATATATAAAAAAGTTTTGTTATTAGGAATTTATTGATTCATATACATATAATTATATGGTATGTTATGGTATAATATCAACAAATATTTCTTATATTTGACAATCTATTTAATTATAAATAATTATATCTCCAAGCATATCAAAAAATATTTGTGACAAGTTGTCATATATTACTATATCTCTAATATGTGATAGCATATATAAATATATATAGTTCTGTATAAGCTATATATAATTATTTATAATTTTTAATGACATACATTAATGTCCCATATCTTAAGTAAATGATAGCTAATTTTATAAAGATCAATGTACACTCGGCGACATAAGTTTGCGTACAAAACATAAATACAAATTTAATATCAAATTATGATGATAACTAGTAAAGGTACAGCTTTGATGTTTTTTATTTTCGTAGATATGCTAACGGTAATAACGTTGTGTGTTTCCTTTTTGCATTTGCAAATCTTAAACATATTAGAAAATTAAAAAAACAAAAATATGCCAAAAAAATGGTAGTCAAAAGTGTGCGTACAAAAAAACTAACTGTTCTGCGTAACTGTTTTTATGATATTGAATCAGTTAGATTTATTGCAATTAGTGCTTTAAAGTTGTAAACAACATCAGTCTCGCGAGTTGCAAAAGTTTTTTTAATTTTTAATTTGAAAAATTTAATTAAAATGGGAAAAAGGAAAGAAACAAATGTTTCAGAGAGAAAAATTATTGTGCATTTATGGAAAGAGGGAAAAACTTTACGGGAAATTGGAGAAATAATTGAAAGAGCTCATTCATCAATCCAGAGAGTTATAAATAATTTCAAAAAGTCTGGAGTTCTAGAATCAAAACCCCGTTCTGGTCGTCCTCCGATACTATCTCAGCGCGAGGAACGTGTTGTGGTGCAATCTGTGCAGAAAAATCCCAGATTAACTGCATCGAAAATTTTGAATACACAGTTTAATAAGGCCGTTTCCAATGAAACTGTGCGCAGAATTTTAAAAAAGGCCAACTATCGTAGTCGCGTAGCACGTAAAAGCCGCTGGTATCTCTAGTCAATAGACAGAAACGAATTGCCTTCGCATAGGAATACATTAATAAGCCTCCAGAGTTTTGGGAGAGGGTTTTGTTTTCTGATGAAAGCAAGTATTGCATATTTGGGATAAAAGGACGTCAGCTCATTTGGAGAAAACCCTGCACAGCGCTAAGTCCCCAAAATTTAAAGCCAACTGTGAAACATGGTGGGGGTGGTGTGATGGTATGGGGCTGTATGGCCAGCAAAGGTGTCGGTAATTTGGAGTTTATTCCATCTACGATGGATCATGAAGTCTATCTGGATATTCTAAAAGAAAATCTTGAGGAAAGTGTCCAGAAATTAGGTATTGAAGAAGATTATTATTTTCAACAGGACAATGATATAAAACATACCGCCCACAATACAAGACTTTGGCTTTTGTTTAATGTAAAAAAGCAGTTTAAAACTCCACCGCAGTCCCCAGACCTGAACCCAATCGAGCACTTGTGGGATTTACTCGAACGCAGAATTCGAAATCACGTTATTACTTCGAAAGAAATGCTTAAAACTGTATTGATCGAGGAATGGAACAATATTAGCCCCGAATATACTGCAAAACTTGTTGCATCAATGCCAAAAAGGGCTTAGTGAAGTCCTTAAGCTTAAGGGTTATACTACTTCTTATTAATATTTAGATAAGTGTATAAAAATGTGAATTTCTGCATTAATTTAATTTACGTACGCACACTTTTGACTAGTCATGAATTTAACAATTTTTACTTTTTTAATTCTCTTTATTTTTATATAGATTTATATATGCCTTAAACTTCATAGAAGTTTTCTTAGATACATAAGTATAAAATAAAAATAAATTTCATTGAAATACCTTTTATTTTTATATCGAAAATTAATGTTTTATTTTCATGGTTATTCTTGTACGCAGACTTTTGTGGCTGAGTGTATGTATAACTTGATGTGGTCATAGATGGCACAATATAAGATATTAAAAAAATAATTATGTAACATATGATTATATAAGGTAATGCATATCAAAATATGTATTTATATCTGATTTTATATTATTAGATAAGACCACATATGATTACATACATATAAACTTTTTTACTCGGTTATGCATTTGATTTATTAATTTTGATTGTATTTTTGAAAATAACTTTCAAGTTCGATTTTAATTTGATTTGACATTTGAATAGCTACGAAATGGCGCCGAAATCACTAGATTATTTTTTAATTTTATATAAAATATTTATCGTAATCAGTAATCCAATGGCAAATATACCAACATTTTTCGGTATTACTGATTGCCACTTAAAGTCAGAGGGAGAGTTAATTTTTAGTTGAAGTAGTTGCTACAATTGTAAGACATTTCATATCAAAAGTCCTCGAATTTAATCAATAGGCTTAGAAAATATGTGTACAAATGTAAAAATTTCCATTAATTTAGTCTGATATTGTATATTTTTGGATTGTCACTTTTACAGTACCCAAGCAATACTTTGGTAGTGGGTGCGATATACTCATGCGTTAGCTTATAATGACAGCTCTTTACCTTTTTCATTATTTCCAAGCATAAAGTAATAAGTTACTGATTATTGATTACGTAATATATGTTTTATAAGGTAATAATTGAAATATTTTTGAAAATCTATTTTTATATACATTTCCTTGTGTTTTTTTTGTAAGCAAAAGGGTAATGTATGTTTGTTTTGATAACACTAACGAAAAAACGAAGGGCTACAATTCATTTAAGTTTAAAGCAATCAAATACTATATGCGTCGATAGCTCAGTGGGTAGAGTTCTTGGCTGGCAACCAGATGTCCCTGGTTCGATTCCCATCTTGACCACATTATTTTTAATTACAAATAATTTAACCCCTTACATTATCACCTCTAAAGTAATGGGTATATACATTACTTTGTGGCTCATCGCGTATAAAATTCATCAATCAAAGGATTTGTCATATAAGATTTTAATGAAATTCGCCACAAATATTGTAAATGGGTAGAGTTTATAAAATTATTATGCTTTCGACCCCAAACCCTTTTTGTTTTTCAAATATGAAGTCATGGATATTGGCAAAACGTCAAAATATCGAAAAAGTGTTAATAAAAAGTCGCCCATAACTTCTAAACTATACATATAATCTAAAATTTTTCTATTGGTACCATTTTAAAGGTGAAAACATAACATTTAATGATGTGTGTCTGATTGACATAATAATAACTTGACATATAATTAGAATAGATAACATAGTAAGAAACAATTTTCCTACTTTTTCTCCCTAATTTAAGTATTAACCTTATGTGATTTTTTACCTTCATTTATAAGTTATGGCAATTCGGATATGATTAGTTCAACAACATGATAAAAATTTGTATAAGAGCATGAAATTTTCGCAGTTCTTCATCACTTGCGAGAAATATATTCCCCAAGAATATCAAACCATATCCTGAAAATACAAAGCATTTGCTCTACGAATATGCTTGCCCTTACCATGATTTTTCTCTGTGTGACGGTATAAATTTTTCCATGGATTTGAATGTGGTTTTTAAGTAGATTATATCGATGCCCAAATCATACAAATCGGACTATCAATGTATTTTTAGCGAATTTTCTCGGGAACTATATGAGATACAAACACTTTTTTTTTTAGAAATTGTTAGTTTTCTCAATACTCCATACAAAAGTTATGTTATAACATCTGGTAAATTTTGTAACAAAAGCTTCGTTTAAATTTGTCAATTTGCCTGGTCCGGTATATCTAGTATTAAGCGACACTCTGCACATGTGGTCTGAAATCCAGAGTTGGGAAAAAAATGTAAGACAAATAGTAAGAATAGGATTTTAAAGTACATTAATTCCACTTTCATACAAAACTATTTTGAGTGATTTATACCCATAATTCCTTTTTGCGTATTAAAAATATTTTCCGATTAAAGATTTTGGACTATGTGGAGTTGCAAGGAAGAATTTAAACATGTATGTTCACTTATTGCCGGCGGTAAACAAATAAAGTACTGGCAGAGCACTGATTGGCAATAGTACAACAACTAAAGTGCTGGCAGAGCACCTAATTAGAATTATCTACCAACTTTAGCAGAAAGTGCTTTGCCAGTTCTTGGTCTACAAAATTTAAAATCGTAAAAATAATAAAAGCATTGGCACAGCTTTGAATTTAAGCGCTTTTCCAAAGTTGGCAAAAAGTGTTTCTTTCAGTACTGGGTTAACAAAATTTACAAACAAGATTTTCTACTTAAGTATGTTTTTATAAAAAATTCCTACTAAGTGCAAAATTTTGATTATAGGTGCGATATACTCATGCATTACCTTGTAATGATAGCTTGTTACATTGTGCATTATTTTCCAACGTTAAGTAATAAGTTATAACAAATTATATTATATTATTAAAATAACGAATTGCATGATTTATAAACGTAAAGTAATATTTAAAATATATTTGAAAGTCCATTTTTACTTCGTGTTTTTTTTGTAAGCGACAGGGTAATGTATGTATGTTTCGGTATCACGTAAGAAAAGATGAATTAATGTTCAAAGCAATCAAATATTATATGTGTCGATAACTCAGTGGGTACAGTTCTCGGCAGTCAACCAGAGTTTCCAGGTTTGATTCCCTTTATGATTATTTGGTAATGTGTGGTTTTGGTGGGAAAGACATTTGGTTTGAGAATTCCTTATGTAAAATTTTAGTAAAAATGTATAATTTTAGGGACCGGTGCACTACTTTAACTAATATTGATATCCAAATATTTAGTTTGTCTTAAGATTGTTATAATTAGTGTTGTTTTTGTTCGGTCTAAGATCATATTATAAAATCCAAATAAAAATTTACAATTAATATTTATAAAAAAAGGATATAAAAAAGTAAGTACCATCAATTGATTGTATTTATGATGTTCCGTCCATAGTTATTTATAATTTTTTGTGTTATACCCTCCATCAAATATGGTGAGGGTGTATATCAGTTTGTCATTCCGTTTCTAACATGTCGAATTATAGGTCCCATAAAGACCCCATGAAGTATATATATTCGGGATGCTTTTGCAATTTTAAGTCGATTTAGCGATGTCTGCCTGTCTGGCTGTTGAAATGGCGATCACGGCGCGAAGACGCAAGCCGGGGTACTAATTTTTACCCAGATTATTGGATATCCTCCCGAGCAGTTTGCTATTGAAAATGAGCAAAATCGGTCTAGCAGTTAAAAAGTTATGAGTGAAAATTTGAAGATACTAATGTTTCCATACAAATTGGTGTATTTTAGTACAATTTCATAGTAGCGACTGGTACAAAATATATTTTCTCATATTTTTTCACCAGTCGCTTAGAAGTGATTCACCTCAAATATTTTTCTCTTCAAAAATTTTTTCACCACTAAAAATTTTTTTTTACCTCAAAAAATTTTTTTCAGCTCAAAAATTTTTTTTACTTCAAAATGTTTTTTCACCACATAATTTGTTTTCGCATACAAAAAAATTAATCACCTCAAAAATTTTTTTCTCCACCATAATTTTACTTCAAAAGGTTTTTACATTATTTGTATCAAAAACAGTAGAGAAGATTTTTTTAGATATTGGTGAAGGGTATTCAAAGATTCGGCACCGTCGAATTTAAGCATTTTTTTTTACTTGTTGTATTTAAGTCTTTTTGAAAATATTTTACTTATTTTCATTCATTTCCATTTTTAAATATACTGATAATTATTATTAAAAAATGAATAAAAAAATATTGTTAATAAATATAATCATAATTATTAATTAGTTATTATCGGATTATAATCCGATAACGTAAATACTTTGTACACATAACCCTGACTACTACTTTATTAAAATAAAACTTGTTAGAAAAAAGTTTACTTTTGCGATCTCACTCCTTATTAAAAATGTATAATGATTGGATAATATATCATTAATTATGTTTTCTAAAATATTATATTGATTAAACCTGAATTTGTATATAAAAAATTTCCATTTCCATTTAGTGGGTTAAGATAAAATGTTAATTAAGTGGCAGATTCTTTATAGCCGGTAAGTTAACATTTATAGAGAAAAAAATCACATGCTTCCGACAATATTCACAAAACCCAAAGCAAAAATAATTTTTAATTAAATGTTGATGTCACTAATGTTTACAAAGAAGTAACATTTTGTTGATAACGAGCTACAAAATAACAAAACAAAAAACAAAACACAAATATCTTTCTTTAAAATATCTGTTATGAAATTGATTAATTGAAATAGTTATTAATTTCAATAATAATAATATTTGCATAATTTTTAATTTACAAGAAAATAATCTCAAATAACTACTTCCTTGTTGTTAAAACGTTTACAAGAAAAAAAAATTAATTAATTCCCCTAAACATATATTATAAACATTTTTTTTATCAAATATTAGGTCATTGTCAAAATCTATGACAAAATGTTGTATTATAACTTTGTTAAAAATTTAGATTTATTTACACCTTGTTTTTACCGCAAATATAATTTTTGGCTTTTTACTTAAAGCATGTGTGTGTTACTTATCATTACAATTGTTAAATTGCTAAAAGTTAACAAACAAATAATAAAAAAAATTGTTAATTGTCGTTTATTATGTTGTTAACATAAGCCGATTGATTAAAAAAAAACACAAACAATATTTTGTAACGATCATTGATTAAGGCCGAGATAGTAATGTAGTTATTTAATGTGCTCTAAGCAAGTTTATTTATGTTTACTTCTCACTTGAATTACTCACTCATTTGATAATGAATACAGTTTAATGGCATAAGATTTATTTGTTTCTTTTTATAACATTTGAGATATTTTAAATGCAATTGAGTGAAGAGCAGTAGTTTGTGTTAATTGAAGTTTTGTTTATATACCTAATGAAAAATGTTAGTAAAAAGTTTTTATTAATTTATGTTAAAATCAATTTAATATATATGTATGATATTTCAAAAAATGTTAGTGATGTGCTCGCCAAATACAGGATGTAAAATAAAACACAGACGAAATTTATTGTGTTCAATTTTTATGTTCAGTAATATCTAGAAATGATTAAAGAAATATAATATATCATGATAAAGATAATACATTTTTTATTGTCACAATTAGTCGAATAAAAAATTTTAAATTGGACCTTCTGAATGAGCTTTAAAGGAGGGGTTGTTGCTGTGTAAATATGTTCTAAAATCTTTTTAATTACTGAATTCCAAATAATAAACTAATAAATAATAATCAAAAAAAAAAAATCTTTTCATTGATCTTATAAAAAAAAACAATTTTTTAAATTTTAATTTTTTTTCATTTGTTTTATCACGGAGATAAAAATAATAATAAAAATACAACTATTAACTGTATGAATATAATTAACGGTAATTTTGTATGTGATCACATGAGCAAACATATATGCGTTCAAGAATGGTTAAATAAACGACAATACATGATGTCATATATGACCGTATATCTTCGGATCAAATATTTAAGTGTATATGGCCGTATATGGTCATATTTGATCATATATGGTCATACATGATTACTGTTTATATAAGCATATATGACCATATATAAACATATGCGGCCATATACTCTCATATTTTGGATCCGAAGATATATGGTCATATATGACATCATGTATGGTCATATATTAAACCATGTATGGACGTATATGACTATGTTTGCCCATGTAAGATCGTATACAAGTCCATCTATGTTCATTAGGGTGGCCCTTAGCTATATGGCGGATTTTTTTTGCAGATTCTTTTCACCCTCACCCCCCAGTTTGGTGATTGGTAAATATTGGTAAAAAAATCATCCTCAAAAAATTTCAGGTGAATCGGTTGGGGTTAGGACGTGCTGCAAACCTGCTGGAATTTGGGGAAAACCAAAAAAACTTCAAAACTATTGATTTAACAAAGAAATTTTGTGAAAGATACTTATTTTGGGGATCAGTGTGTATGGGGTTTAAACCGTCTCTATTTCTATACACACAACTTGCAGCACACAAATCTTACCGTTATAAAAGCAGCAGAATTTCTGTTTACTTTTCTGCCAAACTACTTGTTTTTTAATGTCGATCATTTGAAATTCTAACTCGTAGTGAACGTATTCAAATGTGCTCAAAATTTCTTCGGAAAAACATATAAATTGTCAGTAATTTTTCTTTAGGTTTATGTGGGAGTAAATCGTGGGACGGCTGAAATGTAGAGAATTAAAAACAGCCATCAGCGAGTATTTCTCTAAAGAGAACGCAGTGCTCTCGAAAAATTTGCTATACACGCAGAGAAAAAACATGGTTGAGCAATCATATTCGAAGAGCATCCTATATTTTTGGGATTATGATTGTGCCAACCATAGTAGTACTATAATATAGTTATCATATTATGATGACAAAATAACCATAATTTTACCATAATATGATCCCTACAGTTATATTATTATTCGAAACTATGAAAAAGTTTTTTTAAATTTAAGAATATTTCATTAAGAAATGTTTTTCCTAAAGAAAAAATTTGGTATTAAGCACTTTTTCAAAACATTTTTGATTCTATGTAATTTTTAAAGAAAAATACTCCAAAAAATTGTTTAAATTTAAGCATTAGAAAAAGTCCTTAGAATCCAAGTATTTTTCATGATGAAAAGTCCTCACAATCTAAGAATTTATTTTAATACAAATTAAAAACAGAGTATAGAATATGAGAATGTTTCATTAAAGAAAAGTCCATATAATCTAAAAATGTTTCCATTAGTCAAATTTCTAAAAATCTGGTATTTTGTATAAGAAACCTATCTTATACAAAATTATTTTATTAACATTCTGAGTTTTTTTTCCTCAAGAAAGTCGTTATTTTATAAGAAATCAATTAATAAACATTTTTTTTATTGGTTTTATTGAAAAGAATGAATGAACTGATACAGTTTTTATTTTTATTTTTTTGGTTTTTTTTTCATAGTAAGAATTTCTTTACCAAAGTATGGTTACAGCCAATCATGTTATAAAATAGAAAGTGTCAATCATGAAATAATTAAATATTTACTATAATAATGATTTGATGGTTAGAAGCTATTTATAAACCAATAACTTGATTGTGACAACCATACACGAATGCAGTAACTATAATATATTAGCAGTGATCATGTTGCAACAATAAAAAAGCAACAATAAAAATCAAGACATTTCAACCGTTATTAGAAGTGGTATTGAGCAGTTTATTTCCAAAGAGAAAATTTTTTGAAAGATTTGTGGAAGAAAATCCTGCTAGTTGGCATAATATGACTGCATTCACTAAAGCAAAAGATGTTGTTGTACAATTAAATATGGTTAAAGATGCAGCGGAAAGAGGTGTCAAGTTAAGGATCTAATTTGATTCTCACAAACGATGAGGAGCAAAAACAAAATATTCTAAAAGTTGTTAAGGATTATAGAAACAAGTGCTCCGGCTGCGACAGAAATAAATTAGTTCAAAAACTTTAATATTCGAAACTTATTATTTTTGCTTTTAATACTTTTCTGCATATATAATATACATTGTATATACATTTTTAATAAAAATAAAACCATGAAATACAATTTTTTGTGAAATCAATACTTTTGAAGTTATGAGACAAGAAATTTCAATTTTTTTGGTTTTCCTCAAATTTGAGTGGGATTGCGGCACGTCTTAGCTCCAGCCGATTAGCTTGAAATTTTTTCAGGATGATTTTTTACAAAAATTCACCAAACTGGGGGGTGAGACTGGGAAAAATCAAACATTTCTTGTTAATGGCCACCCTTATGTTCATAGATGTTTCGATTTTATTCAAGAATTTTTTAACAATTTTTTAAATTTTGTAAATTTTTTCGATGCACATAAATACATGTTCTTCCATATTTGTCCATATATGACTCACTTTCGCAATTATATAATACCATATACTTCCATATATGAGTCCCTTTTGCAAATATAAAATCCCATATACCTCTGTATCGAATCAGATATATGGAAATATATGACCATATATGAAACATACATATGTGTCCATATTTGCCAATATATGTAACCACATATGTTGTAATGTGAACATATATGAAAATTTTACACAAAACTTTTTAAATTGCACACAATTGAAGAAAAATCTTACATATTTATAAGGGGATTATATTAATCGACTTTTCATTTTAATCGATTAAGCGTCTTAAGAATTATTCGGGTTTTTTTTCTAAACTACACTCAGAAAAAAAAATTAGTAGAAAAATTTGTAAACGGTTTTCAATCGCAATTTACTATTTTTACTGATTTTTAGTAAAAAGATTATTATTTAGCAAATCTTTTTGCTATTTACATTTCACAAATTACAGAGTTTTTACAGAATATCTACAAATTTTCGTTGCTAATTTCAGAAATCATTTTACAAATTTTTGAAAACCGATTTGCTAAAATTAGCAAAAAAAATTACTAATTTTAAAAAAGTGGATATTATGGAAATGTTATTTCTAATAATTTAAACTTATATATACAAACTTAAATTGCCCTTAAATGTTTCATAGGATTAAAAAAGGGATCGGAAGTGAAGATACCGACTCATGTCTAAAAATAGGACATCCACTTAAAATAGCACTAAAGTTTTTTTATTTCTAAAAATCAGCCCTAACAACAATTTAAATTTCACCTTAAAAGTAAAAAAAATTTTTTTTCAAAACAGAAATTACCAAATTAAAACAAAATGATAAATTCGTTTATGTTTTAAGAATTTTTAAGATTTTTAAGCCTTTGATTTTTTTTTCATTTTGTATAAAACATCTTTTAAAAAATATAATTAAAATTTTTGATGCTCGATAAAAAAAATAAATCTACAACTTTGTACTAATATTAATAGTATTTAGTATTTTTTTTTTGCTGATTTTAGCAAACGGATTTTAAATTCCACTTTACAAAAAGTCTACTAAAATTTAGTAGCGACTACTAATTTTTCTACTAATTTCATTGTATTACACGTCAGCAGACATGTGTTGCTAAGATTAGCAAAAAATACCGCTGGGCTCAAATTAGCAGAATTTCCCGTAATAACAGCAAAATTTTCAGTTGTCATTACAGACTTTTTTTTGGTGAGTGTAGATAATGGAATAAAATTTTTAAATTAATTTATAAATCGGAAAAAATTGGTTATTTTGTTGCTTTAATAATTTCATTTAAAAAAGAAACAAATATAAGTTCAGTAACACTTTAAAAATTCATATGCATAAAAAATTAATTAACTTGGATTGTGTTTTGAAAGCAATTTTAGATTTTCTGTCGTCTCTTTAACATATAAAAATTTTATCTAAATTACGGCAGGCAAAATGACAAAATGTCAACGTTTTACATTTTAAAGTTAAGCCGAAATTAGTTATACGTACAATTACCTCTATAATAATACTTTGGTATCGGATAACTTTTATTAAACAACTCGAGTTAAACGTTAACTTCAATTAATTATATACAGATTTTACAATCATTACTATAGATAAGCCCTAAACTTTGGTTAGCTAGCAGACCTCAATGAGTTGAACGGGAATAAAAAATCTTAAATTTTAATTTTTGTCTTTTGATGTGCAAAACGTAATAAATGAGAGATATTCCGTTAAGGATCGATTTTTCCTCGTATGCTTACTTCCCTCCGTCTCTATATTTGATTTAAGTAATCTTGTAATGCAGTTTTGTTTTCCAGCCAGGGAAAACTCAGGGTTAGTTGGGTCTATTAAAGGTCTGCTTCCTTTAATGATTAGTATAATCGCTTCCGTAGGTGACGAGAACGGAAAGCGGTTAATGACATAGACAAGTCGCTTTTAGGGTTATAGCGAAACTATTCACTAGGTCGGAGTACGACAAGGGTCTGAGGTAACCCGAAGGTAACTTTTGCTAATTCGTGAAATGCGAAGGGAAAGGTTTTGTAAATGGTTCTTACTAACTCACAAGTATAATAGGCAGGTGAATCGTAGTATCCGGTAAAGGGTTTAACTAAGGTGAGGAAATATTTCTAAATAACTTACGAGAATAATCGGCAGGTGAGTCGGGTTAAATAGGTTTTAACTACGGTTCCTATGTTTACGTGACTCACAAGAATAATCGGCAGGTGAGTCGGGAAATCGGGAAAAGGTTCTAGATATGATTGGTTAATAACTCTACATAACTCACGAGAATAATCAGCAGGTGAATCGGGTAAATCGGTTTTAACTACGTTTATTATGTCGAAGTGACTCACGAGAAAAGGTTCTAACGATGATTAGTTGATAACTCTAAGTAACTCACGAGAATAATAGGCAGGTGAGTCGGGTTAAATCGGTTATAACTACGTTTACTGTGTTAACGTGACTCACGAGAATAATCGGCAGGTGAGTCAGGTAAGGTCGGAAAAAGAGTAAGCGAATTGGATCAATTGGATACTGAACTGCTCAATTAAGTGTGATTAAGTACAATCTTGTAAACAAATCATTTAAAAATTTTTTGTTTTACTTTTTAAACTGCATTTTCAAAAACTTTGAATCTGGAGGATATTATGAATGCTTTTGTTTTATATCAACCTTTAAAAAAAGATATTTTTTAAAACATTTTTACATATATATTTTTTTTAACATTTTTGATTAACCGATTAATCATAAAAACTTAATCGAATTAATCGTCATTTGAAGTTTACAAATTGTTGCATTAATCGAATAAAGATTAACCGATTTGATATCCTAAAATTTACGAGTATATTGGATTTTGGGCTTTAACCTGGGTTTTACTTCTTTTTCACTTAACTGTTCATTCTTTTATGTTCTGTTAAATTGTCGGTAAATTATTAACAAAACATTTTAATTCTGCCCCACTGTGTAATAGAGGAAAATGTTCTAAAGCAGTAAAAATCTGTTCTGGTTCTTTACCAGGCTTTGTTTTACTTATCATAGATAGTAGACTTCTTTAATATTTCACTTGCTTTTTATTGAAAGTTTTTATTTTTTTATATTCTGTTTAATATTTGCAAAAAGTATAAATACTTTTATTTTATATCGATTAATGATAAAACTATAAATCTTAAGTATTATGTTTTGTTTGTATACATTTCTTCTGGTAAGCTCTAATTTTTCTAATATTATCAGTTTAATGGAACCACCAAAAAAATTATCGTTAAATGTAGTAAACTTTTGTTGGAGCGCAAATGGTGTGTCATAAAAAAAAAACTTTTCCCTTTTTAATAAAATGAATAGCTTATAAAATTTATACTCGTAGTATAGATTTCTTATTTAAAAACTCTTAAACAAATATCATCCAATATATTCATGCACAATTTCTTGTTGCTATTACTCGTACTTTAGCTTATCACATCGCCCATTACATGCTAAAATGTCTTCCAAAGCTAAAGTGATAATAAAAATTGTTCAAGAAAAATAAACGAAGTACATATATAAAATAAGGAACTTAAAGAAGAATAAAAAAAAGTACGACAAGAAAATGTATTGAACGATTATCTGTTTCAAAAAGAATTTGTAAAAAATAAAGAAAAATAATAAATAACGATTTAAGAATTTAAAAGGAAACCAAAAGTTTTCATAGAATTAAAGAATTATTAAGGCCTTGAAATTTTTATGTTGAAATGCAGATACGATAAAAATGAAAGGAAATATTTAAAGCCAAATCTTAAATATATATTTTTCTGTTGAAATCATGATATGAAAATAATGAAAGGAAATATTTAAAGTTATATTTTAAATATATATTGTTTAATTTTTATTTATAGTAGAAATAGGAGGCGTATACATAATATTGGTTTTAAAGCTTCATATCACTCATACGTTTGGTATGGCGTTCAAAACCCGTTTTCGTTTAAGAAGGAAAATAATTAAAAAAAAAAAAAAAATTATGTAATTTTTTCTACGAATTTTTATAAATGTTTCCTTAAATATTTAGATATAGATTTTTTTAAAATAAGTATTTATTATATGATGGCTACACGCATTCTTTTTATTAAAACATGCAAAGTATGACGTAAACTGTAACAAAAAAAATCCACAAATTGAATTTAAAAGTCAGAAGCGTTACAAATATTTCAATACCATAAAATGCAACTAAAATACAATGCAAGTAAATAAAACTTTAAGCTTTGCATTGATGTTATCTACCCGTGTGAATATTTCGATTTTTGTTTGCTAATAATTTAGCGAGTTTTTATCACATCTGAAAATAATCTCGAATAAAAAAAATTAATTTTTGATTTTTTTTTCAAAAATAACAATTTTTTATATTTACAATAGGAATTGAATTATGAACAAATGAGACAAAAAATATAGAGATAAATCCAAAAAAAAATTTATTAAAACAAGTACCGGGAACGTGGGTTTATATGGAGCGAATTTCTTTAAATATGGTGGCATGATTTATGGTTTCATATAACATCAACCAGATGGGTACGGTTGTGTGTAGCTAAATAACATTTAAGCCTAATTTAGAATATGGATCGATTTCAATCAAATTCAATGGGGTTTATTTTTCAAATAGGACCTTTATGTGAGGGTAGGGTAACTATGTATGGGGCGATTTTAATCAATTTCAATAGGAATGCTCCTTGCGGAAATAGAACTTATGTACAAAATTGCATTTAAATATATTTTTTCGACCTGTATGTAGTTTAATTAAAAAGTTTACATGGACCCACGGACAGTCAAATGGACAGACCTCGTTAAGTCGACTGGAAAATTGATTTGGCGCTGTAAACGTAAATTCAAGTTATACACCCAGAGGAAAGATTGGTTGCAATTAGATCAAAGCTATTATTTGGAATAACCTAAAATCTAGTGATAAAGCAGACATGTTGTAGTGGGAATTAAAAAAGGGAAAAGAAAGTACAAATTAATCCTATTGTTCAGTTATTGGTATTTCCAATGCTCTTCAAAAATTAAATTCGTTTAGTATTTGTGTGCGGTGGAAGCAATCATTTATTTAGTGAATGTATTACAAATCTGGTACAATTAATCAAATTTTTTAAAAAATGGTCGATATTCAAAAGTGGTAACAACAAGTACGGTTATTCTGATCAAATATTTATAACATTTATTTTGGATTTCAGCAGAAGCAACCGAATTGTATTGATAATAGACGTCACTAATGATGGGTATTGATGAACAAATTCTATATTATAGGGTTTTCCAATAAGGACTTGACAACTTTTTTTTTAAATAAAATGCCGACATTTATGAATGGAACTCATTCATATGTCCACTGCGGGCACGGCGGAAGCGGTCCATTCGTTGGACCCTATTTTCGATGACTCGGTCACACATTTCGGTCGTAACGGCCGCTATTTTGCGTTTAATGTTGGCTCTGAGTTTTTTCAATGTCATCAGCTTGTTGGCATAGACCAATGATTTGACGTAACCCCAAAGAAAAAAATCTAGAGGCGTTAAATTGCACGAAGGAGGTGGCCAATTGACTGGTCCATTTCTTGAGATAACACGCTCACCAAACTTGCTCTAAATAAATCGATTGTATCGTATGCTGAGTGGTTTGTGGCACCGTCCTGTTGAAACTACATGTCATCCCAGTCCATGTTTTCAAATTCGGGTCAAAAATAATCAGAAATCATGGCGCGATAACGATCGTTATTGTCAACGAAAAAATATGGCCCAATGAAGCCGCCGGCATTCAAACCGCACCAAACAGTTATTTTTTGTAGATGAAGTGGTGATTCATGAAGCCTATGTGGATTTTCACCAAACCAATCACGCATATTTTGCTTATGAGCCAAAAATGAGATTCGTCACTGAAGATGATTTTGCTCTTAAAGTTTTATAATATGCATATGTTGTTCGTGTACTTTACCATGATGAAAATGTTGAGTTTACTGAAAAAAAGAATGTAAGAATTAGAAGATCAGTTAAATAGTGCGTTCACAAATTACATTCAAAGTTGTCAAGGATATATTGGAAAACCATTTGTAATTGTTTTCCTAACTAATTGTTTAAATTAAATATTTGCCATCAAAATTAATAAGTGTTGGTGGTGTGGTTGGTAGAGAGGTAGCTCAGTACTCCGAATTTCCGAGTTCAAATTCCGGAAAAGGCAAACATTTAAAAAAAAAATGATTTTTTTAATTAAAATCAAATGTTCAAATGTTTAAATGGCTAATATATTAAAGAAAATTAAAATTGGTTGTGGTGTAGTTTGCAAGTGTGTGAACTATGAATCTGAATGCCCAGGTTCGATACCGGAAAAATCTAAAAAACAAAATTTTTCTTAAAATAAAATTTTGTAGAACGTTATAATATTTCTATGGAACATAAATATTAAATTAGATAACTGAATATTGGCTTTCACAACTAAAAATATAATTTAATATGAAGATAATTTTCGTAACCGCTAGAATTCGATTGGCAACAAATTCGGTGGCCACAACTTGTACTGTTTTCTGGGTGTATGACCATTTAAACTTGAAATTCTTTTGACCAACATTAACTCTATATCAGTCCGTTTTTAATAAATATTAAAACAGGCCACCAAATACAAGTGCCTTAAGGGTTAACAAGTTCTTCAAATATGTTCATTTTAATTCATTTAGTGCAATTTCAAAGCCCGTGGGGCCAATTCAGTAAAATTACAAAAAAAAAAAATGCAACTTACTAGCTAATGTGTATTAATTATTATAGAAAATAAAAAGTAATAACCCACTAAGCAATAGTTTTTCACATAATTATTTTATATATCCAAGTAAACATTCCCTGCAAAAATAAATGGAAGTGATTCTTAAATAATCAATTTTTCACTGATTCCAAAGTATCATTAAGTTAATTTCCATTCTTAAGTAGTTCGTTTTCACAACTTTCAAAAATGTAATTTTTAATGAAATTTAGTTCTTTTCAAATCTATGACGTGTAACTTATTTTAAAAATAATAAAAGTTAAACGTTAACAATAGATATTTTCATATAAATTTGATATTCATAACTATGGTTAAGTAGTAATCTTTGGTTATTTTGAAACAAGTTATGATTTGTATCAATTTTTAACTTTGAATTTCGAATAAAGTAATTTAAAAGAAAATAAGGCTCAATTACTAAATGTGAATTAATGAAAGCTTTGTAAAATTTATATAAAAAATTCAAAATATATTTGGGAACATCAAAAGATCTCTTTTTTCACTAAACCATAAAAAGGGCTTTAGATGCAATGAAAAGGGATCATAAAAGAAAACTTCCACCCTATTACATCCCTATGAAAAAGTCATGGGTTCCGATCCGAATTTTCACAGCACCGGAATCAAAATCACGGCTTCTTTTCTCTTTTTTTCTACTTTTTTTGCTGGGTTATTATGAATAATGAAGAACAAATTCAAATTTGGAAAATACCTCTGTTGAATATAAAATACAAAAAAAAAAAAAAAAAAAAAAAGAAAAATTCAATCAGCGGTATTTATAAAAATTTTAAACAGTGTTTCAAGCCAATTTTAAGCAGAATTTGCTAAAATTGTATTCATAAACGAATTTTAGCTTAAAATACCTTTTTTAAACCTTGTTCAAATAAACGAATTTTTAAATTGGTTCGACCCTATTTTAAACCTATTTTAAGATGACATTATTGCTTTGTGCTTATGTTCATTTTAAACATTTTTGCAAAAAATTGGCATTTAAACAAAAGAAGTTATTTGTTTTTGTTTAATAAATAATGGACCCTCTACATTTGATGAAAAGAATTAGTAAGAACCATTTGTATATGGAAATTGTGATATATTTAGTTGTATTTTGTTTATAATAGAAACTATTGCCCAAATTTCAAACAATCGTCAGACGAAAATTTACAAAAAGAGGAGCGACCCGTTTTCAATTTTGGATAAAAAATTTTAGCAAAAATAATAATATTTTTGGATATTATTCATTGTGTTTTATAGTGGTGTGTTGTTTAATCAAAACAAAGAAAATAAAAACGGTTATTTGAATACTTTTTTTCCTACAATAAAATCATTATCTATGTAACACTTTTATTGGGCATTTTGTTTTGACTCTTTTTCTTTTTTTTAGTTAATAAACAAGTTTTCATAAATTTTTTGTTTTATAAAAACAATATTTTTCTGAAAAACGACAAAAAAAAATACATAGAAACGAGTACCGTATGGTTTAGTAGTCATTGATTTGCATCATTACGATTAATATGACAAATAAAAAAATACAGTGTTGCCATCTTCAAGTTAAAAAATCATTAAATCGTTTATTAGTTAAAATACTGATTATGAATACGAATTTTTAATAAACCTTTTTTAGGCTTAAAATGTTTTTTAACTAAAATGCATTTGAAACTTGAATTAAGGTTTTTTTTAGGAATTCCGCTGAATATATTTAAATAAAAAAAAATAAACATTGGCAAAAAAAGTAAAATACAAGTTGGAGAAAAGCACTTAAAAAAAAAAAACAAAATTAGTAGAAAAAATATTTTTTATTGGAAAAAAGCTCTTTGGACAAAAAAAATGTGAAAAAAAAACAATTTAAAACTCTAAAATCTTAAGAAAAAGCTACGTTAAAGCTAGAAACTGGTAAATCCAAAAAAGCAGAAAAAAGCAAATATAATTAAAAAAAGCAAAAAGAGCAAAACAAGCAAATTTGTCTTCTTTGATGATAAGGCAAGATTAAGAAACTCAATTGCATGATTGTTCAAAAGCAAATATACGGCATTGCGTAAAATAAGTGAAAAATAAATTGATTATAGTGCTCTTGGAAGAGCGTTAAATAACTTTGCCTCTTTAACAAAATATTTTATTATTTGTAGTGAAATATCAAGTATAAAACAATGTGATACACTATTTTCGGACATGGATGATTTCTATGGCAGATAAATGCTTTGGATTAGTATAGTAAAACCCTTGACAGATTTTTTTTTTTTAATTTTTTGGAAAATGCTGTATGATACACAATATCCAAACAGAGCTTAAATTTTGCATCGTATGTCCACAAAATATTATATTGGGAATATTTTTGTAGGCTATTTTTATGAATCATTTAAGTGATTTCTTCTAAAATATGAGTTTTAAGCGTTAAAATATTTTTTTCCAAATTTCACTAAAGCTTAACAAAATTAAAAAAAAAAAATGCGTCCGGTAGATGTAAACTCCTATAAGGGATAGATTTTAATTTATCACTTGTAGTATATTCAAAAAACGAAAAACAAAAAAAACAATCTAGGGCACTTTTCTAGTAAATTAGTTTTTAGCCCCGGAGATATAATGTTATAATATTTTTTTAATTAAATATTTTAATCCTTTGTTAGTTTTACTAGGGATCACCATAGACTGGAATTGTATGCGGGTGAACTAAAGCCCTAAAAAATCTAAATTTAGATTCATTATTTGTAAATGTACAAAAAAAAAAAAATGGTAAAGATAATGAAAACCTGAAACGAGCATATAACTTGACTGCACCTTCGTAGCGCCAATCCCTTTGAAAAATTTAATATACTAATCAAATAAATTCCTCGACGCATTTTTTTTGTAATTTTTGGGTCGTCTTACTACAATCACCTAATAAATCTAACTCGCATATAAATGATACACGTCCGAACATACTGCTACACCCTATATATATTTTACAAAAAACAACAATTCACCATTTCCGCGATTAAACATCTCCGAAAAATTTTCCGCCAAAGTCTTTTAGGGGACTTATTTTTTGGGTATTTATAAAAAAAAAGAACTTAACTCACCCATAAAGAAGACAAAAAAGATTTAAAATCTTCTATGAATTTCATAGTAGACATCTAAACACAGAATTAAGCTCACAAGAACATTTATACTGTTATTTACATGTTGTTTAATACAGTGTGGCCATAAAATAGATAACTGTAAATGGTCATATAACTTGACTGTACCCACACAGCGCCAAACCCTTTGGAAGTTTTACTATACTAACCAAATAAATTCCTCGATATCTTAAACCGTACCACACATAATGTTGCATAGAGCAATTTTTGATAAGGGATCCATCAAAATAAGGGGAAAGATTTTGCAAAAAATTTGGCAACTCTGGAAAATTACAAAATATTGGACATCTACTTGAAACATAAAACCAATGTTTCAAAACATGAAAAATACCTGCAAAACAACAATTAACAAAATATTTTGTTTGCTTGTACTTTTTTTTGCTGCAATACCAACTTCATGCTACGTGCAGACGTTAAGTTAAAAATTTACAAATTAAAAATTTCATAAAGAAAAAATTTAAAAATTTCTTTCGAAGTGCAAAATTCATTAACGAGGTTTATATTTTTATTGAATTCAAACTCATTGATAGAATTGAGATCATTACTATATTTGTACTCGTATATTTACCAAAAACAGTACATTTCACTGAAATTTTTTAAAAAAGCATTAAATCGATTTGGAAAAACAGTACTTTTCGCAGTATATTTTTTATTCAATGTATAAAAAAATTAACAATCATTTCCATCAAAATCAGCTTTTGTGGTTGTTTTGTATTTGTCGTTTGAAGCAATTTGAATAAGCAATTCCGGCTTTGTTTTGAGGTAATTATAGAAATCAACGCATTTGTACTTCAAATTACATTTGACGGCCAGAATCGCCTTCAATGTTTGCACATCTAATCGGTTTTTGTCTGACGTCCAAGTTTTGTTCACTGCAGAGAAGATTCGTTCCACTGGTGCTGAAATTCCTAGCAAACATAAAATATATTTAACGGTCGTGGCCATTTCTTTGAATGCGCAATCGGCGTTATTGAGATGAATAAATATCTCCACCCACCGATCCACAATGGAAACATTGCCTTCTCTCCATTGCATAATTTTGTCGCTCGTACAATAGTTTTTGATATATCGAAATTGGGTGTGCAAATTTTCCGCATTTTCATTGGCACTGTACAAATTGTATTCGCTCAACTTGTCCATAACGGCTTCGACTTCATTCCATGTTGGTGTTTCTTGCAATACTGCCCACGCAAAAAGTTTCAGTGGCTCGAACGGTGCTGTCCATAAATGTAAGTATGAGCCATCTCAATCGAACTGTATCCATTGTCAATAAGTTTTTGCTTTTCTGCTACTACAGCTGGCGATAAAAAATCATCCTCTTGACGCATTTTTAGTATTTCTTCGAGCTCATTAAAACAGTGTGCAACCTCGATTGCAGTGACATCATCACCTTCAACTTTCAGCACATATTTCCCAAATAATTCAGCCTAATGAAAGAAAAATAAATTAGAAAGAGAAGAGGAAAATTCTATATAATTAGAGAAATTGAATTGGCACCCCCAATGAAATTTTTTACCTGCTTTTGAACGAATAGCAACCAAAATTGTGATGATTCTTCACTGAAAAAATCCTTAAACTTTTTTTCTCCTCTTTTAAGTCCAAGAAAATACATTTGAAGAACATCATAGAGTTTTAAAATACGCTTGATAGCTGGTCCGAGAGCCAAAAATCGTGTTTTTGCATATCCGAGCAGCCTGTTATGTTCCACTTCTGCTTCTTCACAAAAAGCTTTCACTGCTGTCATGCGTACAGTGTTAAGGTAGAAGTGAGAATATGTTTTAACAACAACCTACTCTACGTCGAATGGCATTTCATCACATGCGAATTTCAATGCATTGTGTGTTATGTGAGCGGCACAGCCGATGCCGACCAAATGTGGAAGCCACTGTTTCAATCGGTGATAAATATTATTCTTTCTGCCACGAGTTTCTCCACCAAAATTAACTTTTGCATTATCGCCACAGAAGCAGACAATTTTCTTCCTCAGATCGTAGTCACTGGCAGTAGACGTTATTAGATCGGATGTTAAGGTGGAATTTTCACCAGCTTCTTCGGTTAAATTCAAAACTTTAACGCGTACTCCGACAGTAGGGATAAAATATCGAACGAGCACAGGAAAAAGTTTGATATTCCCATGGTTTGATGCATCTGTGTAGATTGACACATTACTACAGTCTTTTAAATCTTCTTTAAGCAATTGTTGGGCGTGCGGCGCGAAAACATTGGTGACTATTGCTTGACATGCTTATTTTGATGTAAACAATATTATTGCATGAATTCGCTGTTCGCTGAGGGAGAAAAGCAGTACGCAGTTTTTGATGTCGAAAAACAGTATAATACTGCGAAAAACAGTACAGATATGAGCATTATGCATAAGTAATGTGCATGGAAATCTGTGTCGATTTACTAACTTTTCTAAATCTATTGTTGCACAGTGTTAGCTAACGGTTTTTGTTTTAACTAAATACTGAAGTATATATAATAGTGCACCCCTTTAAAAGCAACATCTCTGCAACTTTATTATAATTACCAACAATTTGCATACAAATGAAGAGGAAACCCGCAAGAGAGAGAGAGTTTTGTTTTCAGTTCGATGTGAAACAACAAACTAAACGGAAATCGTTTAGACTCTGTGAACTTTTAACGTCCGCCTTCATTATGATGCGTACAAAAATATTTACTATGACATTGACTGTGATGATGGTGACATGGTCTTGTGAACAACTTCATCAACAACATGAACAACAGCAACTACAAAAATATCATAATTTATCAATTATGCAAAATGTCATTGACTCGGATATGCCATTACCTTTGCAAAATGCGATTGCCGCAAGTTGGCGTATTATATATGAATATTTTGTACCAAATACAAGTAGTTTTATGCTAAGCATAAACGTACGCGAAAAACATTTAAAATGGCATATGAGAGATTTGTTGAATAATGTATTATTAAATTTATCAATGATAAAAGTGGAAATTGAGAATATTAATTTAGAGCGATGTCGGTCATTTAATCGTAAATACAATTTTATTATTGTGGATAGTGTGGCAGCATTAAGGTACCGTATTTAAATGAAAATGTTAACAAAAATTAATACATATTTTATTTTCTTTAGAGAATTAAATCCTGCTAAGTTGACCAGTGATTATGATATACAAGAAAATTATATTGTATATTTTATGCATGATTCAATAAATTCGAATGAAATCTTGGCCGTACTCCATGAAATATTTTTATACTTTTGGGAAAATTCCATTATTAATGTGTCATTAATGAAAATCAATAATTCTACCGTAGAATTTTTTACATATTTTCCTTTTGATAATTACTTGTCTTGTAAGATGCCTGTCATAAAGCCCATTAATTCTAGTGGTTGGCCAGCAACAATTGGATCGCCAATATTTCCTGAAAAAATTTATGATTTAAGAAAATGTCTCTTATCTGTGGCTGTTTGGAATACGCCTCCATATTTGAGCTATTTTCAAAATGATAAAGGGATGTATGATATTGATTACTTTGAAGCTAAACTATTAAAGGTTTTGGCAAAAAAATTAAATTTTTCATTAGATTTACAAGAACCGCCCAATAATGAACAAAGAGGAAATAGGCTAGCAAATGGTACTTTAACTGGAGCTATGAAAATGGTGAGATTCGTATTTATTGTTTATTATTTTATAAAAATATTATTTGGGTTAATGTAAGATAATTGCTAATGACTTCAAATTTTAAGTTTGAACTTAATGAAAACACAGATCAATGCATAACAAGTACTTTTGGTTGGTCTTGTCATTTCTCAGAGGCCCATTGAAAAGATTTTTCAAAATAAATTTAAGATTTTTATATTATATACTAAATAATTTTTTTTATAAAAAACCGGTTTTGGTATTTACAAAAAAAGAAACGGTTAACCGATTTTATCGGTTTAGTATTTCCATTAAAACGTCATCGTAAAAAGGTTGCAAAAGGCAGCAAAAAATTTAAATAAAGATATTACAGCAAAACTCTTTACATGAATCTGCCCAACCTAGCGACACTGAAGCGTTGAATTTTTATCACACTTGTAACACAAATGTTATTGGAACTCTGCAGCCCTTTTTAGTATTTTCCGTAACGAAAAAAAATTTCCGATTTTCTCGTTTGATCCTACTAGATACCAAAACATCAAAACCGGTACGTACTGGTATTATTATAAAATTTGGTGTTTACAATAAATTATGTGTTGTTGTACACCTAGATGATATTAACGAATTTTTGCACTCAATGAACTTGTCCATTGAAACCCTTCATAAAATAAAATACAGTTTTCGTACAAAATTTTATCAAAAATTTATTTTGTTTATTAAAAATATCACAAATTTAATGAATTAGAAGAAAACTTCATAAATTTAATAAAAAAAAAATAATAAAATCTCGATTTTGGTATTTACTTATACTATCACGTTATTCGATTGGAACTACATATAACAGGTCAATTGAAAAGTCCCCGACCTACCATACTAAAACACATTTTTTTTTGGCAAAATTCCTTTTTTTATTCAACAAAGTTCCCTCAAGGGCGATACACTGATTATAGCGACCCTCCAACTTTTCGATACCATTTTTGTATTACGATTTGTCATTTGCTTCAAAATAGGCCTCAGTTTCGGCGATCACCTCTTCATTCGACGAAAATTTCTTCCCAGGGAGCATTCTTTTGTGATCTGAGAATAGGAAATAGTCGCTGTGGGCCAGATCTGGACAATACGGTGGATGCGGAAGCAATTCGAAACCCAATTCGTGGATTTTGGCCTTCGTTTTCACTGACTTGTTTTTGTTCAAAAGTGAGCTCGCGCGGCACCCACTTTGCACAGAGCTTTCTCATACCCAAATATTCGTGAATGATATAATGTACACGTTCAGTTGATATCTTTGGAGTACCTGCTATTTCATTCAATTTTAATTTACGGTCATTCGAAATCATTTTCTAAATTTTTTTGATGTTTTCGTCCGTAAAAACCTCTTTTGGGCGTCCACTGCGTTCACCGTATTCGGTACTCATTTCACCACGTCTAAACTTAGCATACTAGTCCTTAATGGATGTTTTTTCTAGGGCAGTTTCCGGAAACTCGTCATCAAGCCAAGTTGTTGCTTTAACTGTATTTTTTCCCTTCAAAAAGTAATATTTTATCAACACGCGAAATTCCTTTTTATGCATTTTTTTCACAATAACAAAAGTTGCTTCACTCAAAATGCTATAATTCACAAACCAATGATCCGACAGCTGTCAAATTTATACACGTGTCTTTTAAGTCTAGTAGCACTATCTACGTGTTAGGCCGGGGACTTCTCAATTAACCTTTTATTTTCTGTTATACTTATTATAATTGCGAATATTTTAAAAAATAAAAGATAGATAAGATGCTTATATATATATCAAATATAATAAAGATTAAAAAGGATATTATAAAACCAGACGGAAATAAAAAATAATAAAATTATAATACACAACATAATTTGCGGTGTAAAATGTTTTAGTAAGTTTTCGGAGAGCTAAAAATCTGATTTATTTTGTCAATTCGCCACACTTGTTTAAAAAGATTTTTGTATTTTTCCTTAGCCCATTTAATAATATTCTTAAAATAATTTCTAATAAATATTTATGTTCTGTTCAAAAGTAAAAATGTATCTTGCCCTAAAATGCTTGTACTTTGAATTTTACAGAAATACGATAGAAAAATTTAATTATAAACATATCTAACATCAACCGAAGAATCTTCATTAATATGACAATAATTATGGCACATGTGTTTTAGTGAATACTGCTCTATTTCCAATTGAATTTCAGAAAAAACAAGTTTTAATTGAGAATTCCCAAATAATAATTCAGAAAAGCTCAATTTTAGTTTGGAAAAGACCAATTGTAATTAAGAATTACTAATTGAAATTCAGGAAATTCCTAATGAAATTTGAAATGCTCAACTGAAATAGAAAATTAAGACTGCATTTTATTTGTGATTTCCGAATTTCAGTTGAAGAGTGTGCGGTAGACCGTGCCACCTTATAAACAATTAAAGTTTTTTTTAGCAAAGTAATTTAGAAAAAAAAAATTTTTTTGCTGAACGAATTGGTCGCATTTTAAAAATTTTAAAGATAGTTTGGTCTCAAAGAGACCAATATTTTGCTGTAAGCACCGAAGATGTGAAGACAGGTTCAAAAATAAAACCCAACATCCATTAGTTCTGCTGGAATTATGAAATACTTCCATAGCAATGTTGGGTAAATACTAGAACGGAATACTTGAGGTCAATGGTCCTTAAAGAAAAACATTGTTCCCACACTTTAAGATCTGACTGTTGAAAAAATTTTTTGAAACTGTCAAAAATAATTTAGATTCTTAGATGTAGGGCGAACTTTTTTTCTGGTACAATCTAGTGTGCAGGGTGTTGTAGAGAGTAGTGTGGAGTGTACAAATTTAACAATATATTTTAATTAATAAAGAGAAACACACAAACACTTTTCGTCATGCAGGTGGTACGTAACAGTCAAAATAACATATATTTTCTTTCGGCTTATCGAAATTGGTCTTCTTCTAATTGGATTTTTACTCGACTCTACCAAGCCGATAATACGATTTTTTTTAGCCTCCCATGAAGGTAACTTCCAAAAGCAATGAGATGGGGACATAATTTGCGTTTAACTTTCCTGGCTCTATTTTATACATATTTTCCCCATCATCCGTAATTCTTCGTTTCTTTCCGTCTTTTAGAATATTTCCAATTTTTTGTCAGCTCTCATCTTTTTCAAATGCTTTAAAAACTCCAGGTTTGTCATTCAAAAAATAATTCTCACATTTGTCTTACATGGCTAGTGTAGGTGTTTATGTCGAAAACAATTAACATTAAAATAATTCGTCAATCTAAAAAAAATAGGATTTTACTTCGTGATCTAATTCGGACTAAAAACTGTTAAGAAAACTCGTACAATTTTATTTTGATATAAAATCAGAGGCAAATGTATAGTTTTTAAATTTAAATCAAAAACAGTTACGTTTAATAAAATAAATTGGTGTTTTTGTCGAAGAATTTCTACTATAGGTTTTACGTAGGAGTTTAACTTTGTAACCAGAGAGAAAACGCAAAACGCTTTGGCGGATGAATGAAAAAAAAAAAAATAAAAAAAATGACACATAGGTGTTTACAACGGCGCACCAACGAAGTGGGATTTAATTTGAAAACTATTTTTGTATTGTTAGACTTTCTATCTGCGCTTGTTTTTGACATTTATTCCTGAAAATAAACAAAATAGTGAACATGATTTGAAAATCAGCTGTTTGGTACTTTTTTTATTGATTCCCAGCAAAATAAAATGGATGTTGTTTTTTACGAATCCCTTTTTCAGAACATTCAAATAAGTTAAAAGTGCAAATTTTTTGATTTGATGGAAGTTATTTTAAACAACTTCCAAAATGTTAATATTAACCCCTACTTATGAAGTCATAAGAATAAATATTTTTGTAACAATTGCATTAAAAAGCATATACATTTTTTAATATTTAATTATAACAATTTATAATTATAGTAATATCTACTTTGTACTGGTCAGAACAATAATTCTTAGCGTGTTAAAAATCACTTTTTTAACTTTAAAACAAAGCCACTCCCTATTTTTATTTCGTAGTCCCTATATTTGACAACTTCCGTAAACTAATGAAAAAGTCCATCTGATCATCGATTTTTCATAGCACCTAAACAAACTACTTCCTCCCAATGGCACACCAATGTTAAAATCATTAATGATTCACCGAAATTTTAACAACTTCGGGTTCAGTAGATGTAGTGTTGAACTACTTCTTCTTCAGCTCTTATTTTCGAACCAAAGAAGCAAAAAGTTGAAATTATTAGAAATAGAGGTTTAAAATTTTTGTTAGTATTCTCCGATATTCTTGATTAATACATTTGTTTAAAAAGAGGTTTATGGTAAGTTAAAAAAATAAAAAAATAAAATATTATTAGTGTATAAATATTATTCGTGTATAAATTATCCCACCCCAAGGTGGTGGCCTTTTATATATAAAACCAAATAAAATAATTTAGATGACTTTCTCATACAGAAAATTCTTACATTCTCAGGATTTTTTTTTAAACTTTTTCTTTAAAATAATTCTTAGGAGAACTGTCATATTCTGAGGAATTTTTCCTTAAGAAAATCCCACATATTCTAAGAATTTTTTTCCAAAGAAAAATTTTCAGATTCTAAATACTGTTTTCTTTGGAAAAGCCCTTAGAATGTTATGACTTTTTCTGGTAATGTTCTGAGGACTTTCTCATATAAAAATACATAAATCAATGAGATTTTGCGTTCTTTTTTTTAACATAAATTGAAGCAACATTTAGAAATTCTTCTTTGAAAAGGGTATAAAAGAGAGCTGAAATGTGGTAAAAGGTGAAAAGCTTTGAATATGGCAACAACTTATTGCAGGCATATGATGAAGAATTTGCGAAACTGTTAGAGATTTGTTTTAGTTCACAGCCCTGATATATGCTATGGGAATACCGAGGAGGACGTTGCGATATGTATGAGAGATAGAAAACTCATACGTACATATTTTTGTAAATTGGTGTTGCATTCGATGTTTTTATAAAATTTAAGAACGAATGGTTTTTCATGCCATTCCGCCTTAGAGCTTGAAAATACTGAAACTTGTTAATTTTTATTTTTACTTTTATTTATATCAATCATATAATTACAAATTATATCTTAATACCCTTACCGAGCACTACCAACGGAGGCTATCAGCTCGTTGTAGCGTAGACCTACCTCTGGTAGGAATCGAACCCACGACCCCCACACTGGTAAGCTACCGGGGCTAGTTGGAAGCGTACCAGGGCTTGATTTTTAGTAAAAAAAAATGTATTTGTTTGTTATATATGAAGATCAAATATAATTCTTAACAAGTTTTATTATTGTCAAGCTCTAAGATGCAAGTTTTCTACTAATTCGAAATTTATTCTTCAATAAATATTTATAATGCTGTGTACAAACAATGTTTTTTTTGTTTTGAATATTTTGGAGTTATATATCATTTTCATTACATTGGGGGTCATTTTTCATTTTTTCAAATTGGGGTTATTTTTGAATAAAAGCTTCAAAGTAATAAATGAAAATATGACCCAAAATTCATTTTGATAATTTCTTTATTATATTTTTTGTGTTAATATTAATTATGACATTTTGTCCAAAAAATGGGGCTTAATTTTATTTTAAAATTAGGGTAATATATCTTGAGACAATTTTGCTTATCGCCGGTTAGTTTGTTCACAGTTAAAATAAATGAAAAATCATTTCTTTTTAACATTAAATGAAAAGTTAGTAGACTGATTTTTAAGTGATTTTTCATTTAATTTTAATTAAAAATTTCAGTAAATTTAAACTACATACTGTTTTGAGTGATATCTTTTTAATTTTAAATTTTTGTTTTGTTAAGCTTGATGATGGTATTGCTGACTTAAGTTTGGGTTCATTTCGTTATACCTTGGAACGTTCAGAAATATTAACAGCTGCTTTGCCATACTATCAAACATATCAAATATATGGTTTTGTAAAAAGTACCCAACTATATACATCATTGGAAATATTAGTGTATGCATTTGATGAACGGACATGGATATGTTTATATTTAAGTATACAATTTACTTTAATTTTAGCCTTTGTCATACAACATTATTATGATAAATCATTAATAGTACGTTTTGTAATGGGTTTGCCACGTATAAAAACACCTTTAACGAATATAATAAGTATATTCTTGGGCCAATCAATAACACACCAACCAAAAACTAATTTAACAAGATTTATGATAATATCATGGCATATTTATGGTCTACTAATGCGTACAGCGTATCAATCCCTGTTATTTCAGTTATTAAAAAGTAATTTATATCATCAACCACCTCAATCTTTAACAGATCTAATTGCACAGAAATGTGCCTTGGTGATGACAGAAGGTACATATGATTCTGTTAAAACAGTGTCACATATAGAACAGGGACATATTGAAGTTATTACACTTAAAAATAATTCTGAGCAAAGCACATTTTTCTATATAGAATATGAGCCACATAAAAATTGTCTGGCTGGTGTTTCTCCACAAGATTATTTAACATTTCATGTTATTGAAGAGCATAAATGGGGTATATTTTATATATTACCCGAAAATATTTTCACTCAACATATAACAATGTATTTTACTAAACATTCTTATTTAATAAATCGTTTTAATGAACTATTTATGAATTTACGTAGTATGGGTCTTATTGACTTTTGGGCTGGCCAAAGTTTAGATACACGCTATTTTGCTGGTGTATCTACAAAAACATTTAATCCTATTGGATTTGATAATATTAAAGGAGTTTTTATAGTTTATTTAGCTTTAATTGTATTTGCCATAAGTACATTTATTTTAGAGTTATTATATTTTAAGATATGTGAAATATTGTGGGGTGCACACTATGAATTTGTTAAGTAGATTAAGTCAAGCTAATTTTTAATACACTTAATATACTTTATAAGTTAAAACAACAGAAAATACCATTTAAAAGAAATAATATTTCATTTAAAAACCGGTCTACTTACTTTTCATTTAAATCAAATTATTTTTATTATTTATTTTAAAATGTTGCCTAAAGAACTGTCACATCAGTAAAAAACAAATGATTAATCAGCTCAAAATAAATTTTAAAATTTTCCCTACCAAATCCCTGTAAAAAAGAACTGATTTTTCATTTATTTTAGGTTGTTTCCGTTTTTTGTATTCATGAATACTCACACAGTCTATAGATAAATTTTGTGTGAATGACCATATGTGTGTCTATAGAATTTTTGTAATTTAAATTAAAATAATTTTGTATATAAACAAATTATATTAAAAGCAAAATTAAAATTTTTTGAAAATATTTTTTTTTTTGACAGCAAACAAAATTTAAATTTGTAGTAACGGAAACAAATGAACTAAAAATTTCTGTTTTGTGGATATTTTCAATTTAAATTTAAAACAAATAAAAAAATAAATGCAATTAAAAAATGACAGTAAATCATTGTGAACGAATGTATAAAAAAGTTAAAATAAATATTTCTTTGAAAAATAAATGCAACTGAACTGTAAACTCTTTTTTTAAATTACAAACAATAAGCTATACTATCGTACAAAATGAATAATAAAGCTGTAAAAAAATAAAAATCATAGCACATTTATTAATTTAAACTGTCACATTTGTCAATTGATCTGAAAACAGGTAAATGACACTATTCATTAATTATATAAGCCCACAGATAAAAAGTGTAAAATATACCGCCCCTTTTTTCTAGTCGACGTAATTTAAATGTCACGTAAAAACGGCCAAACTTGATTTCCAATAGGAACTCATCTACAGAATAGGAAAATATTGATCAGACTTAAAAATAATGTATACATGAGATCAATCTTATAAAATTGGCTTTCTTTGTAAATATTGTTTAAATTGTATCGTAACAATCGACAATTTAAATTAGCATTAAAATTTTATAATTTTGCATATTATTACTAAATCGTCAGTATCAATAGACATGAATATGATAAAACGAAAATGTTTATCATGTATTAATTCTTAGACTTTTTAAATCTACAAAACTATAAAAAATTGTAAAAGGGTAAGTAAACCAGTTTAAAAATAAAATTGTGGTAAAATAATAAGATTTTATTGCTAAGTTTAAAGCTAGTAATTTTCAAATCTTGCGACCCAGAGAAAAAGATTTATTTGCCATTCAATAGAAAATTTAATTACCTATACATTACTTAAAAATCTGATTAATATTTGTTTATTTATTTATTTATTTCAGTCTATGGATACAATATTTCCTTACAGACTAGCATTAGAAAAAATAAAATTAAAAAATTAAATTAAAATATATTATTTAATAAGTTTTTAAATAGAGAATGAGATATACTTATGTCTAATTGATCACAATACATATTAAATAACCTCATAGATCTATTAAGTGGTTCATTTAAAGCATTATCAGTTGCATGTATATCAATATGAAAAAATTTATTAACATTTCTAAATGTTCTTGGAGGAACATGTATTGAAATTAAATTTAACAATTCAGTCGAATCAATAACACCACAAATAATACCATGCAAAAAGGCAGCAATACTACGACGAGTTTCAAGAGTTTTCAAAGAAATAAATTCACATTTATCTTCATATGAGGGAATTGAAAAAGTGGGAACATTATAAGAATTATAGTTAGTAAATGGTAGCACAAACTTAATAAACTTTCTTTGAATTTTCTCAATACGAGCTACATGAATAGCGGCAGTTGGACTCCAGATAAAAGAAGCATATTCTAACCTTGATCTTACAAAAGATGTATACACAACTTTTTTTGTAAAACGATCAAAACATTTATCTAAATTGCGGCGTATAAATGCAAGAAGAGAATAAGATTTGGGAATAATAAAATTTAAATGACTTGTGAACGATAATTTAATATCAAAAACCACACCCAAGTCCAATATTTCATCCACAGATTTTAATAGATATCCATTCATTCTATATTCAGAAGGAAGAACATTGCGACGTCTATGAAAAGACATTCGAAAACATTTAGAAAAATTAAACGGTAGACCATTACGATTTGACCAGGAAATTGCATTATCTAAATCATCCTGTAGGTCAGAAATATCCCTTAGAGAAAAAATTGTCTTAAAAATTTTCAGATCATCTGCATACATCAAAAATTGGGAATTTTTAAAGGACCTAGTATGCTACCTTGAGGAATACCAGAAGTTGGAATGAAAAAATCGGAACAAATTCCATCTACAGATACTGTAGCATACCTGCCAGTTAAATAATGCCGGAACCAAGTTAGCATTTCCGAATGAATGCCAATCTTGGAAAGCTTTAATAATAAGAGTTCATGTGGAACCCGATCAAAAGCTTTGGCGAAATCTGTGTAAATTGTATCAATTTGAACACCCTTTTCAAATGAAGAAATACAAAAGTTAGTAAAAACAGTCAAATTTGTGGTTGTAGATCTTCCAGCCATGAATCCATGCTGTGATACGGAAATGAATCGTTTTAATTGAAAAAAAAGTTTACCATATATTACGTGTTTAAAAACCTTAGCAACATTGGTTAATTTCGAAATGGGTCTATAATTAGCAATATTATTTTTACTACCACTCTTTAAAATAGGAAAAATAGTTGTAAATTTCCATTTCTGAATAAAATAACCAGCCCTCAAAGATTTATTAAAGATTATTCTGAGAGGCAACAAGAACGAAGAAAAGCATTTCTTTAAAAGAAAAGATGAAAGGCCATCATTATCGCATTTAAAAGAATTTGAAAGTTTTGCAATTCCCGAAGCAATATCTTCATCCGAGATTTGCAAACAGCCAAAATCAAAAAATGAAACAACGTCATCAAAATCACGTTGATTAATAGGAAAGGAATCATCAGTAAAATTAGATTGAAAAAACATTGCAAAGAGGTTAAGAGAATCTTTTAAGTTTTGAGAAGAAAGATCATTATATAACATAAGTGATGGAATTGTAGAAGTAGTCCTTTTAGAATTAATAAAACTCCAGAAACTTCTCGGATTGAATTTAATTGATTGATTGAAGCTCATCAAATATTGATTATACAAAAATTTATTTAAAAAATTAAATTCTCTTTCGTAATGAAGAAAATTTAGCTTATCGCTGGTATTATTTGAAGCTTTAAATTTCTTGTAAAATTTATTTCTAAGATTCTTTAATTTCTTTAAACCATTAGTGTACCAAGGAAGTTTGTACACTTTAGGATTAGATAAGGGAACATTATTGTTTATAATTTTTTGAACATTAGATTAAAATATATCATAGCCAATAGAAACAATTTCATTATTCAATAAATTAAACCAATTTAAATTATAAATCATGAGATTAAGAGCATTAAAATTACAAGCATAATAATTATAACGTATTTCATAATTACAAATTTTACGAACATACTCATAAAATTCAATATTAATTTCTAAAGCACAATGATGAGCATTAGAAGGAGAAATTGGAAAATTCGGTTCAACAATAGAAAACTTTAGATCAGAACTGATAAAAACTAAATCCAAAATTTTATTTAGTCTATTAAAAACAGAATTAATTTGAATTAGATCAAGACTAAAAGCTACATCAAGAATGTCCATTTCAAAAGACTTATTTATGTTATTAGGCAAAAAGAAATAAGAGTTAGGGATTACAGACCATACAATATCAGCTAAATTAAAATCTCCCAAAACACACAATCTGTCTCCATAATTAAAGCTATCAGCAAGACTGGATATATTCAAAGAATGACCAGAATACAATTCAACCGAACTGCGAGGTGGAATGTAAGAAACACAAATATATAGATCATAAGTAGCAGCTTTAACAGAAACACACAGCTGATCCAATTCAGAATCCATATTAGGTATTGTAATACATTTGCAGCACAGCGATTTTTTTACAGCTATTAGGACACCACCACCTTTACCATGTCCAGTTTTTAAAGCATCCCGATCCTTTCGAAAAACAACATATAAGAAGGTATTAAAATATTCTTCATCACAGAAATCTGAATTTAACCAAGTCTCCGTAAAAATAAAAACATCATAATCACAATGGGAAGTAAAGGAACTAATCAGTGATGATTTAGTCCTCATACCAGAAAGGTTTTGATAATAAACCTTTAGGGATTTAGCTAAATTAGTTAAATTTGCTGATTTAGAAGCAATTTTTTCGGAAAAAACTGAAAAGGGCGGACTTTACATCAGATGTCCAGAACCCAGGATTAAAAAGTTGGTGATAAAAACCAGACATATTTCCCAATATGTAGACGAATTTCCTAAACAGTTATTATTAAAAGTTTTCATCTTAATTGCCACGCCCACTGAATAAGAATCTTTGTGAGTAATAAATGGTGCCTGTTTAATATTTGCAAATGGATTTAATCAAGTTTAAGTTTTGCTAAAAATAACACTTTTTACGGTTTATATTTTATTTTGTCCGACAGTGTACATGATATTCTGCATTTAAGTTAGGCCCGAATTCTGAATGTGTTTTGAAAAGCTTACTCTTAGTTATATTTCATAAATATTCATATATCGTCATATATGGTTTAATGCATGAGCATATATCGTCATGAATGGTTTCATATATGAGCATTAATGAAGATATATGTCTTGTATGTAAGCATATATGGGCAAATATATTCAAAGAAAAAGTTCATATGTGGTAATATGTGCCATTTATGTTCATATAGGAATACATGTATTTATTATTCCATATACGGCTAATATGTTCTCTTTTTTACCAGATATGGCCATATATTTATTACAAAAATTCATGCTCGGTTAAGAAAGTTCATCGTGCATTATTATTGGACATAAACCACCAACAGGCATACATAGGAAAATATCGCAGCTGTATCCGCCAGTGTTGTTGACGACCGTGACTTGGCTGACATGTGGTTTCAACAAGATGTTGCCACATGCCACATTGCACGCGATACAATGGCTTAATTGAGAGGCGAGTTCGGTGAACAGTTTTTTTCACGTTTGAGGCCAGCCAATTTGCCGCCTAGATCGTGCGATTTAACGCTTTTAGATTATTTTTGGTGGAGCTATGTTAAGGCTCATGTCTTTAGGGACAAGCCCGCAACGGTTGAAACACTGTAAGCTGATATTGAAGAATTTATTCGTGAGATACCGGCCGATATGTTGGAGAGATTATGCCAAAATTGGACCCAGCATATGAACCATTTGAGGCGCAGCCGCGGTCAACATTCACATGAAATCATCATATCGACTCGAATAAATATTTCATACATTTATCTAAATTGTATGTGTCTTTTTTTAAAATTAAATACGAAAGCTGTTAAAAAATCACCCATTATATCCTCAAGTTTTACAGCGGAACATATATGTGGCCATATATGAACATTTTCACCCGGGCACTAACATTTTTTACCACAAACTTTTTTTAACTTCAAAAATGTTGTCCACCACAAAAATTGTTTTCACATAAAATAAAGTTTTTTACCTCAAACAAGTTTTTTTTGCCTGCATAATTTTACTTCTAAATTTTTTTATATTATTTTTATTAAGTTTGTACGTAAGTAGATTTGGTGCTTCTACACTAAAAAAAAAATATGAACTAAAATGTAATCAAAAATTTCCTTCAAAATAGTTTATAAATTGTCCTCAATTTAAGTAAAATTTTATTAAAACTTAAAAAAATTTTTTAAAAAGAATAAAAATTCCTAAGTTTGAGGAAAAACAAAATAGTTTATGAACTCGAAAATAGTTCATATTTTTTCCAAGTAATATTACTTGATTTTAGGAAAAAACTAGTCAATTAAATAAAAATTTATTAATTTTAAGAAAATTGCATACTCAAATGTAATAAAATGAAGTTTTGTTCAAAAAAAAATTTAGGACATAATTTACTCCCATTTAGTTCAAAAAATGTGTCTAACTTAAATCGAGAAAAAACTTGAACTTAATGTGTGTTAATTTTTTGTTCGCGAGTAGTAAAATTAACTTAATTTTAGAAAGCTATTTCCAAATTCAGTTTTTAAGTGTACCACTTTCTAATTTTGAAGAATTGTTTTCTAAAAATTAGTTCAGACAATTTTAAACAAAAAGTAATACATTTTTTCCTATGTAAAAATAAAAATCTACTTGATTTTAGAAACTGATGAACTATTTCTAAGGAAAATTTTCAAGCAACTTAGTTCAGATAAATTTTAAAAATTTTAATTAAATATACTTTTTCAAGCAAAAGTTTTCTAATTTTTAAAAATTATAAAATTTGGTATAGGATTTTTTTTGTTGGAAAACGTTTAAGTTATTTTTAATATTCTATTCCAAAAAAAAAAAAATAATCAATTAAAAACAAACCAGTTATTTTTCCTAATTTTCAAGAAAAAATATTATTAAATAAAAGAAATTAAAGTAACCATGTAAAAAAACTATCGTGCATGTTGTAGTTTTTTGTTCGTGATCGTGCGTGAGTCAAAAATCTCTTACGTGCCATCTCTAATCTTAACAGTCTTAAATATTGAACTTAAAGTAGCTTAAAATATATTTTAAAATTTTGTTAGCAAAGAGTAAAATATATCGAATTTGCGCTTTTATATAATAAATTTGTTTGTTGACTACAATAAAAAATATCGCAGGCACATTTTATACATTACGGCATAATGGCTTTCCTATAATTGACGTAGCGCTTATTTAACTTTATATTTATCGAACTATTTTTTTCAAGTAATAATAAAAAAGATAAGATTTGTATATGTCAATTAAAGCTTAAGCTAAAAATATCATAAAATTAACTTATGACATTTTTCCATATTCCAATAATAACAAGAAATGTAACTGTGATATTTTGTATTTTTGCTAAAGTTCCTTAAATTAGTTAATTTAAGAAGACAAAGGACCCCCAGTGTTCCTTAGCCATAGATGCCGTGTGTCACGTAGGGCGTCCCTTTTTGTAGTTCTCTCAAGCAGAAGCTTTAATTAACTACGAAAAGGAGCTGTCTTTGTCACAATTTATTACGTTTCAGGATATCCTGCAGTACATTTTTTAATTTGATTACCTTTTTGCTAACGAAATTTAATTTATATTTTAAACACATAAATTTAATGTCTGTCCTCACAAAGCGGAAGTCCCCCGAAAGTGGGAAAATACCTACTCAATGAGTGTAAAGTACTTTAAAATATATGGTAAAATATATTACCTCTACAAAAGAAGCAGGATAAGGATGATTTTCACTTAAAAAAATTGCTATTTAAGTTGTTGTTAGAAAATATTTTCTTATTTTTAGGGAGTTAAGTCCTAGTTTTTAGTAAAAAAATATCTTATGAACTTAAATAAAATAAAATTTTTCTTAAAACCAAGGAAATATTTCCTAACTAACTGTACAATTTTAGTTGATGTATGAACTAATTAGGATAACATTTTACTGTTTTCTAATAAAAATTTACTTCTCAGTAGTAAAATTTTTCTATAATTTAGAAATTTTTACCAAATTTGAAGTAAAATTTGTTTCTTAATTTCAAGGAAAATTTTATTAAATATTGGTAAAAAGTGTCTTTGGCGCAATTTTCATTTCAATTTTTCCTCCAAATAAATTAATTTTCTAAATTATAGTTCATTTTTTTTGAGTGTATGAAAGCCTTACAAATACTATGGTACTCCTTCGACTTATATGGTACACTTTGGTGCACTTCCACCAACTTCAGTACATTGTTTTAAATGTTCTTTTGTCTCTGGTGTGTAGTGATAAATTCTGGTTTCATAAACAGTTATAAAACGACGCTCAAATCTATCCAAACAAGCTTGAGAAATTTTTATTCGAATGTGTTTTTGATCAACTGTTAACAAATCCGCCACCTTTCTTGCAGAAAGCTTTTTCATCAGTAATTCTTGATGCAAAATAAATTGGATTCGAATATTTGGAAGCCTATGGCATTTCCACTTTCAAGCACCTTCACTCGTCAATTATCTAATATCATATCATGTAGTTTACCTTTAATGCTTCTACGACCGCGATTAAGTTTAGGAACCCGATTTTTACTTTTGTATATGAAGGAGCACTTTCCCTTACCACATTTTATTATTATTTAATTTTTTGTTCCGATAAATTTTTCCTATGCAAATATTTAATGACATCATGAATTTCTATATTTTCCATTATAAACAATCACTGAAGAGTTTATTTTGAACAGCTGTTACTGTACGAATTGTCCAATCAAATTTAAGATTTGTTCATGTGATAGATGAAAGATTGTATTACAGTTAACTGTTTGCTCTCTATGCCGGCATCTCTGCGTCATGCTAAGAACATTTCGACTGTCCTGATTTTCGCAAATGTTCCCATTATAATTTTTATTTACTTCTGACCACTTTTTTTCTTTAAAATGCTGTTTAATAGAAAATAATTTTTTTTCGGGGATGTATATAGTTGACACTATAGAACATTTTACGTCACAATTTATAACCCTCAAATGTAATTTTCTTTTCACAAACTCCGCACTGATAAGCTAGCATGCCCCCAATTAGCCTACCGCGGCGATCTATTCCCTAAATATGTTAGGTAAATACGTGTGGAATTAGCAAACATGTTTAATACATTTTTGTATCTGAAAGTTTTTCCAAGGGTATATAAATAAGGACCCACACAAAAAAAAAAATATGTTGCAATACAATTTTACGGAAAATGTCGACTAAATTTTAAAATATTTTGTTAACATGTGTAGAGGGTATTCAAAGATTCGGCACAGCCGAATTTAGTATTTTATTATTTATTAAAATTATATATACATAAACTCACAATATAATTTCTTTAAAAACAAATTAAAATACATATTAAATCAATCGAAAATACAATCAAAAAGAGGACTACTGATTTTTCATTATATTCAGCCCATTTTGTTGTTTATTTTCAATCATTGTCTTAAAATCAACAAAAGTAGTAAAAACAATAGAAAGTCGTTTAAAATAACCATCAATTTTTTACTGAAAAAAGTTAGAAAAAACTACTTTTGTGGTTTGATTTTCAAATTGAAAGTTTTTTTTATATGTAATTACAAAACACAACACAACACACACAGATGTGTATATTATTATTGGCTTTGTATATTTGAATAATTTCTTGTAATATTTTGTATACATACAAACTATTTTGGTAAAAAAAAAACCGAAAGGAATTATATGAATTTAAATTTTTAGAAACAAAAAACTTTAAATTTTACATTTAACAGAAAATATCAACTCCTACTGAATGTCTGTAAATTTTTATATTTTGTTTTTTGAATGACTGATTCAAATAGTTAAAAAATATATTTCTATGAATTTCAATTGATTCTTCATTTAAAAAACAAACTTTACGTATTACTTTTTAAATAAACTACAGTCGGTAACGGAAAATATATTGTAAGTGTATATATCTAACGTCTTTCGAGAAAAATAATAAATAAGAAATCGATTGATAATTATGTAAAATTTAAAATGAAACGGAATACCTGATACTTGGTTATTAGTAAACTAGATTTGATGTTTTTTTTTTTTTTTAAATAATGCAAATAATTAAATGTCATTGGGTTTTTTTATGGATATGCAATGCGGACATTCAAATAGTCGTGATTTAAAAAAATTTATATAGTTGACGACAGTTGACGATGAATTACGTTATATCAAAAAATTATACCTTAATGAATAAATTGTGACACAGATGAATTTAACACCTTTACTTAGGTTTAAATAAAAATAAAGGAATTTGTGATTTTTTAAATATATATTTATTAAAACATATAAGAAAATATAAGATATCTATTTCGTTTTTTTACACTCATAATAATGCATTTGTTTTTTTTAAGAAGAAAGTGCATCTAACTTTTGCTATAATATTACATTATCCACATTGAAAATTTTGAACTGACAAATTCTTAATGATTTGATTTAACTCAATTTCTATTAAATAGAAAAGGTATTACTCTGGGTTTATACCCAAATCTTTTATATTTGTACCAAGTCAATTCAATTAGAAATACAACAATAGAAAATAAATGTGACCAAATTAAAATCATAAGTATTGCACCTAATTCATGCAATGATAAAACATTTGTTGTCGTACCATCATTGACACCACCACCACCACCGCCACCCCCTCTTGCAGATTTTTCTATATATTTACGATTCCATAGTGTAAAAAAACCATAGTATTGTGCATGGGCAATTTCATCATTAAATTCATGTATCAAATATGAATGATGACGTATATAAAATGTTAGTTGTTGTTGAACTAAACGTTCATTGACCATATGCAAACGTTGCCATTGCGTCACATTAACTTTGCCAAAATAACCAAAATACTCATAGGGGGTTATGAATGCTGTAGGTTCTTTGGCTTTTAATAATTCCGGAAATGCTGGCAAAATGGTTGTATTAAAAATTCGCATACGTTTAACTTCCGGTAGAATAGGTAAATATCGACGATTTTCCGGTGTCATACTAATCAAATAATTTTGTTTAAATACATTTTCAATAGTTTGCGGTGGATTCCTTTGTATGTTGTCACGAAGCAATTGATACATACCCGACTGATAGGCATTGCGTAATATTAATGCGGCCAATATCCAACAGACAAGCAAAAATCGTGGAAAATTACGTTTAGGTATCTGTGTATTTGTCAAATTAGCACCCACTGATATAGCGTATAAATTTAAATGGGGTGTCTTTTTAGACGAACCAATTAAAAAATTTCTATAACGCTTCCATTGTCGTCGTCGTCCACAAGTGTAGATTAACAAATTGCTTAAAGCTAATATAAAAGCAATTACATACCATACAATGTAATGGAATGGAAATGCAATTTTTTCATATGTACTGTAGAAATTAAGTTTATTGGTCACTAGGTGTACATTACTTAGGAAAAAGTAATTAGTTTGTGAAAAGGGTGACGTATAATTTAGTTGTGCCTTATATGCAAAACCACCCAAAGCAAAATCACAAGTTTCTGAAAATATCTTAAAATACAAATTTAATTAAATTGATTAATGTTTGTAATGTGTGTTGTTTGGAGATCAGCCAATAAAACTTTAACTAAATTAATGAATTACAAAATTTTATCAAAATTAAGTACAAATTTCTACTCAAAAACTAAATTGCTTAATTAAGTCAAATTTGAGTAAAAGTTTGTACATGTAAATCCTGAAAGAAATGTCCTTTTTCATTAGTTTAGACAAAAGTTGTATGTTCTGGTTTAATATAAAGTTAAAAGAAGTAGTTAGGGAAATGCAGGTACCGTAATAATTATTAATTTTTTATAAAAGTCAGATAATAACAGTTATTTTTTTGATTTTTATTTTTTGGGCAAAAATAACGGTTATTAATTTTTTGATTTTTATTTTTTCGCTCAAAATTAACTGTTATTTTTTGATTTTTATTTTTTCGAGCCAAAATGAAAGTTATTTTCTTAAGTAATTTAAGTGTTATAATAATTTACTTGACTTTATTTATTTATTTTAATGTGCATAAGAAATCCCCATGATGACAAAATTTTTTGTAATTTCTCACGTTTTAATATATTAACATATTATAAATACTTTTAATAAGTTTTTTCTCTTTTTTTTCAATTTGTTTCCTGTTGCTTAGCTTGTTAAGATTTTTATCAACTATTTTCTTAAATTATTAATTATACTGTGCTAGTCGAAAATTGTAACAAAAGAAATACGAGGGCGTATCAATAAGTCCGTGACTTTTCGAACTTCCCTCGTAGTTATATGAAATGCAACACTGCTCCTATCAAGTACCACCTGTTAAGATTACTTTCAAATTTTGAGCAAGTTCCGTTATATACTTTGAGTTTAACTGCTGGATTTTCCGGGGTCCATAAAATAGGCATTTGTTTGATCAATAATGGGAGCTGAATCTCTTTCCACTGAGCCATTTCTTTAGGTTTGGAAATAGAAAATAGTCACTGAGGGCTTAATCCGTATAATAAGGTGAATGAGGGGGCAATTCGTAGTCTACTTCATGGATTTTTGCCGTGGCAACTAAGCTGTCACACGATTCCGTTGGTGGTCGATTGTGAGCAATCACGGCAGCCATCTTGCGGAAGGCTTTCTCATACCCAAGTGATCGTTCAAAATTTAAACCACTGAGCCATGTGAGATGCCTATGTCTTCCACAATGTATCGCACATTCAATCTCCGATCGGCCAATATCATATCGTGAATTTTTTCAATTGTTTTGGGTGTAGAGACCTTAACTGGGCGTCCAGAACGTTCAGCATCTTCCGTGCTTGTAAGGCCACAACAAAAGTCAGTAAACCACTTTGTTAACATTGAAATCGATGGTGCAGAGTCCCCATAGTATTTATCAAGATTATCCTTGGTTTGATTGACGGTTTTTTTTCGCAAAAAAAATATTTAATGATTCACTTTTTCCATTTTTTTTTTTCAAAAAGCACGAGGTTGTATGTTTGGAACAGCTGTCAAACGCAAAGTAAATGACGGAACTTGCTCAAAATTTGACAGTAGTCTACTAACTATGGAAGTTCGAAAAGTCACGGACTTATTGATTCGCCCTTGTACTTATTGGCAGTATTTAGAATTATTTGTGCACATTAAAATAAATATTTAGAGTTAACTAAATTAATTATAGCACATAAATTTCTTTAGAAAATAACTTTTTTTGTTTGAAAAAGTAAAAAAAAAACTTATTCTTGATAAAAAATATTAAAATTAAAAAAAAAAAATGTTAATTTTGCTCGAAAAAATAAAATTATTTCTTATTTTTACACAGAAAAATAAAAAGCCTATGGTACTTAACGTCGCAATGCCCAGTAAAGTACCAAGTCAAGGTCCTTAGGTTCCTTCGACCAAGGGCCAATAGTCGCCCAGACTCACCACTGGGTATAGCTATAAATCTATTGGCCTGTCATTGGCCACGAGGTGTTTGCCAATAATCATGAAGTTTTGACTCTCTCCGCACCCTGAGCCTCTCCCTAATATAGCCCATGGGTACCCCGCAAAAAGGTTCAGGGTCTACGGGCACCACGGTTGGCCAGACAATTCGCTTTCTCGTTACCCTTATGCCCCTCATGGCCCGGAATCCATCCCAGGGTAAGAGAGTTGCTCCTACCGAGTCGGTTGAGAGCCGTAAATAACAGTAATTTTTGTTTGCAAAAATTAAAAGCCAAAAATTACTGCAATTTTTGCTTGAAAAAATAAAAATCAAAAAATATCTGTTATTTTTGCTAGAAAAAAATAAAAATCAAAATTTTATAAAGCACTATATTTTATCATTGACCAGTTAATAAGGATGAATATGGTATACTTGAATCAATTTTCCGACAATTAATTTCTATATGATGTTTTTGTTTTGAGATTTCAAAATAATTTGGCGTTTGAGTCTGATTAAATGGGGATCGTTATTGTATGATTAGTGGCCACGGACCTGCATGCTTATCCCAAGGACAATCGAGTACTCGGTATTAAGGAAATTTTTTAACTAGAACATATCGTAGTTGCGATAAGTTCGCGTTATCGCAAGGGGTATATTGTAACATACTATAACCGTATCTGTGTATGTCGCATATAACTCTCTTCCCCTCCACATTCTGGGAAGTTAAAGAGAGCCATTCGGTACGCGGAGTACCCAAATTTTGACTTGATTATTGGCTAAGATGCTAATTGGCATTATATCGTTTAAGTAGCACAAATTTAACTGCAGGCTTAATAATTTGGTGGACTTTAATCTGTCTTCTGGTGATACATACAAAATGTTGGCAAAAAATCCAAACTTGTCACTAGTCGTCGACAACACGTCAGTGATCTAACCTTATCTAACGGTAAGGCTAGCCAAAGTTCAAATGATGTCGCGTTCCTGATGATACATCTCTGACAGACAACCTTTAGATCGAGTTGAGGCTTTGAATTCACGAACCAATAATTCCAGTCGGCCGAAACTCTCGAAAAGTGGATTGGAAAGAATATGGAGAACTTTGCAGCAGAACTTATATCCCATTCTGGAACTAAGCAGCATAGCGAAATTGAGTCCAAGAAATTGAGAAAAATACTAAATTATTTCTATGAGGCCATAAATCTGCTGATGATAAACAGCCCGGTCTCCTCCGCTTTCTAGTAAAACTGGAAAATCTTAGGACAGCTTCTAGGAAACTTTCAAATATAGCCCTAAAATCTCAATAGGAAGCTGGCTGGAATAATTACCATCTCATACAAAGAAACATATGAAGCCAAACTGGATTCTTAGAGGACTTTTTACGGGAAAGTAAATGGCATAAGAGAGACAGCTAGGATCTGCAAAATCTTTCAAAAAGATAATCCAAAGAAGCTTTGTTCTCTTCAAAAACTGATGGTACCTTTTTAAACAATCAACAGGAAGTCAACGATATTCAATTAGTTATAGATTTTTGACCGGTTTCATTGAAAATCTACCACTGTGCGGCGGTGATAAGGGATATTGTATTAGTACCTGTTGGTGGTACAACTTAGGAATCAATCAAATAAGCCTTCTCTTCCTTAAGCGACTTTAAATCCCCAGGCACTGGGGATTTAAAAAAGTATGTAATGGCAACTAAAAATTTTGCTGTTATTACGGGAAATTCTGCTAATTTGAGCCCAGCGGTATTTTTTGCTAATCTTAGCAACACATGTCTGCTGACGTGTAGTACAATGAAATTAGTAGAAAAATTAGTAGCCGCTACTAAATTTTAGTAGACTTTTTGTAAAGTGGAATTTAAAATCTGTTTGCTAAAATCAGCAAAAAAAATTACTAAATATTATTAATATTAGCAAAAAGCTTTGTTTTTGTTTTAATTTGGTAATTTCTGTTTTGAAAAATATTTTGGTCAATTTTTTTTTTTACTTTGAAGGTTTAGTTTTAATTGTTTTTAGGGCGGATTTTTATAACTAAAAAACCTTTTTAGTGCTATTTTATGTGGATGTCCTCTTTTTAGACATGAGTCGGTATCTTCACTTCCAATACCTTTTTTAAAATTAGTAAAATTTTTTGCTAATTTTGGCAAATCGGTTTTCAAAAATTTGTAAAATGATTTCTGAAATTAGCAACAAAAATTTGTAGATATTCTGTAAAAATTCTGTAATTTGTAAAATGTAAATAGCAAAAAAAATTGCTAAATAATATTTTATTACTAAAAATCAGTACAAAAATAGTAGAGTGGGATTGAAAACCGTTTACAAATTTTTCTACTAACTTTTTTTTCTGAGTGTAGCTTCCAACTAAATTTTAGCAATTACTCGATGAAGATTGTTGTCAAACAATCATTGGGAGTCAAAAAAGTAGTGGGGTCCGCCGTCAAACGTTTCTGGGCATTGTACCACAATAAATTTGTAGTTCGGTTTAGGATTAGAATTATCCCCCAGATCATAACCGCAAACTTACTGCAAGTTTTATGCACTAAAGTTTTAGGAAATTTTCCATGCAATTTGACTAGCCGTCAATTTAGTTATAAGGGATATTCAATTTTATTTTAACAACAATAAAATATTTTAGTCCAAATTCAATAACATATAAAAATTACCTTTGCAAATATAGATCCTTCATTATAGATTTGCTTTGGCACCTTTTTATCCATTAGATGAATTTTAATTGAAAAATTTTTGTTTTTTCCCACAAACTTTAATATCTCAGCTTCTAATCCTATGTAATCGATTATACTTTTATTTTTTGGATCATATTTGATTTTAAAATATGGCATATTATCCCAGGCGCAGCAAGTAAATGGACAGCCATAAAAATCTTTTAACTTCTTTGGAAAATATTCCAAATTAGCCCAACGTCTCTGTTTGGGTAAATAATGATTAATAATGACGGGATTTAAATCATGACAACTTGTTGGTGTAAACGGAAAATAGGTGAGCATGACAATGTTATTTGGAGTCAATTTAACTACAAGTGCAAGCTTTATAACGCCCATGTGAAATAAATCTTTAAAGACTAATGATATTGTCTCAATGTCCAATGTAGTTATTGATGATATGAAAATAAGAGTACGTGAAAGATTTATATTGCCAACATTATAAAAATCTTTATAAAAATATCTGAAAATTAAGTTAGATTATTACTTTTTTAGTTTCTAATTACTAGGTAATTTATTCTGTAATGTAATCTAGGCCAAATTACACAGAGAGATTTTATTAGGCGAGTTTTAATGAAATTTTTCAGTAATCTAATAAAGTTTTTTTTAACAAAATTAATGAACAATTATTTTAATGTAATTAAAAAAAAACTTATAAATTTTATAAAACAATTTTCGTTGCGTGTACGAAATTTTTCATATAATTTTATGAAAAACTGCGTTCCAGCAAAACTTCAAAGATTTAATACAAAAAATGCATTGTTATCATATAGATAATTCTCTCAGTGTAGGTATTAAAAAGTCCTAACAAAAAGATCAATATAAATTTTTGTTTAAATCAAATAAAAAAGTGATTTTTTCGCATTTCCATTCATAATATTTAACTTAATTTACCGAAATGATGCCAAATTATCAAATAGTAAAACTTCGTTGTGTTCTAAATTAATAAACACTTTCTTACGTTGAAAATATACTTTATAAGTTGCATTATAAAAATCATATAAAACGGCATTTAAAAAGTCATTGACATAATGTAATTTCTTTTTGGATGAGTTGTTAAAATTTACATAAAATGAAAGACCCCGATCAGCTTCTATAAATGATTCTTTTATAACCAATGCTAATGCTCGAGCAATGTCAAGGTCTTTATTATCGCGTGCTAAATTTTGATTTATGTTGTTACTACCACAAAGTATTATTAGTCGAATGATTATGTTTAGCTTGAGGTACATGTTGTTGAATAGATGTTATGTAAAGGACTAATAAAACGATTCGTTATTTTAATGTGTTTGTAGACCATTATTTAATTTAGTTAAAAGTTAAAAAAACATTTTATATAAATTACTTAAGTTACGTTTTAAATATAAATTGTGCCAGTAACTGCATTTTTTTCCAGTCATTATTATTACTGCCAAAGCTGCAACTTTTATGCAACACACGAGAACGTTTCTTTACAAAAAACAGTCGATTTAAATATTTAAGTAGAAGAGAAAATGCAGTTTCTCTAGATTATTTTGACTTCTCTTTTAAGATCTGCTGCTGATAATAATCAGTATTAAAAATAGTTATAAATATCAAAACAGGTGGTTTAAGGATAACCTTTCTCTTTTTTACTACCATGCTTTAATTGGAAATTTCCGGAAGTATCTCTGCAATGCATGAGCCCAAACCCCATCTCAGATTTATAGCCAAATATTTTTGGTCACTAATCGGAAAATTTTCCAAAAATTTTCTTTGGAGGAAGAACCAATATTTTTCTATTTCCGACGGTTGGATTGAGAGATTAAGGGGAAACTTTAATTTTCCAGGAATACACATTCTAAATTTCAGGTTTCTAGCCATAGCGGTTTGGATGGGTCCTTAAGGTGGTGAGACCGATTTTCCTCTTAAGTAACCTCATTTTTACAACGGTACTAATGAAAATTCTAAATTTCACTCTTCTAGCCAAAGTGGTTTGGACAGGCCATTAAGGCAACAATTTCCCCGTTTTGAATCCCCATTTTTACCCCTTAACTGGTAAAAAATAAAAAAAAAACATTATTAGAAAAATAAACCAGGTGTGTTTTAAATATCACATTTTTAGATTTGTGTGCGTTATGGTGTAACGGTTAGCATGTTGAACACAGAAGGTTGCGAGTTCGTTCGCTAGCGACGGCAACAGTTACTTATAAAACTAATATGTATTAGTTTTTCAAGCATATTACAGCGCCTTTGGTGTTTACGTAACATATCACTTAAGAGAACCGAAGTAAAATTAAATTGCAGCAATATATAAAAAAATATCCTTCACAAGTTCGCCAACTCTCTACTAGATGACGGGATACAACAACTGTTCCAAGATTTAACATCCCGCGTAATTATAGTGTTGCCATATTTGAACTCACCTTTCAATTTTCACTACCCAGCAAAAATGAGGCTGCCAAAGAAGCAATAAAAGCATCACTACTATGGCAAAGGCATCACTTCTTTTCTAATGGTTTCATCGATGAATTTACCATTAGCGTGTCATAGGATGGAAGTATTCAAATGTAGCTACTAGCATTACTCATACTTTACTCTAAGGAAGCAATGATAATACAATGATTAGGTATTCTGATGCATGAGTGGAAAATGTTCATATACTTTGTAATATTTAAGCTTTTAATATGAAAATTTAATTCATAAGAATGCAGAAAAATAAGTTTAAAGAAGCAAAATTAATGCATTGATATACAAATACTCTTTATTAAAACAAAAAAATAATTCTGCATTAGTGAAAAAGCATTTTTGAAACATTTTTCAAAAATTTTAATGAATTTTTAGACAAATTTTAAAATATTTTTGGACAATTTACAAACTGGTTGTACAATTTGGAACATTTATAGACAATTTTAAAATATTTTTGAACAATTTTAAATAATTTTTGCACAATTTTAAAACATTTTGGGCAATTTGAAATAATTTTTACACAATTTTAAAATTATTTTGGTAAATTCTGAATTAAAACTGGAAATAAATAAAAATAAAATACATAATGCAAAAATGCACAGATTGCGTCGTCATAAATGTTTAAGGCTGAAAAAATGCAAATGACAGGCCAGCTAGTTTCAATTAAAGGTAAAAAAATCAGTTTTTCTTGATTTTTCAAAACTTTTATAAAAATTGCAAAACTGCATAAATTCGAACCCTCATTAAATTTTAAACTAAAATATACAAAATGATTTAATAAAAAAATTAAAAAAGTTCATCAGAACTATTTTCTCAATTTGAATGAATGCTGAGATTAAAAAAAAAAATATATGATATACTATAACTTATGCTTTAGAAGTAATGAAGAGTGATATTTTAAGATATGCATCGGGTTTATATCCAGATCACTGCATTTGAAATATGAACACATGAATTATTTTGGAAGTGCCTTAGAATGACACCAAAAAATCATAAAAGAATGTCAACTGAAGTTTAGGAAACAATGAAAGAAGTTATAGTCACAGAATGGCTACCATTTTTTTTGCTGGGCTACTATTCAACTTTCCTTTATTCCCTTTTTAAAGAAAGCAACATATTAATTTAAAAGTTTATATATCTGGGCCAAATGACTTGGCCAGGTCAATTAAAAAAATAAACTAATATAAAAATCAAGGCACCACATATTTTGAATTTCAGATTTTAGCTGAAATGCACTTTGTCGGACGATGCTTAAAAAAAATATATGACCCACTCTGGAATAAAAAAAGAACATTTTTTTTACTATCTTCGTAAAACAAAATTAATATTTGAGATTCTGAGGAAATTTCCTTTGATGTTACTACGCTACCACTTTTTGAGTCCCGGCCACAAAAATGGAAGATAGAAAAAATTTTCTTTTTCTTATTCCGACAAAGTGCATTTTGGCCCAGATTCTTGGCAAAAAAGTTCGGGGGGTGCTAAAGGGGAGTCTTTCAACATTTGTAACCATCTTCTTACCAAGTTTTTGCTAAAAATTACAAAAAGTGCCTTATTAGTGAATTATCCCATACTCAAAAGAATACAAATTTTAATGTTTAAATTTCTTGTCAAAGCAATTTGAACAGCTAGTTAAAAGCGGAAGGCTTTTCCCTTTTCGATCCCCAGTTTTAACACGTGCCTGTCAAAAACTTGAGAAAAGTACCATAAAAGTGAATAAGCCCATAAATTAGGGCCAACTTTTATAATTTTTAGACTTTTAGCCAAAGCGGTGTGGGCAGGCCATTAACTGCGGTACTTTTTTCCACGTTCGAGTAGAAATTAGTCAGAAATTCTGCCTTATAAATAAATTAGCACCTACTCCAGGGAACACATATAAAACATCAGATTTTAAGTCACAGGGTGTTAAAAGGAGAATTTTTCCACTTTGCTCCGACTCCTAAAATTATTGTAAAATACCGCCTTAGTCGATGTTTGGGTTTGGAGATTAACTAAAAATAAACTTTTCTGTATTAATTCATTATAGCCACATTCTTATTGGAAATTCCATGAATTAATAATAATCTTATGATCATTGATAATCACTAAAATCTACCTTTCCACTCCATTCTATTCCCTGTGTTAACTGTTTTGATTTTCCTCGTTCCCCGTTCCATACCATTCCGTTTCGCTGGTCTAATTTTTCAAGTCCACTCGTTCCCCATTAAATTTTTACTTTTTCCCTGCTTCATTCCATTTCATTTTCTTTTTCTAGTATTTTACCCTGTCCACTGTTTTAATTTTATTCGTTCAGCATGTCATTCCAATTGATTCCACTTGTCTAATGTTACAATTTCACTCGTTCCGCATTTCATTGTATTTATTTTCGCTTTTATAGTTTTAAATTCATCGCGTTGTTAGTTCTATTTCGTTTACAATCTACAAAAAGACATATTTTAAATATCATGTTTCTAGCCAAAGGGATTTGGTAGGCTGTCAAGAAGGAGATGACTTTTTCCATTTTCTGCTCTTCTAGTATTACTTTTCAAAAATTCCCTTTAAGGAGATATGTAAGCCAGAGATATGTAAGCCAAAACTTGATATCGTCGATGTCCTTTTGTTCTTTGATTCTAAAAGATATTTAATAGTAATTTGTATAAAAATCGCAGCCATGATTATTAACCTAAACAAAAACTACCACCTCGTTAAAACTTAGCAAGCAGGCACCGAAAACAGATACGTAGCTTCAGCCGATTTGTTTGGGACACATCTTTTTACTATTTTAGAATAAATTTATAATTATGTTCGAACATTTGTATCGGCAGTTATAACTTAAATGCCCAACTACAATGATTTGGAAAAAATACATATTTATAATATAAAAAAGAACCAAAATTTCCAATTACCCAATCAGCAAAATATGGCGAACATTAAAACATGAAAAGGTGAGGACTACACGTAATTCACTTAAATATTTGGAAAACAACATTTTCCTTGTTTTTGTTATCATAAAAATTACGGTGTTCAAAATTTTAATTTATTTAACTTTTAACTTCAGCTCATTAAGTTGTTTGGGGTAGCACGTAAAAAAACTATTATACTCCATATGAAAAATGATATCTCACAATAATGAATTTTACGTGAAATGATAGTAAAATTTGTTTTCACATAAGATTAATATACAAGACAATTATTTTTCTATTGAGTTTATTGTCAGTGTGCACTTTTTACAAAATTAAAGAATTAATAATTTTTACAATTATAGGCATTTAAAGTTTTTTACGTGAAAAACAATTTACTATGACTTATACAGACGGAAAATTCTACATCTTTCTACATCTGCAAGAGATGATCCTTTCTGATTTAGTTCCATCTTACATCTTTCGTTATTTTAAGTGTCATCACTAGCAAACTGACATTGCAGAAGATAAACAAAACAAATGGCTTTTAATATTTCAATGTACTGCATTAAAAATTCGGGTTTGTTCTTCCAAAGCAACAACTACTCCAATGATTAATGCTTTCTCTAAATCCATTTTTTAACATTTTTTATTTTTACCAAAAATTATTCGTCTTTTTCTTTTATTTTTTTGACAGCTGAATAAATGACACACGAAAGATGTTGCCAATGTAAATTAATGTTTCACGTTTTCAACATCTTTCATACATTTCACAAAGATATTGTTCAGTCTAAAAAGCCTATTTCGACGCGATTCGACCAGTCGTCAGCTTATTATTGGTTTGATCCACTGACCATTTTTGGTAAAATTGAGTTGGAATTGGTTTGTATATAATCCAAATATCCTCTATCCTATAATATCTCAGATATCCAGTGTAAAATTTCATTTGGCTGTCAATTTTGCATGCATATGGGTCAAAAAATATTAAGCTGACTAAGTATGTATAAAAAATACAAGAAAACTAAAACTTAAACTAAACTTATTAATTTTAAATAATAGAATCCACTTACCAAGGGTGTAATATACTCATACATTATATTTTATTGATAGCTCATTATCTTTTGCATTATTTGCAAGAAGAAAGTAGTGAGATACCAAGTACACAGTAATTATGTTAAAATGGCACACGAAAACCCTGGGATAAGTAAACTTAATTTTGGGTCTAAGAATTCAGTGGCGAACCCGGTCATCTTAACGAGATATTTTGATTTAAAGTTTGTATTGACTCAAACAATTTTTTGATTATATTTTAACAAAAAGACTTTGAAAATTGTTATCCAATGACTTAGTTTATTTTTTTTTACACTTATTTACTATTTATTACTATTGTTTTTAAATTAAACTAGAAGGTAAGGAGTTATAATTATTTGTTGTTCAAAAAATATTGATACACCAATATTAATTCTACACTGGGATGTGTTTAATTCTAGTTAGAGTACACCAGTACGTATACGTAATATTATTTTAACAGATTTTAATGACTCTTATGCCGTTTTATTTGCTGAACAAAAGATTGATTTTTTTGATTGCAAACGGAAAAAAATATTAATAAACAGTAAATAAGTAAAAAATCAATAAATAAAGTAATTATAAAGGAGATTTTTATGTATTTTCCTTAAAAAATCAACAAATCTCTTGAGGGACAATACAAAATTAAAAATGCAATATCTCTTGATTTTGACCTGATATTTTAAAATAGAGTATATCACTGTCTTCTATGGCCCAAAATTAAGTCTCGGCATTTTTCTGTGTCATTTCGAAATTTGAAATTTTACTTACAGTGTTATTGATAACGCATTGCATGTTATAATTAAAATATTTAATATATATTTTTAGACACATTACTTTGTGTTTTTTTTTTTTGTAGGCAAAGGCTAATATATGTATTTTTCGACATCACGAACGAAAACACGAAGCACAACAATTCATTTATGTTAAAAGCATTTCGAGGTGAGATTATCAACATAAACACATTATATATAATAACGTTGAACAAACTTGTAATATTTTTTTTAGGAAAACCTATTTTTATATACATTACTTTTCCAATCCTCGTAAGCATTTAAGTCACCACTTACTTTGTCACCACCAAGGGCTCATCACCTGTAAACTGCATCAGTGAATTAAGGTGTAAAGTAATTTATGGCCCTTTATACATTACTTTACACATTATTTGGTAATGTGTGGTTTTGCTGGGAAATAACAAAAATAATTTTTATACTGTTTAAGTTAGAGCTTTATTAAATTTTTATATATTTTTTATATTTTATCTTAATAATTCACAGATATATTTTTCTACTTTTTCAACTTCACTTTTATATTCTTAAGCTGTTTTCCATAATTGTACCACATTAGCTCAATTAGAAATACAATAACTGTAATTAAATTAAACCATATTAATATCATAAATATTGCACCTAATTCTTGCATTGATAATGCTTTTATTTCTGAGTTATCATTATTATCAATATCATTATCTAGACTAGCTTCAGATGGTAAAAGATATTGAAGAATTACTCGTCCCATATAACCGTAATGCTGTGCATTAAAAATCTGTTCATTTAGTTCCTGTATCAAATGTGAATGATGTCGTACATAAATAGATAATTGTTGTGTAACTAAACGTTCAGTTACCAAATGCAGTTGTTGCCATTGAGTCACATTCGTTTTACCCAAATAACCAAAATATTCATAGGGTGTAATAAAGGCTATAGGTTCTTTGGCATTTAACAATTCCGGAAATGTTGACATAATGGTGGCATTAAGAATTCGCATACGATTGACTTCCGGTAGAATTGGTAAATATTTGCGATTTTCCGGTATCATGCTTATCAAATAGTTTTCCTTAAACACTTGTTCAATAGTATGTGGTGGGTTCCATTGCATATTATCACGAAGCATTTGATACATACCCGACTGATAGGCACTGCGTAATACAAATGTTGCCAATAGCCAACAAGTAAGTAAAAATCGTGAAAAGTTACGTTTAGGTATTTGTGTATTTGTTAAATTAACACCCACTGCTACAGCGTATAAATTAAAATGGGGTGTCTTATTAACGGCACCAATTAAAAAGTTTCGATAAATTCGCCATTGTCTTCGTCGTTCAAAAGTGCAGATTACTAAAGAACTGATGGCAAGTGTGAAACCAAGTGTATACCATACGATGTAGTGAAATGGAAATGCCATATTTTCATATGTACTATGTACCTTGACAACATTTGTAACCATTTGTATGTAACTTAGGAAATAGTGATTACTTTGAGAAAATGCCGATAAATGATTAAATCGTTTTTGTCTTGGAAAAGCACCAAGGGCAAAATCACACGTTTCTGAAAATAACTTTAAAAATAAAACTTTTATTTAATTATATGACGTAATGTAAAGTTTAAGGTCATAAAATCTTTATTTATGGAACTAGCTGAAAAGCTAGATACTTCATTATGGGTATTAAAAATAAAATTCAATTTTTTGTGAGATGAAACCCCTTTCTTAAATTAATTTAATTTTGGATTTAAGGATTTAATCACAAAGTTTTTTTTTCAGTGAATAACCCCATTTGCCAGGGAATACATATTTTAAATGTCAGATTTCTAGCCGTAGGTTCTTGGGCAGGACACAAATAGGAATATTTTTCCACTACGTTCATGATAATGTTTACATTGAAATTAATATCAAAACAAAAAAAAACTTTTGTAAAATAAACCAATTTACGTTTATTTTACAAAAGATTTTCTTATTTTGACATATTTTCGTATTCTTATGCATGGATTATTATCAGTGCACGCACAAACATTTTGAAAAATCTTATTACAGTAATTAGAGGTAAATCCAGAATATCAATTTTGATTAAGGAGACACATTTTTTCTTTTTAGCTCAATTTTTACCACGATATTGGTAATATGCCCTACTTGCTCCTCCTGGTTAAAAAAATTGGAATCCCCGTCTTTGTGAATGTCTACAGTAGAATATCAGCCTAGAAATCCTAGCATTTTACGCCTAATTTGTTTAGGTTTTATTTGAACAATTCAGAAAGTATCTCTTTGATGAGTTAGCCCATACTACATTCAGGGAACCAAAAGGTTTTAGGAAAAACGTTAAAGGGTAGACTTTTCCATATGAAATTTTCTCAGAATTCCGCTTGGCTATGCCGTAGTAGGAACCTTAATAGCAAATTTTAAGTTTCTGTATCCAAAGATTTTAGCTGGGTGATTAATGGGGAACTTTTAGCCATATTATTGACATTTTTATCAAGTTCTAATGGAAAATTTCAAAGAGTATATCTTCATTATATTAACACAAACCTCATGGAACAAATGCTTTAAATTTTAAGTTTGTTGCGAGAGCGCTTTGGGTAGGTCATAAAGGGGTAACTTTTCTTTAAAAGCTTTCTTTTCGCACGTTCCTGATGGAAATTCAAAAAAATAACTTTCATAACATTTTAAACGCAGGAACTGAATCCGAACCTGAACCCAAACGGGTTCAGGTTCACTGTTTGTAAAATCTTTGAACCCGAACCTGCTGAACCCAAAAATTTAACCAGGTTCGGGTTCAAAAATATAAAAAAATATTCTTGCTGTTCCTGGCGTGAGAAATGTTTGATAGAAAAATCATAATAAACATTACATTTCTTGCATTCCAGTTTGCAGTGCTTGACCCTATATCTAGTCTTTCTTTTAAGCAAATACTTGATCAATGCAGAGCTTTTGCAAAAAATTTCGAACACCAAAAATTTCTTCTTTAGCTAAAAAGATAAACTTGAAAAATCCGTACTAGACTGTCAAACTAGATGGAATTCCATTTATGACGTGGAATACAGAAGTTTTCGTTCGACATTACTGGATGCTGCATTAACTATTAATAATAATATTTGTAATATTTGTGAAGAATTCATAGAAGTTTTTGAACCTGTTGAAAAACTAACGCTGAAACTACAAGAAGAACAGATGACTTAAGAAGATTTTTACATTTTACTGATTTTTACAGATTTTTAAATTAGGGCTAACAAAAGATGAGAAAAAAAAAACATTTTCACTAAAATGATATTTAAATATCTAGATAGCAGATTTAAATAATGCTAGGTCCCGAAGATGTTAAAAATGCTAAAAAAACATATTTTAAAAACAATTGAAATTTTCAAAAATTTGCAAAAGGAAAGAGAAGAAGAGAATTTTATGAGAGAATCAAAATCTTATTTTTCAGAAGAAAAAACGATTTTGTAAATCAAAGAACAATTTTAAAAGAAGAAAACTATAAAAATATATTAATTATAAAATTAAACTAAAATTTTTTTGAAAATTTAATAAATTTCCTATTAATAAAACATTTATACTTTTAAATTTTGAACCCGAACCCTGAACCGAACCGAACTTGAAATTTTTATTTCGAATAACCCGAACCCGAACCTGAACCCATATTTTCAGGGTTTTAGTCCCTGTTTTAAAGTCATCTTTTACCACGTCCTGATGAAAATTAAAAAAAAAAATAATAATTTTATCAGTAAAGTAGCCCAAAGCTGATGGGCATTAAGAACATTAAGAACACACAAAAAAATAAAATTCATAATTTTTATGAAAATTGTTCATAATTTTTAACGTTCATATTATATATGAAGCTTACTTACTATTTATGAAGTGTTCCTAACTTCCCAGTGTTTTTTTTTATAAATTCGATCATAGTTATTATGAATTATGTCCATAAAAAAAATCATATTTAATGTGTTCAGATTCTTAAATATTATGAAAATTTCATAATTTAAAAATGTTTCTACAATTCCCTATTTTATATTATGACGACGTACATACATAATAAAAACCTGTTCATACGTTTTAAGAACGGGTTCATAATTACAAAATATTATGAAATACTTCATATTTTACAAGTTAAGTTTTCCATAGATATTAAGTGTAGTTCATAACAATTCAAATAACATAAAATGTAAGAACAGAATTTCTAAAGTAATTTCACATTGTTGTCAACTTTTGAATTTAAAAAATACAAACGCGTAAAAAAGAAGAAATATAATTTTTCCTCAAGTATGGCTAAAGATATTAAGATGAATAAAGTTTAGAAATTATAAAACTTTAGAATTTCACTATTTGCACTTTTACTTTTTTTTTTAAATATATAGTTTCATATTTTAAAAAATATTTATCTTCGCGACTTTTTAGAATTATTGAAGGGACTGTGAGTTTAAGTGCTAACTTGCTATGGTTGTAAAATAGCATTTTGAAGTTTAAACCATTTGCAAGTATATCACTTAAATAGCAATTCGTTAGTTTTTGCATTTCGTGAGCCGAAGTACTTCAGTAAAATGCAACTTCAAAAGTAATTTAGTTAGTTACACAAATTTTTAATTAAATAAAAATATAATATTTTCTAAGACAAGTCTCAAAAAAAAAAGTAAAAAACCGTGGGTAACTTGACATATTTTTGATTTTTTGAATGTTAATATTTTTTCGGTGACAAGTTATTAACTGTTTATATGTTAGATGCTATTAAAATACGTTGTTATTTTTCCGCTTACCCACAACGTATTCAAATTTAATAAGTTAAGCACAAAAAGCAGCAAAACGGCAACATTGAATACAGGCTTAATAAAAATATGCCGTTAGTTTTGTTATAGAAACGATGATGCTGTTTTATTTTTGTTATAATAAAAAAAAAAACAAAAAAAAAAAAAAAATAGTGTGTTTTTTATCAAAAAAAATAAAGTGTTTGTAAATTAAATTAAATTACAAATTTTCGATTTTTAAATCCAGTATCGTTCTATGTCAGAATTTTTCATTATTTTATATAGTTTCTGACTACACGAAACAAAACTGGTATTAAAAATTTACAATCCGTTATTTATATTTTTTTTATCTAATTTTAACAATGAATTTTATTTTTTTTTTGTTAATTAAAAAGTAATACTTGTAAAAAATAATAAAACAACTTTAGAAAAACAATACACACAGCAATTTTATTTATGTTATGGAGAAGTTCCTAGCATATATGAATAGGTACATAAAATTTATTTATAATATAATGAATTATTTCCTAACATTTAAGAAAAGGTACATAAGTATTATATATATTTATGTACTAGTTCCTAAATATTATGATTTTGTACATTGGCAAATTTTTTAAGTACTTTTTCATAAATAGTAAGTATATCTACATATATTTTGAAGGGCACTTCATAATAAACCAGTACACAAACTTTACCAGTATTTTTTTTATCAACTGTTCATAAATACAACCAGAATTTATGAAAAAGTTCTTAAATTAGTACATTGGCAAATTTTTCATAAAATATTCATAAATATTATGATTTTGTTTTTTGTGTGAAAGGTTCTTTCCGCCTTTTAAGCCCTTTTAAGCCAAAAATTATCACTGACAGATACAGAAAAATCCCTAAGGTAGAAAAAACTCCACTCTCTATTCTACTTTGATTCCATTCCATAGTTTTTCTCTTATATATTGTTTTAACGTATATTGTTTTAATTCCTCTTGTTCCCCGTTCCATTCCGTTTTGTTCCCTGTGTCTAGTGTTTTAATCCCACTTCTTCCCCGTTTCATTTATTTTTCCAGTTTTAATGTTTTATTTAATTCCAATCTCCCTTTAAATTTCAGATTGATAGCCAAAGCGGAAGTGCCGGCTATTAAGTGGGTGACGTTCCCCTTTTGAGTAACTATTTTACACGTTGCTATCGAAAATTCCATAGACTTCACTGAAAGGCGAATTGACCTATAGAACACATTTTTAAAACTTCTGGTTTCTAACCTGGGCTTTTACCTTTCCCTTTTTAATAATACTTCTGGTGAAAATTCCAAAAATTACATTATCACTAAACTAGTCCTTACTTCAGGGATCACATATTTCAAACTTCAGGTCTCTGGCTATAATGGGTTCGGCGGGGTACATTTTAGGGGAAGAGTTAATAATTTTTGTCAATTTTCTGTTAAGCCGTCGAAATCCCGGGAAGGGTCCTGATTCTGAAACACTGCCGAAAAATGCATATAGGCAAATACCGGAAAGGTGGGTCGACATATAGTCCGATTTTCCTTATACTAAGGGGTATGATTTGTTATAATCGAAATATATATCATCATACATGAAATTGCATGGTTCCATTTATGACCATATATGATCTCATATTCGAATTATTTGTGTTGTTTTAGAAATATTATTTCTACAATAAAAATTACCTTTCTAAATAAATGCCCTTCATTACGCAAATACATTTCCTTTGGCTCATCATTACTCATAACATGAAGTATAATAGAAAAATTTTTATTTTTTGCCACAAACTTTAATAAATCAGCTTCTATTCCAACAAAATCGACAACACTACCATTTTCAGGGGCATATTTAATACCAAAATATGGCATTTCATTCCACACACAAGTAGTCAGTGGACAACCATGGAAGTTTTGTAATTTTTCTGGATAATATTCCAAATTTGCCCAACGTTGCCGATCAGGTAAATAACGGTTTATAATTACGGGTTTGACATCGTGACAACCGGTTGGTGTAAATGGAAAATAGGTCAGCATAACAATATTATCGGGAGCCAATTTTACAACTAATGCAACTTTTAAGATACTCATATGATATAAATCTTTAAATACCAAAGATATTGTCGCAAAATCCAAAGTTGTTAGTGATGAGATAAACATTAGAGTACGTGATAGATTCATGTTGCCAATATTATAAAGTTCGGAAAAGAAATATCTAAAAAAACGAAAAAATACAATGTTGATTAAGTGTTTTTTTAAGTGTGTTTTTAGATGTCAAATTTTTTCTTAATTAAATTTTTTTATGAAGGTGGTTTATTTGACAATTTAAATTTGTCATTTTTGAAGAAAATTCTCAAAATATTACACTCTGTTGGCTCAACAGAAAAATTTGTTAAGCTAATAATTTTTTTTCCTGTTTTGTTCAGAATCAGTTTTGTTAATTTCTTATGGTGTATTGGGTCTTTTGAATTGAAACACAAATTAAAAATTGTCCATCGTATTTTCTAAAGCACTTTCTTTGAGTGACTTAAAAAAGTTATCTAATCCTTAAAGATTCATTTGACCCGATTTTAAAAGAATTTGATTATATTTTAGTTAGTGATTTTTGAGACTTTTTGATAGTTTTATACCCAAATTTAAAATATTGGGAAGTTTTAAGAAAAAATATAAAAAACTTAACTCGTTAATCGACCTATTTTAACCTATTATTTGTGTCGAACAATTATTTGAGTTTTATTATTTAAGCGAAATATAGGCGATTAATTGATGAATTGGTTAATCGATTATTCAAATTGAATATACTAGTTGTAGTAGATACGTAAAAATATTATACCCCAGCAAAAATACACCTTACCAAATAATGAGTCTAGTAATCTAAACTCCAAGGTTTTCACGTATTACCCTTTATATTATAATTCTAACTTTTTTTATATGGGATGTCCCAAAAGGTAAGGTGTTCTGCTTACTTGCAAGCTTGCAAACAAATAAAGAATAATGGGTTGCGCGTATGTATATTAATAATTTGTTACTAATAACCAATTTTTATTTATTTTTCTGTAAGAAATTGAGTAACGCATTATTTTTTAACTCCTGGTAACCAATATAATTAAACTTTGTGTAAGCGACAAGGTAATGCGCATCGCATTGTGAATCCCAATTTCTAATCTGCTTTTTTTCTCAAATGGAAATATATAAATTAACACTGTGACGGCCAATGGTGATAAATATCCCATTTTTAGTTTTGGTCGTATTTGGCCCATTTGGCACCGATTTTCTTAAATGCGGCTTGTATCGACAGAACCCATTTTCGCGAATCCTATAAACTAACACAGCGGATTAATATTTTGGTAGGACATGGTTCATTCCTTTATTTTCTAAAAACATAAATATATTTGGAATTGGTTCACTTCATTTGATACAGGATTCTGATATAATTTGGGACATACATATGTATCCCATGGGTCGTCAAAGGTCAAAAAGAGGAAATTTTTGCTCAGCTTTAAACATTTTTTATTCGCATTGAAATTCAAGTAATTTTCATTTGATTTGATTTTTAAAGATTTTTGCTCCAGATTCCAAATTTGGTCTTCAAAATTTTCAAACACTTTACAATTTTGACCAATTTTATAAAAAGGATATTTCGGAACAACGGAAAACTTGATTTTTGCCCCAAGATGTTTTAAATTGTTTTGTCATATTCGTGATCTGAATACCAAAATTAATTATATAAGATCTGTCATAACACAAATAAGTTAAAATAAATTAATACATTTACTTCTCTAAACTAATCTGTAGGCTTTTTCCTGTTCACTTACATGATAATTTGTTTTATTAAACACTTTTAATTCATAAATTTATTAAATACACATTAATAAATAAAGATCTTTAAACAATTAACAATGACTCATTATCATTTATATTAATATAATAGAAAAGGTGTGCCACTACAGGTAACTTATTATTATTTAATTCAAAATAATAAAATAAGTAACATATTATAGGTAATACATTATTGTTATTTAGAAAATAATGCTGAATGTAAGGAGTACTCATTACAAAGTAATGTAAAAAGTAATGATAAGTCATTACAATGTTTTTGCTGGGACGTTACTAATAAATTTTGTAAAATTTTAAAAATAATTTTGGAAATTAATTAAACCACTGAAAATTTTTAGTATTGTGTTAAATAAAGATTACTTTCAATTTGTTTTCAAATCACATTTAAAACACATTTGACAGTTTTTTAAACCGAATTATTATTTCTAATGAACGGTTTTGCATTTCTTGACCGATTTTTCGGGGTTTAACTAAAAAATTTTCTAAGGAAATATATACAAATTAGTTACCATTTGAACAGTCCTTCAAAGGTTCATCTAACAACATATCATTCATGTAAGAGTTGATTTTTTTTTCAAAATAGTACAGCTCACTGACAGTTATTACAAAAAGGTGAAAATATTTTGGGAAATATTTTTAAAAATTAAAAATTTTATTTTTAGTCAGGCATAAAAAAACTTTTTTACTGGACCGATTTTAGCTCTTACATAAAAATCCTTGTTTTATATATCCCAGCAAAACCACACATTACCAAATAATGGGTAAAGTAATGTATAGCCATAGGGGCCGATGGATTACTTTACTCCTTACTTCATTGATGAATTTTATAGGCGATGAGCCTTAAAGTAATGTATATACCCATTACTTATATGGTGATGAGAATGGAAAAAGTTATGTGTCTAAAAATATATTTTTAAAAAAGAGCAATTTTTATTAAAAAAAATTATTACAAATATTTTATTTAAAATTTTTGTAATTAAAAATAATGTGGTCATGATAGGAATCGAACCAGGGGACTCTGGTTGCCAGCCAATAACTCTACCTACTGAGCTTTCGACGCATATAGTATTTTATTGCTTTAAACTTAAATGAATTAATGCGTTAGTGTTATCAAAACACACATAGATTACCCTTTTGCTTACAAAAAAAACACAAAGTAATGTGGCTAAAAATAGATTTTCAAAAATATTTCAATTATTACTTTACATTTATAAATCATATATTACGTAAGCAATAAGGTGTAACTTATTACTTTATGCTTGCAAATAATGAAAAAGGTAACGAGCTATCATTACAAGGTAACGCGTGAGAATATCGCATCCATTACCAAAGTTTTCCTGAGATTTGTTATTTAGATTTAACAATTTTATTTTTGCCATTTTTAGATTCTGATCATTTTAGTATTATTTTCAGTTAAACTAATTTGTATTAAATTTTTCAGAACAGATTTGTTTAGGGCTCCATTCACAATAATCTGTCAAATATTTTTAACTCCAGTATTATGAATAGTGTTTAACTTACCTAAATGATTCCAAGTTATCCAATACTACGACTTCGCTGTGTATTACATTATGATATTCCTTTTGATAGTGATAAAATAGTTTGTACGTTGCATTACTAAGATCATATAGAACATCATTTACAAAATCATTAGCAAAAAATAAATCCTTTTTAGATGAACTATTAAAATTTACAAAAATTACGGGCCGACTATTCTCTCCAATGAATGTTTGTTTTATAACGAGTCTCAGTGAATGATATAAATTTGTATTTTCACTTGCCAAATTGTGATTTATATTATCAGTAACAATTATTAATAAGACGATTATATTCAAATTGTTGTACATGTTGTTTAACAAATGTTAGGTAAACGACTAATAAATTTATTTTTGATTGTGTTAAATATATAGAATTTTGTTTAATTTACTTAAAAGTATTTTGTAATCATTATTTATGAATATGTAAAGACATATAAATACATAAGTACATAATACTACGTTTATACTGAACCCGAAAATACATATTTTCGTTTCATTCGATTTAAAATGTGTACACTCACAATACGTAAGTTTGTTTTTAAATGAGGAAACAATTGAAATTTATAGAGATATATTTTTTTAACTATTTGAATCAGTCATTCAAAAAACAAACTATTAAAATTTTCACACATTCAGTAGAAGTTGATATTTTCTGTTGAATGTAAAATTTTATGTTTTCTGTTTCTAAATATATTCATATAATTCCTTTTTGTTTTTTTTTTTAAACCAAAAGAGTTTGTTTATATAAAAAATTATTTCAATAAAAATTACAAGAAATTATTCAAATATACATACACACATATAAAATAAAAATATATACATCTGTGTGTGTTGTGTTTTGTAATTGCATAGAAATAAAAAAACTTTCAATTTGAAAAAACAAACTACAAAAGTAGTTTTTGTCAGTAATAAATTCATGGTTATTTTAAACGACTTTATATCTTTTTTACTTCTTTTGCCGATTACTTTACAATGATTGAAAATAAACAACAAAATGTGATGAATGTAGTAAAAAATCCTTTTGACTGTATTTTCGATTAATTTAATATGTACTTTAAGTTGTATTTAACGAAATAATATTGTAAGTGTGCACGCAAAGAAAAAACATGGTTGGGGCAATCATATTCGAAGATCATCATATATTTTTGGGTTTATGGTTGTGCCAACCATAGTCGTACCATAATATGGTTATCATATTATGATAATAAAATAACCATATTTTTACCATAATATGGTCCCTGCAATTATAATTCAAAAATTACCATATTATGGTCCTAAATAAACATATTATATTTAATTTATCATAATATGATCGCACGTAATCATAGTATGCTCAAAAAATTATCATATTATGGTCCCTCATATCTATATTATGATTCCTGGATTATCATTATATGATTCCTAATCTAAGAAAATTTCTTAAAGGAAAAGTTCTTTAAATTTAAGAATATTTCTACTAGAAAAAGTCCTTAGCATCTAAATATTTTTCTTGATAAAAAGTCTTCAGAATCTAGGAATTTTTCTTTCAAAGAAAGGCCTTAGAAGCTAAGTGTTTTTGGGATATATGAACTTGTATCTAATACACAGTTTGGAGAATCTGGGAATTTTAGTTTAAGGAAAAGTCCATAGAATCTAAAAATATTTTTATCAGATAAATTTATAAATATTTATTATTTTGTGTATGAAACCTTTTCGTACAAAAAAAAAATCATGGGCTTTACAGGCTTTTTCTTATAAAAAATATTTTATCAATATTTTTAATTTTATTAATTGTTTTTACTGAAAAGAATTAAAAAATATAAGATCTTTGAATAGAATCTTTGTGACAATAAATTGATTAGTGTAAATAATATTATATATAATGAGTTTTCGAAAAACCCCTTTAAAAAAATCTTCTAAAGCTTAAAAAAAATAACTGGATCTTAATGGGTCAATCTATGAAAGAAATTTTCTACCCATCTAATATTTGTCCAATTGCGTTTTAAGACATTTTGTAGTAAAAACAAACTGACTGAACTGATAATAGTTTGGTTTTTATAAAAACAAGACAATATTATGACTGTAAATGTCAAAGTCATGTTTTACTTGATTTATAATTAATTATTGATTGTTGCCAGCATTTTATCGTTGCTAATTATCATATTTTTTTCATGGTCAGAATTATTGTTACCACAGTATGGTTACAGACAATCATGTTACTAAATAATTATGGTATCGACCAAGTTGATGGTTAGAACTTGGTTGTGACAACCATACCCGATTGCAGCAAGCACAATATAGTAGCAGTGATCATATTGTAACCATGTTTTTTCTCTGTGTGTATGGAATGTGAAAGTCGAAAAATTAAAAAAACAAAACAAAATACGTATTTTGGAGTTCAGGCTACCTATTATGAGTGATTCGCAAAGCTGTGAAGCGATGAAAAATTACTTTTCACTAATTTAAAAATAATGATAACAAATAACAATATTTATCACTTCCTTGTGATAAAACCATTCAGGAACGGTATCCAACATGAAAATTTTATTACTCCAGTTCCTATATAAATACATTCGGCCCACATAGATGCGTATTTAAATTTGACAAAAATAACATACAAGGTGGCGCAAAAGTAATCCTCCTATCAGAAAATGCAATAAATTTTGCGATTGGCCCCTAATGTCAGTTCTGTTTTGACATTTGTGTAGTAAACACATGCGAAATACACGTTAATAAACAATGTTACGCTACACTGCTCCAGAACGCGGAATATTGGTGACTATTTATTTGAGCAATAATCGGTCGGTGACTTTGGCACAACGTGAATTTCGTCGCAGATTTCCTAGCCGTCCAACGCCTACTAAAAAAGCAAAATTTACGCTTCTGGGGCACTAAAAATCCGCGTGTAACCCACGAAGAGCCATTACACCCGCCCAAAGTCACTGTATGGTGTGCTGTTTTCGCTGGAAGAGTCATCGCGGGCCAAACGGTTACTGTGAATGGTGAGCGCTACAGAGCAATGATCAACGAGTTCTTTTTGCCGCAACTTGATGAATTGGGATTGGAAAACATGTGGTTCCAACAGGACAGTGCAACGCCACACACTGCACGTGCCACAACCGATATGCTGAAGGATGCATTTTCCGGGCGCCTAATCTCCCGTTTTGGCTATTTGCACTGGCCAGCAAGATCGCCTGATTTGACCGCTCCAGACTTCTTTTTGTGGGGCTTTTTGAAGTCGCGGGTTTATGTCAACAAGCCTCAGACTCTTGCAGCTCTTAAAGACAAAATCCGTCAAGAATGTGAGGACCTATCGCCGGAAGTTTTGACCAAAGTGATGGAAAATGCCATAAAAAGGGCTCAAATAACAATCAACTGTGGCGGCGGCCATTTACATGACATCATATTCTCGACTTGATGTAAAAAAAATTAAAAGACCAAATAAAAATAATCCACAAGAAGAATCAAAGTTTTTCATTTTTTTTTTAAATTACAGCTTAAAAACATCGGAAGGTTATTTTTGCGCCACCCTGTACACAATATATATTAATTCTGATAAATGGAAGACAGCAGACGCATTAACCCTTTACTGCATGAAAATATACATATATGTCTGAAAAAAATAAATTCTTTATTTTTATAGAAAATTTTTATTATTTATATTTTTTTTATTTGGATATCTTTTAAAATTTACATTTTATTAGCAGAAAACAAAAACCCAACCAAAGTTCATGATCACCTGAAAATCAAAAATGAAGAATATATTTTAAAAAAGAAACAAATGCTTTTATTTTAATATTTAATTAGTTTGTTTATGGGGTTATTCTGTAACTACGTAAAAATTTGTCACGTTCAAATATGTAAATCTAATATATTTAGCACAGGTTGAGTCACTATATCAGAATTATATTTTGATAAATTTTTATATATATCTTATGGAAAATTTAACATTATGTGACTCTACCTATTCGAAATATGGTAAAGTTGCATGTTTCAATGTGACAACTTTTCATATAGTTATTCTCTCTTAACTTTAATAATTAAAAAAGTTATATTTAGATTTATATGTTATGATTCAAAGTCTTTTTGTTTGCAATTTCTAATTGCTGATTACAGTCAAAGTTTTTGTTACACATATGTAATGTCATGCAGTAAAGTGTTAAGGTACAACTCTTAATTATATTAAGTTTTAAATATACATATTTGTTTAACAAATTAGTATGTAATTGGATTACTTCCCTAAGGATTTGTAAATTTTGTAGTTATTATATGTATTCTTAATTTAGTTTTAATCACAAAATTATGGAAAATATATTTGATTGTTACATATTTAAATTAAGCACTTAGGTTGTTAACAAGGGATATGCTGAGTGCAGTGTTAAAATTAAATCAAATAAAATCCAACAGGAAATACGACGATACATCAATGCAATACTGAAACTCCATTACTGAGAGAATTTTCTGCATGATATTAATAAAAATTTCAAGTATTTAAAATTCCTCTTGAATCTACTTAAAATAAAATTTCTATGAAAATCTAAAAATTTTCTTTAGTAATTAATACAAAATAAAATTTAAAATAAAGAAAAAATAATCGAGTTTTATGAATTGTTGATCTATTATTTTGTAAATGAATAGTATAGTAGGATTTTAGATCATATAAAAAAGAATATGATTATATGATTTAAAATCATACTATAATATTCATTAAGAAACAATTTAACATTAAGGGAAATATAAACTAAATTCAGGTTTACAAATTCCAATGAAATTTGCAAAAAAAAATTAAATATTTTTTTATAAAGAATTTCAAAACCCTTTGTTAATTTGTATTTAATTAAAATTTATTTAAACGAAAGATGTTGCTAAAGAAATCTGGATTGATTAATGTCAAAATCTAAGTGACGTACATACCTTAAAAACAATCGCTGTCCTACCATGTTTTTTATTGTTATACATATTTGATGCCGCAAGAAGCTTAGACAAAATATCTACAAAAATATAAAATTTCACTCAAAGAAAAATTTTCCTCTTCTTTATGAAATTTTCAAAAATTCGGTCTTCTGTTTAGTTAGCCCATACTTCAAGAAATAGATATATCCAGTTTCAAGATTCCGGCTTACCAGCTAGATTATGGGCTGACTGTATAACAAATTTCAGTTTTCTAGCCAAAGCAGTTTGGGCAGGTCGAGAGAGGGAGGATTATGGATTAAACTTCCATTTTTACCACGACTCTGGCGATAATTCTAAAACGTATACCTCCAGGGATCACAAATTTAAAATTTTATGCTTCTAGTACAGGAGGTATGCATTTTTTTCTCTCTTAGAAACTTCCAAAGAAAAAAAGTCATATGTCGGAGGAGGAATCTACACATAAAATTTCATATTCCTAGCTCCAGCGATTTTGGGAGGCACTCCCGTTTCAACTAATGTCTACACTGGAGGAGAAATCTTCATACCTAATTTCAGCTTCTCCCCTTTTTACCGTGTACCTGGAAACAATTCAAAAATATACCTTATCTATACATAGTTTAGCATATTATCCAGAGAGCACATATTTTCAATTTCAGGTTTATAGCCAAAGAGAACCTACATATCAAATTTCAATTTCCTAGTGACGTTATGTGTTTTTTTTAACAGATTTATATGACGCCAAATGATTCAATACAAGTGCAGAAAATTTTAGTTGCTTATACTAGAGGTGAGAACGTGACCCGAAATTTCGTAATTTTTGTGAATCACTAGTTGAGCCTGTCGATTATTTGTCGTGATTAATCCTTTTATCCGTTTTTATTCTTTCGATTTTTTTTACATGTCATGTAGCAATACTGTTTTTCTTTGCAGTGGTTCAAGTGATAAAATAAATTCTTTTATGTTTAATTTTTATAAATATTTTTTTAATTCGTATTTCGTGAGGGTGGGCGATAATTTAAATTACTCATGTAATTCTGCGTGATCGTGAGAAGAAAAAAATCTTCGTGCATGATTGTAATTTTGTGTTCGTGATCGTGCGGGAGTGTAAGTCAAAAACGTTCACGTGCCCCTCTCAAGTTTATACTGACTTCCATTGATTTTGTAAACGTCATTTTTGCTATTGTTTTCGTCTACGTCATAAAAATCAGTCTATACTTCGTCAATGGTTCAGCACCTCGTTTCTGTATTTCTCGAATCGAGAAATTTTTTCACAAAAAACATCTAAAACGCAACCTTGTTCTACTTTCTATAGGATGAGTCTCAGGCAATTAAATATAAATTAATCTCAAGAAGATAACAATGCGCTAAGTTCTTGTAATTTTTCTATCTAATAAGAAATTTTACAAAATTAAATGTGCCAAGTTAGAAGCTCGAAAAAATTTTAAGAAAATTAAGTCACCTTGTATAAAATTGGGTTACTATAAATTTTTTCGATGCGAAAACATCTCGCATCAGATACAGAAATGGGGTGCAGTACTTCAGTTCTATTTTATACCATACCATATATATTATACCATATATATTATATCTTCCCTGGACGAATGTGAGATTTTTGAATCAATTTAATAAAATCTTTGGAAATAGCAGAAAAAGGTACATCAAAGAGTTGAAAAAGGGCAGAAACTTATAGGGGTAGACAGATATAATCAAGGTGTAAATCTAGCTTTGTTGAAGATTTTAACGATTTATAAAAAATTAAATTAAAAAATTAATTAAAATTAAAAGCACCCTGTACTATTTTCCAAATATTTTGTATAAGTCAAAATTTGTCAAAATTGTAATAATAAAAATATATAAAAATAAAAAAATATTAACTAATTAGAATAGGTTTTGCAAAATTTTTTGTATATAAAATCTAAAAAATGGATTTGGTCATCACTCCAGAACCTCATTTTATACCAGGGTATAACTTTCATTAATCAATCTTTTAATATTATTTGACATCATAAAAAAATATTTCTATTTTAGTTATACTGGTCATTGTCCACAATTTCGTTTTCGAGAGGGTAAAACATATGGCAAATTATCTCATAAGCTGCTCATAGATCCTTGTAGCAAACATGCTCCTGAATTAATATTAACAGCACCAACACAACATGTGCTGGTAGACTACCCTACAGAAAACGAAGTGAAAACTTTAAAAGAGCGTGCTGATTCCATTGACTCGGTCTATAATCATCCAATAATTCCGGGTTATGATGGCTTTGTACCAAATATAATGGATAAAACTGGAAAGAGATATACGGCTGCTGCAACTGCTGGTATGGCAGAACATGAAGCTTTGATGGAACGTTTACGTTGCGAAAGGCGGTTTTTGGAGCATCTTGATATATTGGAAAGTGGGAGAGGACGTTTTGAAGCCAAACTAAGAGAAAGAATGGTAAGTTCATCCCAATAATAACTTGTAGGCTTATAGCAGATACCAGTATAAATATTAATGAAATTTAACTTTAGATGCCAATGACTACATATCGAGCTCCTTTATTGCCAGTACGTCCAAGAAAACAAGCATTTAAAATTGGCAATTACAAAGTGGAGGAGAAAAAGATGCCTTATTCAAAATTTACAGTACCGCACTTCATGGCGGAAGACGATAAAGAAAAATATATTGTTAAAGGTAAATAGAAAAAAATATATATTAAACACTTAAGCATTGAAGAAAGTAAGAAAACTTGTAAAGTATGCATTTATTTTTCAATTATTTTTGAGTTTTAAATTTTATTTTTATTTTAATTTCTACAATTTCGTGTGAAAATTTCATTATTTATATAACAATATTTTCCACCTCTATTAACATTTAATTTATGGTAATTTGTTAATTAACCGGTTAGTACGTTGTCTCAATTAATTTTCATTTTCTCTCTCTCCCTCGTCTTTTCATTAAGGTTACGGTGGTCATATACCAATGACAATGACACGTTTTGGTCAAAGTAATAAACAACTAACAAACAGTGCACTGGTTTACCAATAATTATCATCAACGTCGGAGTGCCGAGTGGTGTCCCATGGCGATGACTGGTGTTGCCACCTCTCATCCCAACAATGGACAATTTGCCATCTATCATCGTACGATTGGTATGGTACCCTCATATTCGGGTCATGTGCCGGGTAAACTTTTTTCATTTGGTCGTACATATGGTAATGCAACAATTGATGCTAAAAGGTGGTTGGCATTGCATAAGTATTGATAGAATCAATAGAGCGTTGTGAGCTGATTTCATTTTATTTTTAAAAGTGTATACAAATTTTAGTTGACGGAAGTGTTGTTTATTTTAGTATGTGTTGCTAAATTATTGTATTTAAATTATAAATTTGATTAAAATAAATCATTAAACATTAGTCAATAAATTTTTGTCTGCTTCATTTAACGAATCCCCTATAAAATAGTTCTCTAAAATTTATCATAATAGATAAGTTTAGAAACATCTTCAATGTGCATATCTTTACAAAACTTTTAATTGATTATAAATACTTTTTTTAATACTACAACATTTCCAATTGTATGTCGGAAATAGTCAAATTTTATTTCAGAAATTTTCAATTGTATTTCAGAATAGTTCATTGTATTTCAGAATAGTCAATTGTATTTCAGAAATAGTCAATTGTATTTCAGAATAGTCAATTGTATTTCAGAAATGGTCAATTGTATTTCAGAAATAGACAATTGTATGTCAGAATTGTAAATTTTTTTTCAGAAATAGTAAATTTTATTTCAGAATAGTCAATTGTATATCAGAAATAGTAAATTGTATTTCAGAAATAGTCAATTATATTTCAGAAATAGTCAATTGTATTTCAGAAATAGTCAACTGTATTTCAGAAATAGTCAATTGTATTTGAGAATAGTCAGTTTAATTTCAGAATTGTCAATTGTATTTAAGAAATAGACAATTATATTTCAGAAATAGTCACTTGTATTTCAGAAATAGTCAATTGTATTTCTGAAATAGTCAATTGTATTTCAGACATAGTCAATTGTATTTCAGAAATAGTAAATTGTATTTCAGAAATAATCAATTATATTTCAGAAATAGTCAATTGTATTTCAGAAATAGTCAACTGTATTTCAAAAATAGTCAATTGTATTTCAGAATAGTCAGTTTAATTTCAGAATTGTCAATTGTAGTTAAGAAATAGACAATTATATTTCAGAAATAGTCAATTGTATTTCAGAAATAGTCAATTGTATTTCAGAAATAGTCAACTGTATTTCACAAATAGTCAATTGTATTTCAGAAAAGTCAGTTTAATTTCAGAATTGTCAATTGTAATTAAGAAATAGACAATTATATTTCATAAATAGTCAATTGTATTTCAGAAATAGATAATTGTATTTCAATTTAAAAACTTTTTGTTTTCGAACTTTATTTTTTTTTAATGAAAAGCAACACACTGGAATCACCTACAATATGTTTTCAAAAACAAATATGTTCTTTATTATTTGGTTGCACTTTTGTATTATAAAGCTGTTATGTACCTACATTTAAATTAAGAAAAAAATCCTACAAAACTTTTATATTTATCTGTATATACTAGAGATGTGCGATTAATGGGTATGCTTAATCAAAAGTTTGATAATCGTGCGCACAATCGAATTTTATTTTCTCTATGTAATGGTTTTGTCGCAGTATACAAATTTTTCGGGTGTAGCTCACGAGCTAAAAATTTTACGACTAAGGCAGTTGAAAATCAGTTTACCCAGTTAAATTACTCTTGTATCAACTGATTTTTTATGACAATTGAAAAAAAATCAAATACACTCAGAAAAAAAAGTTAGTAGAAAAATTTGTAAATGGTTTTCAATCTCATTTTACTGTTTTTGTACTGATTTTTAGTATAAAAATTAATTTTTAGTTAATTTTTTTGCTGTTTAAATTTTAAAAATTACAGAACTTTACAGAATATTTACAAATTTTTGTTGCTAAATTAAAAAATTATTTTACAAAATTTTTAAAAGCCGATTTTGTAAAATAAGCTAAAAATTTTACTAATTTTAAGAAAGTGGATATTAAAGAAAATGTTATTTCTAATAAATAAAACTTATACATACAAACTTAAATTGCCTAAAAACGTTACATGGGTTGAAAAAAGCGATTGGTAGTAAAGATACGTTTGACAACCGACTCATGTCCAAAAATAGGATATCTACTTAAAGTAGCACTAAAAACTTGTTTAGTTCTAAAAATCAGCACTTAAAACAATTATAATTTAACCTTAAAATAAAAAAATACTAAAAATATTTTTCAAAACAAAAATAAGCAAATTTAAGCAAAATGATAAATTCGTTTATGTTTTTACTATTTTTTAAGCCTTTGATTTTTTTTTTAATTTTGATAAAATTTTTTTTTTTAAAAAATAAAAATAATAAAAATGTTGCTTTACACCCAGAAAGCAGTATCATTTGTGGCCACCGAATTTGTTGCCAATCGAATTCTGGCGGTTACGATAACTGTTTTCATAGAGGGTTCGCCAAATAACTTTTTTTTTTTTGCAAATGCTATAAAAAAACTACTGAATATTTTCTAAAATTTCTTTTGTTATTTGAAAGTATAATCCTTCCGGTTAATAATGGAAAATAATTTCATTCAAATGGCTGCCTCGGCTGGCCATGCAGTAGCCTACACGATCGGTCCAATTTTTAAGCACATTATCGATTGTGTGCAGCTGTATTTTACCAATGGCTTCACGAATATTGTCCTTTAAGCGTCAATTGTCTCTGGCTTGTCGGCGTAACACTTATCTTTGACGGCACCCCACAAATAATAGTCCAACGGTGTCAAATCGCAGCTCCGAGGTGGCTAAACGACATCAGCTCTGCGGCTGATAATGCGATCTTCAAAAACAGAACGAAAAACATCGAGTGTAGCTTCGGCTGTGTGGCACGTAGCGCCGTCCTGTTGAAAGTAAATGTTGCCAATATCCTCCTCTTCAATGTTTGTGAACCAAAGTTCGTTCAACATGGCTCGATAACGATCGCCATTGACTGTAACGGCCACTCCTTGCTCATTTTCGAAGAAAAATGGCCCAATTATGCCTCTGGACCAAAATCCGCACCAAACAGTGACTCGTTTTGGGTGCATCGGCTTTTCAATGTGTGCGTGCGGGTTTTCTGTGCCCCAAATGCGACAATTTTAATTAAAAAAAATATTTTTTAAATGTTTGCCTTTTCCGGTATTTGATCTCGAAAATTCTGAGTACTGAGCTACCTATCTACCCACCACACCACAAACACTTATACATTTTGATGGCTAATTTTGAATTTAAACAATTTGTAAGGAAAACAAATATTAGTTTAAAATTTGTTTATCAATACCAATCATTAGTGTCGTCTATTATCAATACAATCCACAATTCGGTTGCTTCTACTGAATCCCTAATTAAATGCTATATTTGGTCAGAATAACCGTACTTGTAGTTACCACTTTTGAATATCGGAAATTTTTTTGAATAAATTTGATAGATTGTACCAAATTTCTAATATATTCACTAAATAAATGGTTGTGTCCACCGCTTACAAATACTATACGAAATTAATTTTTAAAGATGATTGGAAATACCAATAATTGAAAAACAAGATTGATTTTAAGTTTATTTTTCCTTTTTTTAATTCCCAATACAAGATTTTTGATTTATTAATGGATTTTTGGAATAACCAAATAAAATTAAATCCTCACAAATAAATGTTAATGGTTATGGCCGAATTGCAACCAATCTTTTCTCTGGGTGTGTTCACTAATTTTTTCGACTTATTTCATTGTACTACACGTCAGTAGACATGTGTTGCTAATATTAGCAAACAATACCGCTGGACTTAAATTAGTGAAATTTCCCGTAATAACAGCAAAACTTTCAATTGCCATTACAGACTTTTTTTGGGTGGTGTACCACAACCGAACCCTTGGTTGCCAGTACTGATCTATTTTCTCTTTGATTAAGCATTTAATTTAAAATTTGATTAATAAGTATTAGGATTAATCGATTTATTAAAATTTTTATTAATATAGACTTGAATACTTTTGTATATTTTAAATAATTAAATGTGAATATGAATAATTTTGAATGGTCAAAAATTACTGACATGTTTACCCATTGTTCATTATTTAACTTTATATTTCGGTATTTAATTAGCGTATTCAAAGCGATTTCCATAAAAAAACATATAAAATTATCCAATAATTCAAATATTTATTTAATAAAAATTGCGATTACTCAAATAATCATTATTTTAAATAATCAAAATTATTGAGGAATCGATTAATCATGTTTTTAATTAATCAGAGTTGTTGATTAATTTATTTACATGATTAATTAAGATTTTGATTAATTTGATAGTTTGATTAGTCGATTAACCTCACATTTCTAGTAGAGACTGTTATTTAAATATTTAAAATTTTCATTTGAATGTAAATATTAAAATAATTTTTATTTTGTGCATGTGCGGTTTCTACTCCACCCAGAGCTGTTAGTTGGATTAAAATGATAGCATGACATTCACTGCTGTAAGGATTAAGTAACAACAACCAAAATACACGAAGCCAAAATAAACATCAAAAATACAAAAAAAAAAAATCTAAAACTAAATATGATTGTCCGTGAACATGAAAGAGAGACGGTTACGGAAGTAAGAATTGGGTGAAAATATATGTAAATGTAGACAACAAGTCAAAAACGACAATTGAACACTGTTGCTAATACTCAGTTTAGTGGGGTTGTGAATTTGGAGGTAAAATCGTAATGTATACATGTCTATTTCAATGTGTTTTGTACCAAAAAAAAAGGCCGGAAATAACAACGGAAATCGAAATGGAAAATTGCGTTAACAACATTTTAAATGCTACAGGAACAACCACATTTACACCAGTATACAACGACGGAAAAACTTTAGAATATTTCACCAATATTTAGTTAGAGGGCAATGAGAAAATAGAAACTACATAGAACAAACACATTCACGTATACAGACAACATCATTTACTATGTAAATATTTACAACCAGTTAATGTTTATGTGTTGTTACTATTATTTGCTATGAATAGCCGAGTATGTGTTAAAAGGGAAAATAAATGCAATTGATTCTTATGAAATTCATTACGAAAATAATGTGACTTTTACCATATATAAAAAAATTTTAGCATAGTAATCCCAGACAATACCTCTATAAGGTATTGATTTTTAAAATACTATTCGATCTTCTTGATTTGCATATTAGTTTAAAATGAGCTTTAAAATCTCTTTTTATTTATAAAAAATTATTATTATTATTTATTTAGACCATTTCGTCACCACATTGAGTGACTTCTTCATATTATAATATGATAATTTTTCAGAGCCCTAAGATACGGAGTCATAAGGTTTTTAAATAAGGGCGGGTTAATATTATCGTGGCGTCCGTTATGTGACACAGGTCGTCTACGGCCATATTTTTTAATTTGGTCCAAAAGAAATCGGTTATCATCGTTCTGTAGCGCTCGTCATTGACGATAATGCCCCCACCAACGTCGTTTTCAAAAATGTACGGACCGATGACACCGGCGCCGGCGTATAATTCACACAAAAAGTAACTTTTTGTGGATGAATAGGCACTTAGTGAACCTCGTGTGTGTTGGCGTTGTCCGATATATGGCATTTTGGCTTGTTACCATATCCATTCATCCAAAAATGCGCCTCGTTGCTAAATATAATTTTTCATTTCTTATCATATATTTATTTTCATTTTTTTTTATAATCTGGACATGCTACTCTATCCTGTAATTTGTCATGGTGTTTTGGCATCTGTAACTGAAAAATAAACAACATATTAGACATACCCCACCAAAACAACCTTGGCGGTCACAGCCGTTTTTGAAAATTCCGACCTGGAGGGGCAAAAAGAAGAAAAGTATCCACTTGACGGACCACAACTGGTAAGATGAAATTTTTAGACATCCATTCGGGGCAAAAAAGGTCATCACCGTCTTGATGGCCTGCACAAAAATTTTTATTGAAATTAAAAAAAAAAAAAAATAATAAAAATGTTGTTCAGAAAATAAAACGGCATAAAAGGCATTAAAATCCAGGGACTGAAACCGAACCCAAGCGGGTTCAGGTTCGCTGTTTATAAAAACTTTGAACCCGTGCCCGCTGAACCAAAAAATTTAACCAGGTTCGGGTTCAAAAATATAAAAGAATATTCTTGCTGTTCATGTCGTGAGTAATGTTTGATAGAAAAATCATAAAAAAACATTTAATTTCTTGCATTCCAGTTTGAATTGCTTGACATTTATCTAGCTCTTCTTTTAAGCAAATACTTGATCAATGCAGAGCCAAAAATTTTTCTTTATCTAAAAAATTAAACTTGAAAAAAGCTAGTCAAAGTAGATGGAATTCCAGCTATGACATAGTTCAAGCCTTATTGGAATACAGAAGTTCTTGTTCGGAATTACTGGATGCTGCATTAACTATTAATGATAATATTTAGAATATTTGTGAAGAATTCGAAGAAGTTTTTGCACCTGTTAAATAAATTAACGCTGAAACTACAAGAACAACAGATGACTTTATGCAATTTTTATGGAATCTGGCTTAATTTTAAATTAGAGTTAACAAAACAAAAATATTTTCACAAGAATTATATTTAAATATTATAAAAAGAGAAAACTACTTTAATAATTTTTTAATTTTAATTTTTAATTTTGATTGCAGCATTATATCTAGATAGCAGATGTAAGTCAATGCTAAGCCCCGAAGATGTTAAAAATGCTAAAAAAAATATTTTAAAAACAATTTAAATTTTCAAAAATTTGAAAATGTAAAGAGAAGAGAATTTTATGAGAGAATCAAAATCTTTTTCTTCAGAAGAAGGAACCTTTTTCTAAATCAAAGAACAAATTTAAAAGAAGAAAACTTAATAAATATATTAATTATAAAATTAAACGAAAATTTATTTGAAAAATTAATAAAATTTCTATTAATAAAACTTTTATACTTTTTTAAATGGTGAACCCGAACCCTGAACCGAACCCGAACCTGAAAATTTTTTTCAGGGTTTTTAGTCCCTGTTAAAATCTGTTACAATAATATTACGTATACGTACTGGTGTACTTTAACTCGAATTAAACACATCCTAGTGTAGAATTAATATTGGTGTATCATTATTTCTTGAACTACATATAATTATAACTCCTTACCTTCTAGATTAATTTAAAAATAATACACTTAAACAAGTTTGTAAGTTAAAATAACTGAAAATATCATTTAAAAGAAATGATATTTCATTTAAAAACCGGTCTAATTAATTTTCATTTAAATTAAATGTCATTTAAAAATTGTTGATTAATCAACTGACACATCCGTAAGAAACAAATGATATAATCAGTTAAAATAAATGTCAAAATTTTACCTACCAATCCTTAAGAAATAAATGTTTTTTTCATTTATTTGAAATTATTTACGTTTTTGTATTTTTTGTTATTTTTTTTAATATATTCGTACAATACAAAATGTATGTATGCATATGAAGCTATAAACACTTTTTGTATCAATGTGTTTGTATATGTATGTGTGTTTATGAAGTATTCAAAAATTTTGTATATATACAACCAATTTAAATAAAAAAACAAATTGAAATTTTTTGAGTATTTTTTTTTGAAACAGACAGCAAACAAAATTTAAATTTGTAATAACTGTTACGGACACGAATAAATGTATAAAAAAGTTAATATAGATATTTCTTTGAAAAATAAATGTATGTTCCTTTATTTTTAAATGGAACGGAAAACTTTTTTAAACTACAAACAGTTAACTACATAATATTCTGAGTGTAGTAATAAATAGTAAATAAGTGAAAAAAACTATAAATTCAGTCATTGGATAACAATTTTCAAAAGCTTTTTGTTAAAATATAATCAAAAAAATGTTTAAGTCAATACAAACTTAAAATCAAAATTACATGTTAAAATGACCTGACTAAATTCTACAACCCAAAATTAAGTTTGCATATCCCAGGATTTTCGTGTATCATTTTGACGTACTTACTGTCAAATTTATAAATTACAAATGTTTGTGTGATATGAATTTTTAGTTAACAACATTATTCTAATAAAAAATGTAATATTTGAAGTCATTTTATTATAAAAGGGTGTCTTTAAATTGATTTCAATTTAAAATTTCTATTTTAGGGAAAGTACATAAAATATTAATAAGGGAATCTGAACCAGCTAATATATGAATATTTATGAATATTAAAAATTGAATAATTCAAAATTTAAAAGCTCTTAACTTTCCCACAAATATTTAACTTTAAGTAGTTTTGTTCAGCCCCAGGCATTATTGATATATTTTTTGTTGTGGTATGTTGCTATTTTGATGTTGGAAAAATGTTCACTTTCAGTTTTTTAAACTATTAATGATTTCACTGGTAGTTAGATGTTTTTTTTTTCAGATTGTGTGATATATAACAAAATATTTGTTATGTAGTAAATGATATTTTTGTCGATATAATTTTGTAAACTTTTGATTCGTTTATCATGAATTTTAATAGTATTTACTTTAGAAAATTTGTGTTTATCGTTCGAGCGGCAACATTTAACAAATTATTGTTTGGTGTTTATAAACAAATTAAAAATATGGTCTAGTATATTTAAAATGTTGTAATAAATTTGCAATGGCCTTTTGTGTTTTTTGGATCATTTTAATGCACATCTACAGTGAAGGAAAAACGCTTACATTCATTATTTTACATAATTAGGACAACTCATAGAAAAAAAGTTTACATACAGCCACCAAAGTGTGTGGAATATTGTAATTTATTAATTTGTCTCTAGGCTTTCAAATTACAAAATGTTGAATAATAAAAAAAAAAAAAAATTACCAAATAAAAATGGACCAAGCTTTCAGTATTTGGCCAAGTTGGACATCAATAACTGCATAAAGACGATGGGGCATTGATGTTACCAAATGCTTCTTAATATCGGGTGTTATTTCAGCCCATGTATGAATAAGAATGGTTTTAACTCATTTTATACCACTCATCGATCCTAATGCAATTTCGTAGAAAGATGTATTGGTTAGCAATTAGCATTTTTTGTAATTTTTTCGCACCATATATTGGTGATATACACAATTAAAATTCAAATTTTGATGCTTCGTGAGGATTTTTGTTGCTTGTATCAAAATTTGAATTTTTTATTGCTTATACCAACTGCATAATATACACAATTTGATCTATCTGCCTTTAACAATTTTAATCATTAACTACCAACTTAGATTGTGTTGTAAATTTAATATTTATTAGCTTCAAATAAGCTTTGTTAGTGGATACTTTTAGAATTAAAGTTCATAATAAAAATTGTAAAAAATAAAGGATAAATATAAATTGTTAAACTTCGTTGATGTTAGTCTTATTGTGTGCTGTTTTCGGGTTTGTTAATTTGTTTCCAAATACTCAATATAAAATAGACAATCATCGAAGTAATGACCCAAAAGGAGAGCGTGGATACTGAGGAGGGTTGTGTTGCGCACCCAGAGAAAATATTGGTTTCAATTCGATCAAAACCGTTAACATTTATTTATGAGGACTTAATTTTATTTGGAATAACCTAAAATCCATTAATAAATCAAAAATGTTGTATTGGGAATTAAAAAAGGGAAAAGAAACCAAAAATCAATCCACTTATTCAATTATTGGTATATCCAATTATCTTTAAAAATAAAATTCGTTTAGTATTTATGTGCGGTGGAAGCAACCATTTATTTCGTGAATATATTTGGTACAATCTATCAAATTTATTAAAAAATTGCCGATATGCGAAAGTGGTAACTACAAGTAAGGTTATTCTGATCAAATATATATTTAAAAGAAGCAACAGAATTGTGTATTGTATTGATAATAGATGTCACTAATGATTGGTATTGATAAACAAATTTTATACTAACATTACTTTTTCCAACAAATTGTTTATATTCAAAATTAGCCATACAAATTTATAAGTATTTGTGGTGTAGTAAGTAGAGAGGTAGCTCAGTACTCCGAATTTCCGAGTCCAAATCCGGGAAAAGGCAAACATTTAAAAAATATTTTTTTAAATTAAAATAAGACATTCAAATGTTTAAATGACAAATATATCAAATAAAATTTAAATTAGTTGCGGTGAGTAATAATTTTTCCACAGAAATACTATTAATAATATTTCTACAGAAATATTATTACGTTCTACAAAATTTTATTTCAAAAGAGATATAATTTTATTTTTTTTTTAAATAAAATTTTGTGAAACGTAATAATATTTCTGTGGAATATAAATATTAAGTTGTACAACTGAATATTGGTTTTGACAAGTAAATATATAATTTAGTATAACTTTGAGCTTATTAATATTGGATAAGTGACTTTTTTCCCAATACTTTCTTTTTCCCCGATTGCGGTATTTTTTCCCTTAATTTCATCAATCTGTTAGCAAAATACTTGCTGTTAACTGTTTTGCCATTTCGAAGGCAATAAGTTAAAATTATTCCACGCGCATCCTAAAAACAAACTGCCATAACCTTACCTGCGGATGGCACTGTTTCGCCTTCTTTGGATACGATTATTCCACTCCACTCTACTGCTTTGAATATTGCTTTGTCCACGGTGTGAATTGGTGGACCTATGTCTCATCCATGCTTACGAATCAACGCGGTGAAACATCGTAAAAAACTCTATGGAAACATCTTCAATACTCTCTTTTTGTTCTAGTGTGAGCAATTGCGGCACCCATCTTGCGCACAGCTTTCTCATCTTTAATTTAACGGTCAATATGCAATTTATAGCACTTTTTGACAGCTCTTAAGGTCTCATTTAAACACTGCCAGCCAATATTTTATGGTAGTAAACGAAGGAACAGACTCTTTCAGAGAAGAGACTAGCTCGGTTTTAATATTGGTTAGACTAAAACCTTGAAAATGAACGAATTGATCAATTGTTTACCTGTTTAGAAACTCACTGAAATCATTTATTTTTGATGGCTCATAAAAAAAAAAAAAAAAAAAACAACGTGGCAACTTGAAACTTAAAACATATATTTTATGAGCTTGTCACTTTTCAAAAAGTATTTTTTTCATACTCCTGCCGCCATCTATACGTCAGGTTGGCGAATTTTGGGACTAACTTTCGGCTTTCTATATGGAAATAATTTTTTAAAAAAGTACTATAAAAATGTTAAAAAGTTGATTTTTTAAAAACTTTATGTAGCAACCTTGGAACAATAACTTTATAATTTTTTAACTTATTTGTATAGCCTAGACTTCAAACTATCACAAAAATTTTTTACTGAATAGCTATACCGCTCTTGAAAGTAGGCGTTGATTTAAAGCAGCGGCAGTATAAACTGGGTTAATATTTCATGGCTACTAATGTCGTATTATCGTATCAATTTTTTTCAAAATGTGCCAAATGTGCTCTTTTGGGATGTGAATTCAGCTGCTTGGGGCATAGTGAAGAAACCAATCTCGAACAACGTGCGCAGTATGCTTAGCGTCGTTACCAGGCCCAAGCTTTTAACAGATGTCTTAAGATTTTGTTCCAACATGTTTTTATATTTTTTAGCATCGACAAAAATCAATGGACCCATTTCAGATGAAGAAATGACACCGCAAACCATAACGTTGCCAACACCATGCTTGACTGTAGATATAATATATTTTGGATCAAGTGTAGAATTTTTTGGATCGGCCATCACTGCCGAAAATGTTAAATTAACTTTCGTTGGTCAATATAACACACAACGGAAAATCCATGTGCTTTAGAAAACTCAAAGCGAAGTTTACGGTCTTCGCTGAAAGTAAGCCTCGCTCAAAGTAAGCATGCTATTAAGTACATACCCATGTAAAACGTTTATTATTCGATGTGTTCTGCAAATTTTGGAACACTTATTGTCGGATCTTCTTTGATTGCTGTTATAATACTGCTAACATTGAATGTCTTATTTTCGGAACTATTTGTATTGTATATAAGTTAGCTGTTATTTTCCTTGTTTCCCTAATAATTTCCATGTTATAATTAATTTATTTTTTTCAATAATTTTTATTATAAATGCCTTAAACATTAGTTTAAAATATTTTTTTTATCATCGCTACACTTAAAATAATTATTAGTTAAAATAACAGAAGATACAATTTAAAAGAAATAATATTTTATTTAAAACCCGGTCTACTTACTTTTTATTTAAATCAAATGATTTTTGTTATTTATTTTCAAATTTTGTTTTAACAAAAGACACATCACTAAAAAAATTATAAAAAATAATTAATCAGTTAAAAATAAACGTTAAAATTTTACCTGCCCATCCAAAAAGAAATAATTGATTTATTCAATCATTTATTTAAAATTGTTTACGCATTTTGTATTATTGTTTGTTTTTTAATCTACAAAATGTTACTCACACAGTCTATAGACACATTTTGTTTAAATAATCATATGTGTGTATGTGTGTGTATTTATGAAGTTATTGTAATTTGAATTAAAAAAAATTTTGTGTATAAACAAACAATTTAAATAAAATAAATAAAATTGGAATTTATTTGAATATTTTTTTTTTGAAACAGACAGCAAACAAAATTTAATTTGTAATTACTGTAACGGAAACAAATTTCCTTTTTGTGGGAATTTTTTTTATAAATTTTCAAACAATACAAAAAATGAATGAAACTGAAAAATAGGGTAAATAATAGTAAATAATTTTAAACAAATGTATAAAAAGTTGAAATAAATATTTATTTGAAAAATAAATGTATTTTTCTTCATTTTTAACTTTACTGAAAACTTTAAATCATACACTTTTTTCTATGTATACTTTTTTCTTTGACTGTATATAAGTTTTCATTCTAAAGAATTTTTAAATATTGAAAAAGTTATCCCCCTTTTCACTATCCATTATTAACATCAACTCTTTTTCCTAATCATTTTGTTTAAATATTTTAAAAATATTTGCAAGTACACCCAGTCGTATGAGTGTTGTTAAGTAATGAACTGTATTAAATATCACTCATACGCTGTGATATATTAAATATTGCATACTTTCTTTTTGGTGTTCGTTTATTCTTTCATGTTTCTTTTACTATTTTTACTCGTTATAATGAAATGTATAGTTTAATATTGCATATGCAAAATATGAAGCTTTTTTACATTTGTTCTTGCTACAGTAAAAGCTTGTAATAAGTGAAACACACACGCAGTACTAGACATTAGGTGTGTTAAAAAAAAAAAACAAAAACTAAATTTAATTTAATTTAACAGTTCCGAATAAGCTAATAATTTTTTCGTTTGCATCTAAAAACTACTGAAATTTATTTTGTTGGCGATTGGGTAATCGATAAAAAATTCGATTAGTATTAAAATACAATAAAACTTACTTTTCAAATATTTCAACTGTTGTGTTTTTAAAAATAGTTTTTACACCAAATGAAACAAAAATTCAAAATGGGTTTGGAATATATTCAAGTTATTACAAATTCCCCAGGCGATTATTCTATCATAGGCCGCATTACTATGTGATTCAAAAATAAATTTTATTACTTTTTTTTGTTGATTTTTTTTTTTTAAATTTTTTAGTGCCAGGAATACTTATGTTAGATGAGATTCTTACATTTTGTCAAAATACTGCAAATATGTTTTCCGTTACCGACTGTAGTTTATTTAAAAAGTAATACGTAAAGTTTGTTTTTAAATAAAGAATCAATTGAAATTCATAGAATCAGTCATTCAAAAACAAATTATAAAAATTAACACACATTCAGTAGGAGTTGATATTTTCTGTTAAATGTTAAATGTAAAATTTAAAGTTTCTAAAAATAAAAATTCATATAATTCCTTTTTGGTTTTTTTACCAAAATAGTTTGTCTATATACTAAATTATTTCAATAAAAATTACAAGAAATTATTCAAATATACATAGACATAAATCCAATAAAAATATATACACCTGTGTGTGTTGTGTTTTGTAATTACATACAAATTAAAAAACTTTCAATTTGAAAAACAAACCAGAAAAGTAGTTTTTTCTAACTTTTTGTCAGTAAAAAATTGATGGTTATTTTAAACGACTTTCTATTGTTTATACTACTTTTGTTGGTTATTAAACAATGATTGAAAACAAACAACAAAATGGATTGAATATAATGAAAAATCAGTGGTCCTCTTTTTGATTGTATATTTGATAATTTAATGTGTATTTTAGATTATTTTTAACAAAATAATATTGTAAGTGTTTCAAAAGGTCTACTTTTAGTATTTCGAAAATATTGCTAAAGAAATTTTAAAAAATTTGTGATTTAAGGCTTCAAAAAAAATAAATGCTAAATTCAGCTGTGCCGAATATCTGATACCTTACACACATGTTCTAAGAAAACAATGATTTACCAAAGCAATCGATATTTTGTGCAATAACATATTTGTTTTAGTTTTTTTTTTATTTAAACTTGGGATTACTTTCAGACACAATGTTTTAAAACAGGTGTTTACCATGTTTGTTGACTCCACACGTATTTAACTTACATATTTTAAAAAAGTGTTTTATACAAATAATGCCAAAAATTTTGTATATGAAATTATGGAGGTAAAAAAATGTTTGTTGTGAAAAACTGTTTTGGATGTGAAAACAAGTTTTATAGTTGCAGAAAATTTTTGAGGTGAAAAACATTTTAGTGAGGAAAAAATTTTTGAGGTCAAAAATATTTGACGTGAATAAAAAATATTATTCTTTTCTAAGCGACTGCTGAAAATATTATGTACCAGTCGCTACTATGAAATTGTACTAATATACACTAATTTGTATGGAAAATGAAGAGGTATCTTCACATTTTCATTCATTACTTTTTAATCGCTGCACCGCTTTTGCTCATTTTTAATACCAAACTCCTCGGGAGGATGTGAATTAATCTAGGTAAAATTGAGCACCCTAGATATATATTCAGACGGATCAAGAATATATATACTTTTTGGCATCTTAGACCCAACATGTTATAAACGGAATAACAAACTGATATACATATATCCTCACCATATATAATGGAGAGATTTATGTAAAAAATTACGAGGGAGGTTTTTGTGGAATGTTCTAACCCCCTTATTCTTCAATGTATTTGTATTTTCTGTCTCTTTCGTGAAAAAGAGGGAAAAGTACCCTCATGTAACGGGTTAAAATGACCCACAAATATATAAATTTTGCTATAACTCCCTGAAAATAACCTTTTCACCGAATTTTTGAGTTCAAATCCCGAAGAAGGCAAACATTTAATTTATTTTTTTATTTTTACACTACTATGATGTTTTACTATACTACCATGTATAAACTTTCACACCTATATAAATATTAACCAACTTAACTTTATATGCATTTTATTTTGCAAAAGCGACAGCATGTCAGTAGTAATTAAATTTCATGTCGTGAACATAAATCGTATGTACATTGTACAATAGTTAACTTAATTAGTTTATACATATATAATCATAAAAATAGAGCAAGAGAATCATCTTAAAAATATATAAAAATATTATACTTTATTGTATTATTTACACATACATAGATGGTTTGTTTATGGCAAAATATTGCCCGAGTTAAAGAAAAAAAATTCAATATGTGTATGTTTTGCTTAAGACATTAGAAAATTTTAAATAATACTGCGCAACGAGAAATTTCAGCTTAAATGATGCCAATGCGAAATAAAAGTACACCATTAATTAGAAAGGGTTTTGCAAAATTAACTGAGATTTTAATTTTATGGCATCCAGAAATATCTTTTTGCGTTAATTGTGATTTTGTATCCTCACATTTTTCATCACATCATAAAAAAACCCTAAACAAATTTTTATAATTTTTTCATCAAACTGATCAGTAACCCTTTTGTTAAAAATTAACAACTTATCACCGTTAAAGTAGACACATGCGAGTGGTTAAAGAGAATATTGAATAAAAGCCCAAGTCAACTTAGCAAAACCCTTTGTACGTTTTGTTTTATCAATATTGTACGTTCATTTCGCATCGTTGCACAGTTTAATGAATTCCACATATTTTTGAATTGGCCAACTTACTCTCTAAATATTATGGTTAATCTTGGTAATAAGTTATGATACACACAGAAAACAGATTTGCAATTTCAACTGAATTTGTCGCCAACCGAAGATATACAGTTTCAGGTAAAATCGCTTTTATTAATATTTAATAATGTTGTAAAATAATGTTTTTCTATAATTCGAGTTTTTATTGTAATTGTATTTATGGATTATAATGTTCTCAAAATAGATATTCTACTAATAGACTTGAGTTCCACAAAATGAAATTAAAATTTAAAAAATGTTAATGCCTGAATTGGAATAAAACCGCATTGCATTTAGGTTTGAAATTTTAATATTTTTGTTTAAAAATAATAATGCACCTACACTCAGAAAATTATTCAGTAAGAAAACCACCGATAATCTTTTAGTGACACTATATATTATTTTAAATGATCTAATATTTACGGATATAATAAAATTTTTTTATGACAAAATATATTCTACATTCACTACTAGTGGAATTGTTCTCCAAAATTTAAATTGGTGAAAAAAAATTCATATTCTCAATAATATTAAAAAATATAAATTAAAATGTATTCCCAATTTATTGGTTGTAGCAATTGTATGTTAGCAGTAAAAAAAAGAATTCCAATATTAATTCCTTAAATTTTATATTCGTTTTTTACCACTACGTGTTTTGAAAAATTTCGGAATTATTATTATTTTTTTATATGTTTATATTCATCGGCAAATGATCTCCTTAGATTTTGTGATATTGTTTACCTTAAAAAACTTTAAATGTTTGTTTTTTTTTCATGCAAAAACAACTGAAGTTCGGAGGACTTTTTCCTACACAAAACACCATTAGGTTCTGGGGAACTCTTCTTCAAGGAAAGGACTATTTCCCACATTGACCATAAAATTTGGAGGAAATTTTCTTCAGAAAAACCTTAGTTTTTAAAGTTTAATGGTTATATTCAATGGCGGATCAATAAGTCCGTGACTTTTTGAATGAAACACAGTTTTTTTTTGCAAAAAAAAAATTATTTTTCAACATAATCTCCTTTTAGCTCAATACACTTAGTCAAACGTTTCTCAATAATTTGACATTGGAGCTTAATCTCTTTCCACCGAGCCATTTCTTTAGGTTTGCAAATAGGAAATAGTCATGGAATTTTGCCAATCCTTTGAAGGTGTCACACGATAACGTTTATGGTCAATTGAGATCAAACGCAGCACCCATCTTGCACACAGCTTTCTTAAATCCAACTGATCATTTAAATCGAAAACACACTGCCATATGAAATGTCTATGGCATCAACAATCTCTAGCACTTTTTCTCTTCGATCGGCCAACACCATATCGTGGATTTCTTCGACATTTTCGAGTGTATTGACCTCAATTGGCCGTCCAGAACGTTCAGCGTCATTTGTTGTTTTACAATTGAAATCGATGGTGCAGAGTCCCCAAAGTATTTACCAAGATTTTCCTTGGTTTGATTGACAGTTTTTTTGGTGCAAAAAATAATGTTTAACGAGCACTCGAAATTCACTTTTTTCCATATTTAAAAAAATCCACGAGGTTGTATGTTTTGAACAGCTATTAAACGCAAAGTAAAAGACGGAACTTGCTCAAAATTTGACAATAGTCTATTAACAGGTGGTACTTGATGGGAGCAGTGTTGCATATCATATAACTACGAGGGAGTTTCGAAACGTCATGGACTTATTAATCCGATTCCGATTCCTATGACTTTTTTCCTTTAGAATATATTTTATAAAAACAGTCCCGAAAGTTTAAATCAGATTATACAAAATTCCAAAGAACTTGCTTAATAAAAAACTATGAAGTTTTTTTCTATGGGAAATTTCGGTCAAAATCTATAAAATTTTCTACAGTAAAATATCCTAAAACCATGAGGGAATTTCTATGTGAAAAAATCCTAAGAATTTAACCAGAAATTTGTAGGAAAACCCTCAAAATCCAAAAGTTGTTTTTAGAAAAATGTACTCATGTTCTAAGGGGTTTCTTATACGAAATAAGTCCTTAGAATATGAGGGCTTTTCTGTAGGAAACTGTTCTTTGAACCTATTGGATTTTCTTCTTGTATTGAATAGGAAACGTTATCTGAAAATTTTTCTACAGGAAAAGATCTTTTAAATCTTGTTTAAAATTTGTTAATAGCTAAACGTCCTCTTAATTTAAATGGTTTTCTATAGGAGAAAGTTTTCAGGATCTTAGAATGTTATATATATATTTTATTATTTATATTTTTTATTATTTTTAATAAACATTTTTAATTTTTATAGAAGGGCTTTTTTTTAAAAAAATATTGGAAACAGTGTTTAATTTATTTCAAAAGAATTGATATATAAAGGTGGTTGGATCCACATAACACTAAATGAATTTGGTTGGGTCAACTTTTTCATGTTCGAAATAATGATAGGTATAACTGAAAATGTCTAAAGCTGCAATCGAATAATGAGATAGTACACTTAACTTCAAACATTTGGTTGGTAAAAAATTCGTACTAGAACGAATCAATTTTCTCTGTGTACAACAATTTTCAATGTTTATTTAAACAATTTTAAAAATTATTTATGTTATTTTTTTGTGTGACTAAATTTGAAAAAAAATATTCCTTTCGGTTTTTTAAAAATTGCTTAATTTAGCGAAATTAATACTAAACATTATTCAATTTTTCCGAAATTGATTCCGCTTAGCTGTGCTTAATTTCAAGTAAATATGTTACTTGGTTTTAAGTTTGAGGAATATTGATAAAACCTTGGTCCTGGGGTCTCTTGTGAGTCCTGAAAAAAATTGTAACTTATTTTGTAAGTAGAGAATTTTTACAACCTTTTTTTTATTATCAATAATGTATGCCGGAACGTGAATATATTTTTGGTGATTTTTAAAATATTTTTTTTTTTCTTTAGTTTTTAAATTTATGAAATTTGAAGTCTACACATTTCTTGCTGGTAAATTGTTCGTTGAAAGAAAAAGTAGTAAATTATGTTTGCCATCTATATAAAATAATTGCTTTAAAAAAAATATTACTTAGACTACAACTATTTCATACTTGGGAGTTTTTCATTACCATTGAAATTTATTATCATTAGTTGCAAATGAAAATTTTTTTAACATTTAATGGTAATGAAACTGTTTCCATTAAGAATTTCATTACTAATGATAATGAAATAGCACAAAAGCATAATATAACTAATTATAATTGATTGAAAAATCATTTGATTACAAAAAAATTTATACGTTTTTAAAATTATCAAAGTAGCTTTATACAGAAAATAATAGAACAAAATATAAAATATAAAAATGTTAATAAATATTAACATTAATATTAACACATAAAATGATGTTTAATATTGCTAATGTTTTCTTTTGATTGGTACATTAGTAATGGTAATAAAATTCAAAACCATTACATTAATCAATTAATTCAACCAATTGTAATGAAATTTATTTCATTACAATTGTTATCAATGTAATGGTAATGAAATCATCTATTATTTAGTCCATACAATGCATTAGTCCCATGTAGGAACTATTTAATATGTGACAACCGCTTTCTGACATTCTTGGAGGTATTAAGGGTCAAGTATTTATAATTAAAATTATTGAATAACAGTAAAATTGTTGTGGTTCTAACAAAATTGCAACTAATTTATTTCCTGTATGTACCAGGGTTTAAGGGTTTGCTTAAATGTGACATAAATGCGATATTTCCCGAGAAATGGGAAAATTTTTTTTATACAAATTTTTAAAAATATTAAATAAAATTCGCTTTTTTATAAAACTTATTCATTTCGATTAGTTTTAAAAATATGGAACGAGTTTAAGTTGTATTTTATTGAGGAATACCAATTTTAAGAACCATATCAAAAAATTATTAAATCAATAAAAATTTCATGGCTGAGCTATATATTTCTTTTGGTTAGAATAAGCAATACAATTAATCAGTTAAGGAAGAGCCATATTTTTCGTATTGACAAGATGGTAATTAACGTGACTATTTTGCCAAAAACTTTGGTTGTGACCCAAGTCACAGTAGTCAAAATATATAGTTGGTACCTAATTTCCTCAAAAATGACAATGAAATCCCCCAGAAAAAACACACAGAAAAAACTGATTCGTGCTGACAACCGAATTTGTAGCTAATGGAATGGTTTGGTTGTGGTAACCGTATTTTTCGGTTGTAGCAACTGAAAACCAATTGAGACATGAGTTATTTGACTACGACAACAGAATTTCAGTTGTCTCAATAATAATTCAGTATTCACAACCAAAAAATTCGGTCGCTGCTGTAGATTGATTTTAAAAGCCAAATTTATTTCTAACTGCATAGTAAGTTTGCAGCAACTGAATTATTCGGTTATAGAAACCACATGTATTCGAGATTGAATAAAGGTATATGGTTTAAGCTAACAAATATGTTGGTGGCTATAACCAGGCCATTCGGTTGGCAAGAATCTGTTTTCTCTGTGTAATCGAAATACATAACCCAGCAAAAACAGGGTTTCAACTACTTACCAGTCTATTTACTCGCTTAATTGCTAATGTTCGCGATGACCACAAAAGTAGTGAGTGGCCATTACCTTCTTACTTACAAAAAGATAAAGTAATGGGTGGTCATTACCCTCTCGCTTACGAACAGTCAAAGAAATAATGAGTACCCATTACTTTTTGGGCATCGCGAAAAAAAGTAATTAAGCGCTTAAATAGGCTGGTAAGTTGTTGATACCATGTTTTGGAACTTAAATATTAATTACACTTCTCAACTATTCAAAGGGGTTTTTTTTTAAAGGATTTAACATTACAACTGACAATAAAATTTTTGTTTTCAAATAATGATGTAGCAGAAATAATAAGTAATAATAAGCAGTTTGTAAATTAAAGTAATGCAGTAAATCATAAATGCCAAACTAATTTATCTTATTTCCTTTTGAAAACTCATAAAAACTTCTTTGTCCAAATTTGTCATGGCAGCCTCAGTAAATTTACTAAAATTACTTCCTGCCCTGCTTTTTTATAAATTTGTTTAATTAATAAAACTTAATTTAGCCCATGTGGAAAAAATAATTATTAACTAAATACAAATGTTCTTAAAAAGACTTTTGAAAAATTGTTAATATTTTATTGAGACTTATAAACTTGCATTCAGTTTATTCAGTTCACAACCACCTTTAATAAAAAATGTCCTAAGTACTAACAATTTATTGTAGAAAATGCATTAACGTAAGCTTTGCATAAGTAAATATTTACAAAAATGTTTCTTATCAATTAAAATGCATAAATATTTCATTTCCCTTATATTACAGCAAAAGTTTTTAAATTCTTTGAGCATAATAAACTTTGTATATTATGTCTAAAATATCTAAAATTTTATTTAACAAAAATATTCGAAACATTTTAAAATAAAAGCTGATATTTTTGCTATTTATTAATATACACTAAATACATAAGAGTACCCATGAAATATAAAAATATTGCAAAAGTGTGTTTTTATCGCTCTTAAAAAAACTTGAATGCCATTTTGCAAACCGTCTAATTTTTTTGTGCTTTTGTCCTAAAAGAGGTCTAGATATGGCTAAAAATTACTGCTATATTGACATCTTTATTTTAAGAAAATTCTAAAAATATGAGATGTTATTCCATATTTTTGTTTAAATCTAAGCAATGACCTTGTGTAACACTGTTTAGGGAATTTATGATTCATGTGAAAGATGAATTTATTAGGTAAGTGTGGTAATATCGCCCAAATTGTTTGGCGCTGTGTGGCTGGCTATAGAGCTGCGAAGACTAAATTAATTAGTTTGAGATTTTTAATTCAGAATTGAAATTTAACAAATTGAATCCAAAAATGGCCAATAATTGATTAGATTTTATTCGCATTTGCCAATATTCTATTTATTTTTAAAAGAACTTATCCAAATTTAAATGTTCGTCTTATCAAATTAAATGAATTAATTCATATCACCAAAACGTTCAGTGATTTAAAAAACAAAAAAAAAAATATATTTTCATTCAGTGAGGATAAGAAAAAATTTTGTGAAAATAAAATAGATTTTATTCCTCAACTACAACGCTCGTTGTGTTTTAATTGTCAATTTGTATGAAAAGCCGGGTAAGGCGAAGTATACTGCCCCGAAAAATTGATCGTCCAATCAGCTTAACATCTTTTCTGCTCAAGACTTTGGAGCGTATTATAGATCGCATGATTAAGGATCGGATATCGAGCGACCTGCTGTGTTTACGGCAGCATGTATACGTGAATGTGAGATCTGTGGAAACTGCTTTACACGAGGTGGTTCGCCATATTGTAAGGTCGTTGCGAGATTCTCTGGTATAGGTGTATGTCACCCATTTTTAGTGTTCGTAAAGGGCGAATGTCCCTTCCTCTTTTCGACCTAACATAAGCCTAACCTATTCGTAAAAGATTTTTTATCGAAAATCTATTTTTTAAACAATTTTAGACCAAAAAAGCTGTAAACTATTTTTAGTCCAAACGGATTGGTAAGTCTGTGCGATATACTTCCAAATCTATCCGAAAATGCTCGGGGAGCGATAAAAAACATTTTTGCATTTATGCAGATACATTAGTATTAGAGTGAATCGAGTTTTAAAAGATCAATTACACTATACAACAGCCTTTGATCGATTTTGGCAAAATGTTCATGGATTTTTTTATTATATTTTTAATTATTGAAATATCATAAAGTATTTTTAATAGCATAAAATAATGATGATGGGTGTTTAAGAAGAATTTTAAAGATATGCAAGAATAATTTAAAATAACGGTTTTTTATTTAATCCTTATCAATTCGTATTTGATAATCATATTTGTTGTTTGATTAGGCAAAATTTTGTATTAAACTTGATTTTCCATTCGATATCTCCGGAAAAAATATGACAAAATATATCGAAGTCTTAAAACAAATTCGTATTTCCTTGATACATGATAGGATAAGATTGGATTAGAAAGGCCCTATGCACCAACAAACCTATGCCAACAAAAATAGATCTTTTATGCAGCATCATTGTGCCCCTAGTTTTCAAATGGAACCTATGATTAGTACTTCCTGTTCCCGCAAGATGGAGCGATGAATCATTTCGCTTGACGCAGGCCAGTGACAGCATTCAAGCATTCAATATACATACTTGGATTCTCTCCATGTTCTAAATTTTTGTACTTCGAACCACAGAAAGATTCAGGCCAAAGAAATGACAATATGCCACGCAGTTTGGCAATCGGTCAGTACGTTCGTTGCCCACGTGCCCAAAAGCCCAGATTAGGATTAGCCTTTTGCATTCACCGATTTCATTAAAAGACTCAAAGCAGTTCTGGACGAGTCTAGACGACATGGCATATAACAATAATGACCAGAGAGCCGTTTGACTGCTCGTAAGAACATAAATAAGTGCCGCCTTGTTCCGATTCTCAGATATTTCTACGCATATACATAAATGGTGAAGATCTCCGTCTAGAATATGGATGGTTACTTTAAAAACTGGGTTCACAGATGGCCGCACCGCATCTCTATTAACCTGTTTCAAGCCGTCAGTGAACCACCCGGATCGGTTTCCCAAGATTTGCTGGTTCATATGCACCTTTCGAAAATGATCCCCTAAAAATTCCTAGCAAAAATTTGCTATTGTAATATTTTATCCGTGGTCCTGGCCTATGGGTCATTACTGAAAAACTCCACTGTTCTCTTGTGGCTCAGCAGTATATTAAGCATTGCTCGCACCTGTTATGCCCACACAGACTAAGCTATAGACTCTGTTACTGTGTACTTTACAGTTTGTAGTTTAATCAAAAAATATTTCAGTTCATTTAAAAATAAAATAACATATGTACATATATTTCTACTTTTTATTACATTTTTTCTAAATAGTTTACCATCTTTTACTAATTTTCTTCAGTTTCGCTTGTTTTTGTTTTTTTCATTTGTTTAAAATTTAATAAAAATTTACCAACAACGGAAATTTGTGGTTTATTTGTTTCTCTTACAGTTATTACAAATTTAAAATTTGTTTGCTGTCCTGTTTTTTAAAAAAAGAAATATTCGAAAAATTCTAATTTTGTTTTTTATTTAAATTGTATACAAAATTATTTCAATTCGAATTAGAAGAACTTTATAAACACGCGCACATACATAACAACATTCATTGAACATTTAGTTATTTATAGACTCTGTGAGTCTACATTTTGCAAATTAGAAGAAAATTTCAAATTAAATGAATAATAATTTATTTTTACGGAATTGTAAAATTTTGTCATTTATTGTATATTTCCCGCATCTGCTTAAATTACCTTTTTTCTTTTTGGCGATTTTGTTAAAATTTTGCTTAACATTTTTCGCCATGTTCATAAAAAAGGATCAGTACTCTTTCCCGAATTCGGAACGCTTCCTGAAGTTTGACCCAAATTATAATTGTTTAAAATCAGAGCTCTCTTTTTTATGTTATTACATTTTTCAAGTTTTGAAAATTCGGTCTACTCTAATGCGTAGGAATGTATATGTGCGTATAAATAAACTTTGCGGTCGTTTGCATTTCCTTTATGCAATAGTTAATCATAATTTATTGAGTTTATTATAATGTAATTTATAGAGCATTTATATCTTAGCTTACATACAACTTACAACATACACACATCTAAACATCTACACACATACACATATCCACAAACACACACACACACAATGTGTAAATAAGACAGCATGCCATGCACGTTTATTTGAATTTGTCTACGAGTGTGAATTTAATAAAGTCTTTAGTAATTAAGATGATTTCATTAATACCCAAATGCATAAAAGCATGTGGAGATGTCTGCAGTAGACAACAATTTGTCAAAATTTTTGTATTTGCTTGTTGTTGTAGCAATGCATTGTTGTACACAATATGAGAAGTTGAAATTTTAAGTTTGTTGTTTGTAGAAATGTTTTTGATAAGATAGAGTCGATTTATGACAAAATTTCAAAGTTAATAACAGAAACACCCTGTGGCGTATGAGTTATATTTGTTAAAATGAAATTACTCATACGCAGTCACCTATTTATTTATTTATTTCTCTTTGATTTTTAAGCCGTGACTTTTCATTAAGAATTTGTCTTTATAAAATAAATTCAGTATGGATAGACAAATGTTTTTGTTATTTAAGCATAAATATTCAATAATATTTAGTTATGCATATAAGCATTGTATTTTTATTGATTTTAACTAAAGCTATGCCGTTATCACATAAAAAACTTATATTTTAACGGGAGTAATTATCAATATTAATGTTTATACATTTTCACTCTTAACGTTATTGCGTTATTGCCTACTTTCGACTATATCGCAAACATTATAAACCTAAGCTGTTTAAAATAACTTGGATGTGCATTAAATAGTTAACGTTGATAGGTAAAACTGAAAGGATAACTTAGAAATGTAAAAGAAAAACTTTTGAAATTGGTAAAATTTGTATTTTTTATTCCTTTATCGTTGGTCTATTGTAATTTATGACATTCACCCAGAAAACAGTATCAGTTGCGGCCACCGAATTTGTTGCCAATCGAATTCTAGCGGTTATGACAACTGTCTTCATACTAAATTATAATTTTAGTTGTGAAAGCCAATATTCAGTTGTACAATTTAATATTTATATTCAACAGAAATATTATTACGTTCCACAAAATTTTATTTAAAAAAAAAATATTTTTTCGGTATAGAACCTGGCCATTTAGATTGATAGTTCACACTCTTTGTGTTCAATCGAATTGTTCGGTTGTGATAACTGAATTTTTCAGTTGTGACAACAGAAAAACCAATTGAGACATGGGAAATTTGACTGTAACAACAGTAATTCGGTTGCCTCAATAACAATTCGGTAGTCCCTACCGAAAAATTGGGTTGCTGCAACTGAACCATTCGATTGGCAGCAAATTCGGTTGTCAGCACAAATCGATTTTCTGGGTGTATTTGCAATTTAAACAATTAAAAAAAAATATTTTTAAATTGCTTGCATTTTCTGGATTATGAACTCGTAAATTCGGAGTACTGAGCTACCTCTCTACCGACCTTCAAAATTTATAAATATTTGTGGTGTAAATATTTATAAATTTTGAAGGCTAATTTTGAATTAAAACAATTTGTAAGGAAACAAATTTTTTTTAATACCAATCATTAGTAACGTCAATTATCAATACAATCCAAAATTCAGTTGCTTCTACTAGAACCCTGATTAAATGATATATTTGATCAGAATAACCGTACTTGTAGTTACCACTTTTTAATATCGACAATTTTTAAAAAATTTGATAGATTGTACCAAATTTCTAATATTTATATTACCAAACGAATTTTACTTTTAAAGATGATTGAAAATACCAACAATAATTGAATAATAGGATTGATTTTAAATATATTTTTCTCTTTTTTTAATTTCCCATACAATATTTTTGCTTTATTAATGGATTTTAGGTTGTGGTGATGAAAATCGTGCATACTCATTTTCATCAACACTAGGAACAAATTTCATATTGAAATAATTTTATTATCTCTTTACATCATTAATAAACACATGAATTATTGTTTATTTTATTATTATTATTATTATTATTATTATTATTATTATTATTATTATTATTATTATTATTATTATTATTATTATTATTATTATTATTATTATTATTATTATTATTATTATTATTATTATTATTATTATTATTATTATTATTATTATTATTATTATTATTATTATTATTATTATTATGTTTCTGTCACAATCCAGAAGGGAAGAAGTCGTTGGACAATTCCTGGATATTTGATGGAAATAAACTCAGAGCCAAACACAAATACAATACGATTGTGTTCAGTGCACAACATTCCAAATAGTACCAAAAGAAAATAAATAAATAAAAGAAAGTCGGAATTACTATTTAGAATATTATTTATTGGACAAATAATTGGACACGATCTTACCAGTATGGCTGCTTATTTTAGAAAAAAGACACCAGTCCTCACGACTGATTTGAACGGAAGTCAGTATCTATGACTTTTGTTTCAGATTTGACCCGTTATTTAGGCTTTAATGCGGGAGTAAGATAGAAGGTTATTTATCGAACTCTCCAACTTTCACATTATTCAGTTTTTAAATATAGTAAAACTGTTTGATTTGCCAATTACTTTAAGGGGGTTAATGCGTAATGCAAGTTAAAACTTTGGCATTAACATTACCGCCCGTCTTGCAGTATATGCAATAAAAGAAAATGGTGAAGTGAAATGTCATAGATACCGCTTTTCATGGCAGATCAGGATAGTAAAACTTAAATTGGAATTTTGTGGAAATTCGATTTCATTTGGAATAGCTAATTCAGTTTTAATATATATATATAATGATAATTTGTATAAAAGTTAAACTTAAAACTAATTATAAATATGTAGGATAAATACATATGGATAAACAAGTACGTTTGGTTTTGCTTATATAAGTTTGATAGTGCATTTAAAGGTAGGAAATTGTATTCATTCATGCGGAACAGGAACCATATATAGTCCAACCAAATATGGTGCTCTGAGCGGTTGGTAACCCAGTTTTCGAAATAACGCCTTCACAAATAACTTTAGGATAAAGATCTACGCCTATAATCACATCAATACCGGCTGACTCATAAAATTTTGAGTCAGCTAAAAAGAGATCTCGGAAGTTTTTCTTAAATAATTCTGGTAACGACTGAGTCGGAGTTTGAAGTGTGAGACGATGGTTGACCCGAAAGGTTCCTTCAACCTTAGAATTAGAGTCGAACCTAGATTTTAGTACCAATGGGCAAATGGTTTCATCTTGCAACGTAAGAGTCGTTAAGCCAAGTTTGTCGACGAGCTTCTTAGAAATACGGCTAGTCGTAGAACCAGAATCCAAAAGACAACGTGCGTGCGAATTTGTAGTATCTACTTTCACGAGCACTGTAGGAAGCAAAATCACAGTATTCTGACGTAGAAGTGCTGTGAGAGAAGATGATTTTGCAGTGGAAGGCGCGGCAGTCGGGGGGCCTGTAGGACGCTCAGGTTTGGATGTTGACGGTGGAGAAACAGAACGTGAAGATGATGCAGAATTTTTATTGTCGCTGACCAATCGAGGAGTAATGTGGAGAAGTGTATGGTGAAACTTCTTGCAGGTCTTACAGCCATGCTTGGTGAAACAAGTCCCTTGAGAATGGTCGTGAGCGAGACAATTCGAGCAGTATTTGTGAATTCGGACGGCTCGGATACGGTCAGTAATATTCATTGCCAGAAACTTTCTGCATGTTCTAAGAGCATGAGGACGTTTGCATATACGACACAAAAATGAGTTGTATGTCGGTGGGAGATAGGTTTGTACTTTACGGCGTGGTGTTTGACGGTTTTGTTTACTGGATGTTTGTTTAGGCATAGTGATCTGTAAAATAATATACAAGTACAAGATAATTAAATTTCCGGTGATATAACTACCAACTTCGTAATTGGTCGCGTAATAGTGCCTCTTTGGGTGAACACGTCGACGACCCTAACACGATTATCCGACCCTAAATACACTTTTTCTACTCGGCCAAGTCGCCACGAGTTGGGAGGAAGATTTTCATCTTTTATAACGACAAGCGAGTCTTCCTTCATATTTTCTTCCGGCTTTTGCCATTTTATACGTTTTTGGAGTTCCTTTAGATACTCGTTTTTCCATCGAGAGCAGAAATGTTGGTGAATCAACTTGAGTCTTTGCCAACGATTTCTAATAGACATAGGACCCTCATTCATCTGAGGATCTATAGGGGCTAGGATCGGTGAACCGATGAGAAAATGTCCCGGAGTTAAGGCAGACAAATCCGAGGGATCATTGGACATAGGAGACAAAGGACGGGAGTTCAAACAAGCTTCAATCCGAGATAACAATGTGGAGAACTCCTCAAAGGTGTATTTAAAGTTGCCCGAAATTTTCCGAAAATGCAACTTAAAACTTTTTACCCCGGCCTCCCATAACCCACCCATATGTGGTGCACCCGGAGGTATAAAGTGCCAAGTTATATTATGATGGGCGTAAGATGCCATTATGGCCTGACGCGATGTCTGAATGAATTCTTTAGCTAGAACTTTGGAGGCACCAACGAATGTTGTACCATTATCAGAGTGCAAATGGAGTGGACAACCCCGGCGAGATACAAACCGGCTAAAAGCAGCTAAAAAGGCGGAGGTGGATAAATCTGAGGTGGTTTCGAGATGTATAGCTTTGGTGGAAAAACACACAAATATACATACGTATCCTTTGGAGATACGGCATGCTCTACCGGAGTAACTCTTAATGTCAAAAGGACCAGCAAAGTCTACTCCCGTGTGGGTGAATGGACGTGAGATTTCGGATCTTTCGGAAGGCAAAGAGGCCATAAGTTGTTTTTGACACCGTCTCTTGTAGAGAATACAAGGCTTACATTTATTAATAGTGGTCTTGATAAGATTTTTGACCTTAGGAATCCAGTAATTCGACCTGATAATTCGGAGAACAAGTTGGTTTCCTCCATGGATACTAATATCATGGACAAATTGCACCAAGAGTCTGGAGTACTGACAACCATATGGAACTATAATTGGATGCTTTTCATTAAAAGATAAACCGGGTGAAAATTCGAGCCTTCCACAAGATCGAATAAGACCCTCTTGATCCAAAAAAGGATTGAGGTTCAATAGAGAACTCGATGAAGATATCTCTTGTCTAGATGATAAAGCTTTGTACTCGTTTGGGTACCAAGCTTTCTGATACATTATAATTAGTCGATTGCGGACAGCTAGAATCTCAGAATTCGTTATCACACTGGATTCTCTCGCAAAATTGGATCGGTATTTGGGGTGCGTACGGTGATAAAATCTATAAACGTAAGACATAACGCGCATTGCCCGCGAGAAAGAAGAAAATCGTTCCAACACATCGTCAAAATGACTAAAATAGGTAAAATGGACCTTGATAGACTTCTTCTCCAAATTAGTATCACTCCAAGTGTGCCCCTCAGAAGTGGGAAACGATACGTTTGGACTCTGCAGCCATTTTGGCCCACACCACCACAGCTTGTTATCCACTAGCTCTGGAGGAGGAACCCCACGACTTGCCAAGTCCGCAGGATTACTTTCCGAAGTAACATGGTACCATTGTTGGGGACCAATTATTTGTGTAATCCTCGATACCCTATTTGCGACAAAGGTCAACCAAGTACATGGAGGTTTAGCAAGCCAAGAAAGGACAATAGTGGAATCCGTCCAACAGAAAACTGAATATTTTTTAACACCTATTCTGGGAAGTAGAGTGTCAATCATTTCCGCAAGGAGAACAGCCCCACAAAGCTCTAATCGCGGAATGGATAAGGTCTTAACTGGAGCTACTCTCGTTTTTGAAGACACCAAGTGAGTGTATATGGAATTATTCTTCACAATTCGGATATATAATGCTGCTGCGTATGCCTTTTCGGATGCATCGCAGAAACCATGGAATTGGACTTCAGCATTTGGAGTAAAGTCAATCCAGCGAGGGATACGAATATCATTAATAAATGAGTAATTCAATTGGAAAGTTTTCCATTGAGAAAGGGAGTCCGGAGAGAGGATATCATTCCAGTCTGTGCCTTCTACCCAAATTTTCTGCATAATTATTTTTGCCTGAATAACGCAGGGAGACAGCCAGCCGGCAGGATCAAACAATTGGGCGATCTGGGACAACACTTCTCGTTTAGTAAACTTGGATGATTCGGGAAAAGGTTTTGCTGCAAAGTAAAATGAGTCTGATCGCGCGTTCCAGCGGATTCCCAATGGTTTTGCTGTGCTAGTGTCGTCGAAATCCAGAAAATCTTCATTTAATAGATGTTCGTGAGGTAGTTCCACCAGGACGTCTTTCGAATTCGCTGTCCACTTTCTCAATGAAAATCCCGCTGATTTAAGAGCAAGGATAAGCTCGTTTCTAGCTTCAATGGCATCAGGAATGGAATGAGCACCAGCCAAAGCATCGTCAACGTACATTGAATTACGAAGAATATCGCTGGCGAGTGGATAAGTGGACTGAATGTCATTAGCCAATTGGATAATTGTGCGGATTGCAAGGTACGGGGCACAGTTTATTCCAAAAGTGACCGTTCTGAGTTCATAATCCTGTACAATTTCACTTGGGTCTTTTCTAAACAAAATTCTTTGAAACGGAGTGTGTTCTGGATTTACCAATATTTGCCGGTACATCTTTTCGATATCAGCATTGAACACGTATCGAAAGAAACGCCATTTAAGTATTAGGAGAGTTAAGTCATTTTGAAGAACGGGACCAGTATGAAGAATATCATTAAGACTTAACCCATTTGAAGATCGGGAAGAAGCATTAAAAACCACACGAATCTTCGTTGATGTGCTTTCTGGTTTTATAACCGCATGGTGAGGCAAATAGTAATGCAAAGGGAATTTAGAAAGCTTAGGAGGAAGAACTTTAAACATGTGATCCAAGTGACCATACTCTTCTATGACCTTATCATACTCCTCTTTAAATGTAGGGTTATAAAGCAACCTAGCTTCATTCCTAAGAAATTGTGCCATGGAACCATTTCTTGACTGACCCAACTTTAACTTGTGAGGATAACCTTCTTTAAATGGTAGTGAAACGATATATCTACCACTTTCATCCCTTTTCGTGGTTTTAACATACAAATCTTCACAAAGTTTATCGGATGGGGATGCAAAGTTCTTCCGTGGAAGATCCTCCACCTCCCAAAAGCGTGAAATCTCTTTTTCTAAAGAGATTTTACACATAAACGATGCAATAGTTGGTTCTGGATTAGACGCATTAAGAGGAACGGGACCAGTTAGAATCCATCCGAAGATAGTTTTCTGAGCAATTAAGGATTCGCACACTTTGTGCCTTGTGGCGGAACGGATTATAGAAGGGAACACCTCTCCACCAATTAGTATATCCACTTTAGAACCATAGTAGAATTGAGGATCAGCGAGTTGAATTTCGGGAAGGTTCGAAAAATAGGAAACTGGCATTGGTTGGGAGGGGAGCTTGTCCGTTACCTGTTGAACAACTAATGCATCAACCGGTATTTCAATGCTCTCGTCTACTGGCGACCCAAGAATAAACGAGCATTCCCGCTGAGTAGAAGCGGAAACAAAGTCACCAAGTCCGGAAACGTCCCATACTTTTGTTCGTCTATTCGGCAGCTTAGTTTGCCTGAAGAAATCTTCCGAAATAAAAGACCCCTCTGACGCGGGATCAATAAGAGCGCGTGCCTGGTATCTTTTACCCATATGACACACATCTACTAAAGCTGTACCGAGCAAAACACCCCTAGCGTTACGAGTGAAAAAACTTTGAACAATCCCACCTCCCGAATTTTTAGTGGACTGTATACTAGGATTCGAATTGGAAGGATATGGAGGTGAGTTCGGATTCAATGATGAATTGGTGTTTGAACTATGTGGCTTGGTGGAAGAGTTGGAATTGGAACCAACATCTTTATGGAGCAAAGTATTGTGACGTTTTTGGCATTTATAGCAGCTGTGTTTGCTATTGCAATTCCTCACAGTGTGTGCTTTAGAGAAACAGTTAATGCACAAGTTCTGTTTCTTTATCTCACTAAGTCTTTGAAATTGGTCCATTTCTAAGAACCGATGACACTTTCGAATTATATGATTTTCTTTAGGACATAGAGGACATTTTGGATCCTTGACGGAAGTTTGAAAAGATTTAACATTTTTGGAAGAACTGGATGGTTGAGGGACATTTTTAGGCTTCGAACTAATAGAGTTGGTCTTGTGTGAGATGCGGGACTCCGCTACAGACTCTAGGGTTCTACAACGATCAGTTAAAAAAGCGTCCATGGTAGACCACTTCTGGAGTCTTGTCTTATCAGGTAAGCTCTGCTCCCAGAGATTTAAGGTGGCATCTGGAAGCCGGTCATTACAAATGAGGACAAAGAGTGCATCCCAACTTGCAACATCAATATCATAGAGCCTAAGGGCAGTGATAACAGCATTTATATCCCGCTGTAGCAGCCTAATCTTCATGCCCGACTCCGAGTCTATAACGGGAAGGTGCAGAAGGGTTCTAATCTGTTGATTGACCAGTACCTTTTGATTATCAAAACGAGCACAGAGACTTTTCCAAGCCTCGTCGAATCCTTGATTAGTTAGCGGCGCCTTTACGATTACTTCGCGGGCCTCTCCTGAAGTTTTGTTCGTCAAGTGGAGAAGTTTTTCTATAGGGCTAAGTCTAGAATTTCTTATGTAAACAGCCTCAAACAGATCACGGAAAGTCGGCCAAGCTGAATAATCCCCATTAAATTGTTTAATGTCGCATGGAGGTAAATGGAAATTATTTAAATTGGAATTTTGGAAAGAAGTAAGGGACTCATTATTGACTACTCTATTCAGGGAGTCAGTTTTAAAAGCAGACTCAGATCGCAGAGTATCAGCCAGGTCAGACAATTTCTCTAAACAATTACAGTAAGTCACATAAGTGCTTCGATATTTGGCCTTGAATGATTCTAGGTCAGTAGGATCCCTGTCAGTCTCCTTTTCAGCATCTGTTTCCGCATTTTGATCACTTTCCATATCGGAAAGAAATTTTTCATATGCGGATTTGATGCGAGACCAGGTGGTCTTTATCTCGGATCTATGTAATTCAATGGCATGAAGGGAGTTGACAGGGAATCTGTTGTCATTCAAGTCAGCTTCAAATTCTACTAAGCTGTCAGCCAAACGAATAAAATGCTCCAAAGACATTATGAACGTGTTACGATGGACTAAAAGGAAACGTAAATGGGTTCCTTCGGGATAGTACAGTGGAGAACGTAAAAAGAACGTAACTAGGGTAATAGTGCACTCTGATCGCTCTTTTGACCAGATAGATCCGAAACAAAAACAATTTGAAATATTGTGATTGTTGTTTTGATTAATCAGTAACTAGAAGACAGTCCAATTATTTCTGTGTACCGGGATTCAATAAAAAAAAGTACGAACAAAATCGGCAGAAAAAGAATTTTGGAAGAAATATATAAATCGTTATTAGCGCAAGTTCCTACTAAATTTTTCCGCGAGTGTAAGCAAAAGTATATCAGTATATATATAATATCAAAATAACCGAATTCGAAGAATGGTTTAGCAGACAGAATAGTTGTTTTTTTTTTTTTTTTTTTAATGTGTATGATTATAACAGACAGCTTTAATAAAAGTTAAAGCAGTATTATAAGAGTATCGGAAAAAATTGAGTTGTGGCTACAACTTACTACGATAACACCGTAATGTTGTGTTAAAAAAATTCAATGCAGATATGAGTCAGCTGTTCCTATATATTGGCGCAGATACCTTTCCCTTTTGGAAATATCTGTGAATAAATCCAAATAAAAGTTCAATGAACCTGGAACTTAATTGGAATATTTTCACGCCTTGGAAGGATTTTTGTTTGGTTCTCAGAGACTATGGAATATTCTCAAAAAAAAAACAATAGAATTAGCCGTTTTCATAAACTCACCCCCACAGTACTATGTTAGTAAAACATTGACTTTAAAATTTAATTTATAACCAATTTAAATTTACAGCCAATTTAATTTATGCCATTTAAAATTTGTGGCCAATTTAATTTATACACATTAAAGTTATATAGGAAAAAGAAAAAAATATGGCCCACAGTCTTGTCGAATACAAATCGTAAACTGCTACTATTGAACTGAACTGATATAAACTCAAAGAAAAAATAGATTAATTCATTATAATGACCGACGGAATTTTCTCGAGTGGGTTGCAAAATAATAGCATGTAAATTAATAATTAATTTGTAAGTAGGTGTTCGTCTTCCTTTACTTGTATGTAGGTACAATTATGTTTACGTATTAAGATACCCAGCACACACTGTCATAATCATCCGTAAGTTTTCGTAGAAGTCATCGGTAGGTAATTTGATGTTTCTCCGTGAATGTAGCGCTGTTTTAGGAATAACCTTGTCCTGGGATTTTCGATTTAGTTAATTTATTTCGTGACTTTTAGAGAAACTATTTTCTATACAATTTTGATATATGTATTTTAACTAAAGTTTGATATATGTATTAAAACTAAAATTTCTGATTTCGTAATAGATCACACGAAGCCTAAAATGTTAAAAAATAAAATTGTTGATTACAACCCCAATGAAAATTGTTCATATACAAAATGTTTGCTGGGGTGTCAACAAATTTATAGGGAAAAAGTATATATGAGTTTTGTCCTAGGCAGCAGCGTAAAATAAAGTAAAGGTACAATGGAAAAGATCAGCTAGTTTTTTCCAAGAGCAGTAAATGTGAAATTATTGTTAAAAAAAGAAAAAAAATAAATAAAGAGGGAAAATGAAGAGAATATTGGTTGTAAGTGTAGCTTTCTCTTAATTACTTCTTCAACTACAAATAGTGGCAATGGAAGAGTATATTAGTGGTAAAATTAGTTCTCGAAAACAAAAGAGGGTAAGGAAAGAGAGCTAGGAGCCAAGTGTGAAAAGGAGAAAAGAATACATTAAAGGAAAAAATATTGATAAATGGAGAAAAAAATAACAGTACAGCAAAAATAAGAAATTTTGAATTTTTTGTATTTTACTGTACGATTCCAACCAGAAAAAAAATATGTATATATGTTCAAAAGAAAAAATGGAGAGTCAAAATTTTAGCAAAATGGCCATAGTTTGAAAACCCTGAAACTTGAAAATATAATGACATACATATTTACGTTGATATTTTGATTTTTTTTTTCCTCAAGACTTTGGTTTCGGAAAATTTATATACAAGTATATATATATATATATATATATATATATATATGCATTGCCCATACTTTGAAGACATCTGTATATACAGCCAAAAAAGTCCCTATAAAATGCGCTGTGTCCAGTAAAATGTCTTCAGAGTAAACACTAGAATAACGAAAAGTTTCAGGACAGTCCCCAAAGAAACAAAATGTCTTCATAGTAACTTGTGGAACGAAAACCTGTCCCCGCAACATGTGCTGTGCACATATATATATATATATGAGCTCACCAAGAGGTTAAATATTAAAAATTTCCAATTTAAAATCCAGACTTCTGTAGTTTGTTCGGCACTCAATTTCCGAATTCAAGCAGTGGAATTGTATGCACCTTTTAACTTTTCCTTATTAGATTTACAATTTATTCTTTTTTTTCCTTTTTTTATAAAATTGAAATAATCGTTATTTATTATATTTCTTTTTTTTCACTCTCAATTAAAATTACCACCGGTATAGTATATTTTCAATCGTTCGTATGCGCTACCTCTTTTATGACTTGCACTATCAAAACCACTAAATAAACCAAATAAGCAAAATACAAACGAACCTGTGTTCTGTCTTTTCCAATGTCGTTGCTTATGTTGTTGTTGATAGTGTTGATATACGGTAAGATCTCCTCAATAATGAATTCTCAGAGCGTGTAATCCGGTTCGCTTAGGACCAAATGTTTCTGTCACAATCCAGAAGGGAAGAAGTCGTTGGACAATTCCTGGATATTTGATGGAAATAAACTCAGAGCCAAACACAAATACAATACGATTGTGTTCAGTGCACAACATTCCAAATAGTACCAAAAGAAAATAAATAAATAAAAGAAAGTCGGAATTACTATTTAGAATATTATTTATTGGACAAATAATTGGACACGATCTTACCAGTATGGCTGCTTATTTTAGAAAAAAGACACCAGTCCACACGACTGATTTGAACGGAAGTCAGTATCTATGACTTTTGTTTCAGATTTGACCCGTTATTTAGGCTTTAATGCGGGAGTAAGATAGAAGGTTATTTATCGAACTCTCCAACTTTCACATTATTCAGTTTTTAAATATAGTAAAACTGTTTGATTTGCCAATTACTTTAAGGGGGTTAATGCGTAATGCAAGTTAAAACTTTGGCATTAACAATTATTATTATTATTATTATTATTATTATTATTATTATTATTATTATTATTATTATTATTATTATTATTATTATTATTATTATTATTATTATTATTATTATTATTATTATTATTATTATTATTATTATTATTATTATTATTATTATTATTATTATTATTATTATTATTATTATTATATAATAACAAATGAAGTGTTTTTATTTGAGGATTAATAATCACACCACCAATAAACAAAAAAACCTTTTTGTCTTAATGTTGTTAGTGCCTCAATGGAAAACACACCTCACTGAGGTGTGTATTCGAACACATACCTACCACAAGTAATAATAAGAATATAAACGGCATCACCGAGAAGAAAAAGTCAGTCAGTCGATGGCGGTGGCCGTGTACACATCGACCATAGGAAGTGCCTACTTAAGGTTTCCTTGTTTTTTCCCCGTGAATTAGAGAGAAGTGCCTTCGCCAGGTTTCTCTAGTGAAAATATACACAGTGTGATTATCGCGTTTAAAGAGAAGTTCCTACGCCAGGTTTTTCTATAGATTGTGTCTGCCCCGTGAATTGGAGAGAGGTGCCTTCGCCAGGTTTCTCTAGTGAAAATATACATAGTGTGATTATCGCGTTTAAAGAGAAGTTCCTACTCCAGATTTCTCTAGTGAAAATATACGTAGTGAAAATATAAAGAGAAGTTCCTACGCCAGATTTCTCTATAAACTGTGTTTGCCCCGTGAATTAGAGAGAAGTGCCTTCGCCAGGTTTCTCTAGTGAGAATATACATAGTGTGATTATCGCGTTTAAAGAGAAGTTCCTACGCCAGAATTCTCTATAGATTGTGTCTGCCCCGTGCATTAGAGAGAAGTGCCTTCGCCAGGTTTCTCTAGTGAAAATATACACAGTGTGATTATCGCGGTTAAAGAGAAGTTCCTACACCAGGTTTCTCTATAGATTGTGTTTGCCTTCGCCAGGTTTCTCTAGTGAAAATAGACATAGTGTGATCATCGCGTTTAAAGAGAAGTGCCTATCCCAGGTTTCTCTGAAATCCAATATTATTTATATATTTAAAGATTCCCTTTATTAAATAGAAAACAAACCTTTTTTATTTCACTCTTTGTCTGTGCGAATATGAATTTCTGCAGCGACCCGGACCACCGCGAGCTATACCCCAGCGACCGAAGGAAAACTCGTCGTTACAAGGTTATTCCAAATAAAATTAAATCCTCACAAATAAATATTAATGGTATTAATCGAATTGTTGGTTGTTTAATTTAATGCACTTAAAATAATACCTCAGTAAAAAAATCTGTCCAGCATGTTTCAAATCTATGATACTATGTAGATCAAGATTTTAGTTATATTCATTTAACACAATACAGATAATCTTGAGTGCTTTTTAATTTGAATTGTACATTTTCAAAATTATTTGTAATTAATTTAAATTTGTTTTTGCTATTTAATTTAAAATTTAGATCTTAATTTTTTGTCTATCTTTACCCTAAATAGAACCTTGATGGACCTTGTGCCTGCGAAATTTAAAAAAGGTACGTTTTATAAAATGACCAATATCTCGATTACTAAGAGAGTTAGAGAAAGCACAAAAAATTATTACTTTTATGGGATATTCTTAGATACCACACAGTAGTGAATATAAACCAACCACTTGGAGATCGAGACTTAAAATTTGAAAAAATTTTACATCTTAGCATAATCTATATATAACATACTTATAATATGAAATGTGAGTCTCTGACTAACTCAACCAGCCAAATCTGCTGGAGGCAGGAACGGAGATAACATATTCATTGTGAAAACCGAATTTCTTGCCAACTGTGTTGCTACTAAATGTTTTCTCTGTGTTGAGTACAAAGTGACCACAGATTCATTTTGACAACTGTATTTCTTGCCAACTGAATACTTCGGTTGCAGCAGTATTCTTGATATAATTGGAAAATATGGTTTTTATCGAATTCGTTTTGTTCGGTGGCTCCCTCAAAATCATTCTGTTGACAAGAAGTTAGTTTAACACAATGAATCTATTTTCTCTGCGTAGAAATGTAAAATTTCAAATATGAGTATTATTAGAATTTTCATTGGGAACGTGGTAAAATAGGCATTTAAATGTCCCGCCCAAACTAATTGGTTAAAAAAGAACGAGTGGAATTGGAACACTAAACTTGGCAATCAGATGGAATGGAATGTGGAAGGAGTAGAGTTAAAACAATAAGCAAGGAGAACGAAAAGGTATGAAACGGAGAACGAATTAAATTTAAACACTAGGAAAGGGGAACGAAATGGATGATAGTGCAAATTTTTCGATTTGTAAGAAGCCATTTTAAGCAACTTCCAAAATGTTGATATTAACTCCTACTAGTAAAAAAAGAACAATTATTTAGTTGGTCCATAAATTGTTAGTTCCTGCAGTCATTAAATGCCTTATTGAAAACATATTTTGCATACCAATGATAACCACTTTGTCCTGGTCGGAATAATAATTCTTGGCGTGGTCAAAATCACATTTTTAACTTTAAAATAAAGCCACTCCCTATATTTATTTTGTAGTCCCTATATTTAACAACTTCCGTAAACTAATGAAAAAGTCCATCTGCTCATCAATTTTTCATAGCACCGGAACAAACTACTTCCTGCCAATGACACGCCAATGTTAAAATCATTAATGATTCACCGAAATTTTGACAACTTCGTGTTCAGTAGACGTAGTGTTTAACTACTTCTTCCTCAGCTCTTATTTTGCTGGGATGTAATGAAATTTGAAAAGATTTCACATAATTTATTAGTTACATGTATGGTAGACAGCCGTTTAACTTGGATTTTTGTTTTTTTGAGAATGGGATAAAATAGGGAAAAGTTTCCGCCTTAGCGTCCATTCCACAGCCCTTAAGCTAAAATCAAAAATTTTAAATATATGTTCCGTGAATTTTGGAATTATCTGATAAGCGTTGTGGTGTAATGGTTAAAGCGTTGAACTGTTACACAGAAGGTTTTATGTTCGATCCACAACGACATTTACATCAATTTAGAATTATCATATCGTGTAATTACAGTGTTGCCATATTCAAAGTTCTTCATCTTCATCAGGTTGTCAAACCTTTCAAATAACCTTTTCACAAAGAAAGCTACACATTAATAAGAAGAAACAATTTATTGAGTAGCGCCGCTTTAGTCATCTAACCCAATTCGCTGGAATAAGAGAATGATAAAAATGAGGTTTTAAAGGGAAAAATGCCCGTCTTATCTTGTCCCTCTGTAGCTAGGAACCTGAACTAAGTTAATACTCCAGCGAAGACATTAAATGAGTCGAGGTTTTTTTTTGTTGTTGAAATTTTTACCGTAATTGCCGAAGAAATATCACATTTAAATATGTAATCCCTTTGGAATGAAAAAAACGTAGAATGAATATAGTTTAGAAGGGAATAGCCCCCCCTGACAGAAATCTAAAACTAAAAATTTAAATCCTTAGAAAAATTAATAAAGGATGGGTGCGAACTGGCTAAATAAAATCTTAACTAAATTCAGGTTTCTAAATTATTTTGAAATGTAAAAATATTTTTCACAACAATTTTAAACCCTTTTGTCAATTTGTATTTAGTTTAGAATTTATTTAGCCACCTGGCACAGGGCCTAAATATTCTTCTCTAATTATTTTTATATCTTAAGCTACTGGTTATTCCTCAAAATTTAGATTTGTTAAATTAAACAAAAATAACATTAAAATTAATAAATATGATAATAAGCAAAAAATATGAATAAATTTTCATAAATTATTCAATTTTTCTATTGAGCGAACAGATAAAATATTTTGAGTGTAATGTTTATGTTCTAGTCAAGTAAACACTACACTTTGATCCAATATTAAATATCCTCTTTTGCCTTTTCTGATTTTTTCTTCTTTTTCTTTTTTTGTTGACTTCCAGGACAACAATAGCAGTAATGAAATTAATGAGCCTGCGTTAAGTGTCTGTTACATCGATTATGCTTGTTAAAATCAGTGTAACGTTGCACATACTAACAAGTTAAACGTTTCTCTGTAGCGACTTAACTTCCTTTCTAGTGCTTTAATTTATATGCACAATTTGTTAAGTGCAGTGTAAATAAATGTTGCGATTTAAAAGAAATAGGAGCGTTGACATTTATTGTTTATTATGTTAATAGATAAAGGAAGTTCGATGAAAAATTTTAAAAATTTATTAATATTAAAGTAATTTGTGTGAACAAATAAATGGTTCAAATATAACAGAATATTCAGCTTTTAATAAGATTATAACAAAAAATGATAATTTTGGATATTGACAAAATTTTAAGGTTATGAAAAGCTGTTTAATGACCATCGACATAAATAAGTAGTAAAAGTTGTTTAGGTTTAAATTTAAGTGCTAACATTATATTGTACAGGTTGGTTGAAAAGTTCCTGCACTCACCAAGAGATGGCACTGCTAGTTCCAAACTTTTTTTTTCTCAAGTTGGTATAACTGTCCTGAGAACACATGCAAAGTTGCAAGTCATTCTGTCAATTCTTTCTATGTTTACAAGCCATTTGAAGTTGACGTGTCATTGATTTTTTTAATATGGAAAAGAATTAATATCGTGCAGTCATTAGATTCTTTGTTTTGAAGGGTTTAAAAGCAAAGGATATTTATGAATAATTGTTAGAAGTGTATAAGGAGTCCTCACATTCAAAACGCACCGTTGAATTTTGGGCTGGTGAATTTAAACGTGGTCGTACCAGCCTTAAAGATGATCCACTCGAAGGACGACCAAAAACTGCAACCACCGCAGAAATCATTGAGCAGGTACATAATATGGTTAGTGAAGATCCAAGTTTGACTAAGCGTGAAATTACTAATGCCATAGGCATCTCAGACGAACGAGTACTCCATATTTTACATGAAGAATTACGTATGAAAAAACTGTTTGGAAAGTTAGTGCCGCACACATTAACAATTCAACAAAAAGTGGATCGAAAACAAATTTCTCAGCGTTTTAAGCCGAATAAAACCGACTTATTGCGTCATTTTATAACTATTGATGAGACTTGGATCTACCACCATGATCCTAAATTGAAACAAGAACGTTTACAGTAAAGAAGGTCATGGCATCAGTTTTTTCGGATGCAAAAGGAATTTTTGTTGATTTGTAAAACAATCAAGTCTGAATATTATTGCAGCCTTTTGGATCAGCTGGATGAAAAAATTCGTGAGAAAAGAACTGGTTTAAAGAAGAAAAATATAACTTTTCATCAAGACAATGCACCTGCTCACAAAAGTGTTTTGACGATGGCTAAATTCAAAGAATTAAAGTACTAATTGCTTGAACATCCACCGTATTCCTCAGATTTGGCTCCTAGTGACTACTATCTCTTCAGAAATCTCAAACAATTCTTTCGTGGGAAGCATTTTTCGTCGAATGAAGAGGCCATAGCAGCCGTAGACGGTTATTTTGCAGAGCTTCCGAAAAACCATTATAAGGATGGGATAAAATTATTGGAAGATCATTGGAACAAGTGTATTGAGCTTCTAGGAGATTATATTGAATATATTATATTGAAACAAAAAGAGTATTCTTTCATTTCGAGCGCAGGAACTTTTCAACCAACCTGTAGCTAATTCAACTGGTAAACTCAGAGAATTATCTTTATGATGTTTATGAATTTATGTCTAAAATGAATAAAGTTTCTCTGGAACTCGTCCAATGACACTTTTCATTAAACTAATGAAATTTTTAATATAATTTTATGATAAATATAATTTTATTTAATAAAAGTTTAATACTTTTAGCAAAAAAAGATTATTAAGAAACTAATTTCATTAAAATTATGAAGTTTTTCATTTAATTTAAGAAATCTTTTATTCAATTTGCGAAGGAAAAAAAAACCCGTCTAATAAAATTTTATCTGTATGCTGGTTATAATCAATTTAAAAGTTGTTGAGCTGGTAATTTATTTTAAGTACTTTTTTTATAACAAATAATACTACAAATTTTTAATATTACATTATGTAAATTATAAAATATTTATCAAACTCTTAAAAACTAAATTTATCACCCACATACCATTCATTGTTCTATTAATAAAAATGATTTCATTTTATCAACAAAACTACTTATTTTAACAGTTAAAAAGGCAGTCACATAAGACATGGTATATTGTACTTCAAATGCACTTGGTTGGTAAGTTTTCTAGAGAGCATGCAACAATATGAAAAAAAAAATGAGACGATAATTTTATGTTAAAAAAATGAATCCTCTTTCAATAAAATCGAATACTACTGTAGTTCAAACATATACTTTTTGTTGTTGTTAAGGATTATGAATAATGAGCATTTCAGCGGCACACAGAGTATAAAGTAAAGTATGTACACTACTCATTGAATACTAAGCATATAGATAAAGTGAAACTATTTTCATTTTTTTCCATCCCATTTTTATTTAAAGAAAAATGATGATCATTGCTTAAAGTAGAGAAATGTTCAATAGTATAAAAATATACATACATACACCGCTACAAAAAAGGAAGCGGAATTTTGAAGTGGAAAATATATAAAGCAAACATTTGGATTTTGTATTATAGAAGAAGTTAACATCTTACACGACTTACGTTGACAAACATAGTTAGATTTACTCCCTCATATATGTATGTGCTAATAAGGTGACAATATTTTATAATTTCAGAAATATTATGTATAATTTCTTTAAACAATGTTCTTATTGCATAAAATGCCAGCGCAATGCACTGTATTATTTGGAATCATAAAACAAATATTTTGGAACTCAACGACGAATAAGATGATTTTCCATCAAATTGATTTTTATCTTAGCGACCACGTCAATAAATAAAATTCTCTGTTTTGGGGGACAGATAATCCACGAATAATTTATGAAGCATTAGTAGAAGTAGATAAGCTGCATAGATACTTCGCCAAAAAGATTTTGAGCTTGCCCACATTTACGCCAACGTATATTTTGATGTTAGAGACAAATATGGAAGAAGGACATCTGTATACCCTAGATTTACATGTGAGATATGTTAGTAGAACCATTTTCGAATATGGCAGAAACCGGCTTCCGCATCAGTTATCCCTTAAACTAACACAAAAAATCTTGTTATGGGTAGAAAAAATAAGAAATCTCGGTGAACCATTTGAAATAAGTTTTAATTTGCAAATTTAACATACATGGATGGGCACATCAAAAGAATACAATTACTTGAAAAACTAAGAATATCATATAAACGACAAAACATCCAGAGCGCTATGACTACCAATAGATTTTACAAAAATTTAGACATCTCAATAGCGCAATATGTTCGATAGATGTGGATTTCAAAATAAGGTGTAACCTGATCGAACTGAATGGTACACGCTTCAGATCAGGCAGAGCAAATATATGCTCGTTATGTAACCTTAATGAGGTAAAAAGCTTACAACATTTTATAGGTCGGTATTAAAAGAATATACACTACGATATTTTGGGTATATTAGTCTTACAAATGATCTAATTATAGAAATTCTAAATGGTCGATACTCAGGATGGATTGATGTTATCAATTACAGGTTGGTTGAAAAGTTCCTGCGCTCGAAATGAAACAATACTGTTTTTGTTAGGAAATATATTTTTTTATTCAATATAATTTCCTAGAAGCTCAATACACTTGTTCCAATGATCTTCCAATAATTTTATTCCATCCTTATAATGGTTTTCCGGAAGCTCTGCAAAATAACCGTCTACGGCTGCTATGGCCTCTTCATTCGACGAAAAATGCTTTCCACGAAGGAATTGTTTGAGATTTCTGAAGAGATAGTATTCACTGGGAGCCAAATCTGGTGACTACGGTGGATGTTCAAGCAATTCGTACTTTAATTCTTTGAATTTAGCCATCGTCAAAACACTTTGTGAGCAGGTGCATTGTCTTGATGAAAAATTATTTTTTTCTTCTTTAAACCAGGGCTTTTCTCACGAATTTTCCTTTTGCATCCCAAAAAACTGATGCCATAACCTTCTTTGCTGATCGTTGTGACTTCACCTGCTTTGGAGCTGAACAACCAGCTTCAGTCCACTGTAAACGTTCTTGTTTCAATTTAGGATCATGGTGGTAGATCCAAGTCTCATCCATAGTTATAAAACGACGCAAGAAGTCGGTTTTTTTCGGCTTAAAACGCTCCAAATTACGCTGAGAAATTTGTTTTCGATCCAGTTTTTGTTGAATTGTTAATGTGTGCGGCACTAACTTTCCAAACAGTTTTTTCATACGTAATTCTTCATGTAAAATATGGAGTACTCGTTCGTCTGAGATGCCTATGGCATTAGTAATTTCACGCTTAGTCAAACTTGGATCTTCACTAACCATATTATGTACCTGCTCAATGATTTCTGCGGTGGTTGCAGTTTTTGGTCGTCCTTCGCGTGTATCGTCTTTAAGGCTGGTACGACTACGTTTTAATTCACCAGCCCAAAATTCAACGGTGCGTTTTGAGGGTGAGGACTCCTTATACACTTCTAACAATTGTTCATAAATTTCCTTTGCTTTTAAAGAATCTAATGACTGTACGATATTCAATTTTTCCATATTAAAAAAAATCAATGACACGTCAACTTTAAATGGCTTGTAAACAAAGAAAGAATTGACAGAATATCTTGCAACTTTGCATGTGTTCTCAGGACAGTTATACCAACTTGAGAAAAAAAAAAGTTTGGAGCTTGCAGTGCCATCTCTTGGTGAGAGCATGAACTTTTCAGCCAACCTGTATGTTATCAATACTTTAAAGTATAGAAAATTGTTAATCGATGAGATTAATTATTAGATATTTAAAAAATGAAAAAAATGAAATAACTATGTTTTATATTAATTCAATAAAAATAATCACTATAATGACAGACGGCTAAGGCCATTGTTGTACATCTTTTTTCTTTCACAAAAACTCATTATGTAATATTATTTTTAAGTTGAACTTTTATTTGAAATAAAGATAAACTACTACTACTCCCTCCCATTACTTGTGAGTTAAATAGAGATATTTACGATTTTCATTTCGGCACGAATAATGTTGATGAGAGTCGTAGCTGACCAGAAAATGCATTCCATTCAGCTTGTGTCTAATAACTTTTTCTGAGTATTCTTCATGATTACTTAAATAAAAAATAAGAAAAAAAAATTTTTTTTCATTTGGAAAAAAATTTTTCTATGATTTCGAACCAAAATAAAAATACATTTTCATACATATAAGTATTAAAAAGATCAACTATATAATATAAACTTCACTATAAAAATATAACTTGGCACGGATAAAAGTCGTCAGTGTGTGCAGTTACGTAAAAAAGAGGATTGGACTTTATTTTTCGAAGTAGCGCTATTCTAAGCGGAAATTGACGATCTAGGGTTGAAGGAGATTTGGTACCAATAGGACGGGCATCATGTGAATTTTGATGGATGCCTTCCCAGCATGTTTCGGTGTTTCAGCTTGGCCTGTCAGATCTCCCAATTTGACTGCCACGCACCTTAGAGGACTTAAACAACATTCAGGCCAAAAACTGACAACTTGACCTCACAAATGCTGCACACAGTTATGCAAAGTAAGAAAGAAGTAAGAGAGTTAAAATGCAATCAAAAGAGCACAAGTTTTCATCAAAGCCGACGGCCTTGTTTTTCAGATAAAATTTTCTCATTTAATTGAAATGAAATTAATAAGTGCAAATAAAATTAATCAGTTAAAAACGCAAAGAGTTTGAACTTTAAAGAAAAGTTATAGCGAAAGAAAATCAGATTATGGTTTTTGCCCCATCGCACAAGGAACACAGATTCATTGTGGCAACCGAATTTGTCGTAACTGAAATTGGGTATCAGGAGTACATTTGGTTGCAAATACCAAAAAAATCTGTTGTTGCAACAAAAATATTCAGTTGGCAACGATGAAGAAACAGCTTCATGTATTTACAGCATCAAAAGAAATTGTAAAAACTGCAATAATAATAAAAGAATTTAGTATTTTGTTTTTTTTTTCCATTTGCTTTGCTCCCAGATTATAATCATGTTTCTGGTTACTTCGGGAAAGATTTTTTGATATTCATCCATAAACACTGATGGGAGAGAATCTGTGTGTTTTTTTTATTTATCGTTCCAGATACTCTTAAAAATGTTCAATGGGTGATTGAGAGAGATAATCCATCTGCTTGGCATTACAGTAAGGCAGCCTGGCTTACTTTAACAAGCTAAGGCCGTATTATAAGGGCTTACAGGCTAATATTAATTGTAAATACTCATACGTACATAAGCTTTGTAATTTAGGCAAACATTTAGGAAAGTTTAACAATTTTTTTTTTAAATTTTCTTAAGTCTTAGTAATTACTTTTTAAATGAGTGGCAATATATATCAATTTCTCATGTACTTGTCTTTATATTGACACATATTGTCTTTATATTGACACTTAAGTGTTCTCCCCATTTTTAAAATTTGATATCATGACCTTCTGTTCAATACCCTTTATGAACGAAATTCTTGAAAATCACTCTGACATTTCAGAAAGAATAAAACATTAGTTATTAATATTTGTTATTGCTCCACCAGCTATAAGATTTATTTTTGAATGCAATACCCTCTATCAACCACTACTTATTAAAGACTTATTATTACTAATTATATTAAATGAAGTTGTTTCCTACAATTGTTTATCTGCAAATGTGCTTAACATATCACGGTGTTCTTAGTGTGTTCCGTAAAGTACGTTTTCCGATTCTTAAAAAATAGCATCCAACCAATAAATTTTGACGTGCAGATTACAGTTTTTTTATTTTTAAATTTAGAGAAATACCAAAATACAACTGAAACTAAAAAATTTGCCTATAAACTATATCAAAATAATGAAAGAAGTACGAACAGTCAAAATTAATGATACCGTAATGAATAAACCATTCGATGCAATATATTAAAATAACAATTTTTTTTTCAAACTGCAGTGATGCTTTGCGAGCATTAAAACTGGTCGAGCAACATCTAAGATCTTTAGTTTAAATGTAACATTTAAAGTGAAAAAAAAAAAATAATAAATGAATCCCTACTACTCAAATAAAAAAAAATGTATAAGTGACAATAATATGGAATTTTGTATGAAATAAGAAAAAAAAACTGTCTGAATAACGACAGTAATTTTTCTCTTTACTTACTACGACTACATTCTCATCTTCATTTGTGTCTTTGTCTGTAAGTGTGAGTATACGATTATACTTTTGATAATGCATTCAATTGAAAAACCATTGAAAACTAATGGCATGAAAGAGAATAATGACTCTCTGCTAGTCCTTATACTTACTACGTAGTTTCAATAATATGTAGTTGGAAATTATTATCAAAGACTTGTTTTAAGTTTTAAATAATGAAAAATAAACTTGTTAAGGCTCATCATGATTAATATGTTCTAAAGATATTTAACTATTTGTAGCAGTTTGCTAAGATTGAAGTTAATGTGCACAAATATACATGATAATGGTATTCAATAGCGTTTGGAATGTAATAATAATGTTCAAACACGGTATTCATTTTAAATTTAACTTTAAGGCAAAAAAAAAAAAAAAAATTAATAAAACAAATTATCGCCTTCATAAGTAAACATTAGTACCAATCGAAGATAAAATTTAAACAATAAAACATGTGCCGCAATAGTTATGAGCCAAATTTTCATTTTGGCGATGAATAGAATTTGTGAATGAAAAACTATTTTCAATTTAAGAATATAAAATAACTAATTAAAGTAAGGTATATCAACAATTACGCAAAAGGGGCCATAATGCTGCTAATTACTTCTGGCCAATTAGTCTATCGACTTTTCTGCTTTGGACACTGCACTCATAAGACTACAACAGGGGAGATAACCTTACTTCTTTAACAATCAATATGAATATCTCAAGGGCCGCTCAACTGAACTTGCACTTCGGGAGGTGGTGAGGGTGGTGGATAGATCATTGGAATTAGAACAATATACTTTGGCCGCTTTTTTGAATATCTAAGATGAAGTGTTCTCAACCCTGTTGTGGCTTTTGGTTTTTTACTCAGTTCTCGTAAAGCTTGCTTATGCGGCCGATCTGATGACATTAGTATCAGGGATGTTTCTGGATGTGATGGATACTCTCAGCAACTGGGTCACTGGCTGTGGGCTGGGAGTAAATCCAAGAAAAATTGCTTCCAAATCGAGCTTCAGACATTCGCGGCTTCTCCGAACGTGCAAAATATCTTGGTTTTGTTTTAGACTCGAAGCTATCGTGTAATCTTAACACCGATCATGGTATTAGAAGGCCGACTATTGCTTTCTACTCTTGCAGGAAGACGTTTGGTTTAAGTTGTGGTTTGCGTCAAAAAATTGTGTTTTGGATGTCCACGGCCATCGTAAAAATAAAGTGGTCCCTGACCTCTGGGACATTTATAGTAATGAGCCGGTAGACAAGTTGACAAGAGCAGGTTATTCCTTACATATCTCTACATCATGGAGCTCTTTTTTCAGAAGGCGACCCGCAGATGGCGTGAACTGGAAATTTGTATCACCAAGAGGCTCACATGATCTGACTACAATTTAGGATTAGGATCAGGAGAGATGATTCGAGACTGGTGACAATGCTTCTTTTACGATATACCAACACTCAAGGGACGCCCATACTAAAGCAGTACTTTGTGTTGGATTTAGAAAAATAGGTTATGGGAAGGAATAAAGACGGAGTATTGTTTGTGGACATTTGACTTGAATTTATCTTTATTGTAGGTAACAGCAAAGACCACCCGTGCACGCAGAGAAAAAACATGGTTGGCACAATCATATTCGAAGATCATCATATATTTTTGGGTCTATGATTGTGCCAACCATAGTCGTACTATAATATGGTTATCATATTATGATAATAAAATAACCATAATTTTACCATAATATGGTACCTACAGTTATATTATGATTCAAAAATTACCATATTATGATTCTAAATAAACATATTATGATGTTTCTAAATATCAAGTATTTTGTGTAAGAAACAAAACAAATTTGGGTTCTACAGACTTTTTCTTAAAAAAAATATTTTATTAATATTATTAAAACTTTTTACAAGAAATGAATTAATAAATATATTTTTTAAGAAATATCTCTTATCGTTTTTATTGAAACGAATTAAAAAATATAAAATCTTTATATGGAATCTTTTTGACAATGAATTGATTAGTGTAAATAATATTATATGTATAAGAAAGCCGTTAAAAAATCTGCTAAAGCTAAAAAAAAATATCTGGATCCTAACGGGTCAATTGATGAAATGTTTTGATGCCACATGAAAGGTATTCTCTATTCACATTCGTCCAGTTTGTGGTAAAAACAAACTGACTGAACTGATCAAATTTTGGTTTTTATGAAAACAAGACCATATTATGACCGTAAATGTCAGAATCATGTTATATTTTATGCAAAATTGTTTATTGATTGTTGCCAGCATTGAATAATTACAATGTTTTTTTCATAATCAGAATTTTTGTTACCACAGTATGGTTACAGCCAATCATGTTATAAAAAAGAAGGTGTCAATCATAAAATAGTAAAATATTTACTATAATAATGATGGTAGCGACCATGTTGATGGTTAAAAAGCCAATAACGTGGTTGTGACAACGATACCCGATTGCAGCAATCTTAATATAGTAGCAGTGATCATGTTGCAACCATGTTTTTTCTCTGCGTGTGGGGAGTTTATTCCTCATACGACTGACACAACTGATAAAAGAATTTTCTCTATAACGCATTGTGCGATCTACTGGACAGTCGGCTACAAATGGATGTGCTCTACTAAATAAGCGAGTATTTTTAATATAAAACCGTACTCTAGGGATCAGTTCACTTATCTCGGCACAGCAATTCCCATGGCAATATCGATAGAATAATAATACACAACACATATTCCGTCGATGCTCCAATAGAGCTGGATATCCGCCTGTCATTAATGAATGCCGACGTCCTCTTTTGTACATCATCCAAAATCTCCAAAATAGACTTTGAAGTTCCATATACCATATAGCAGAGATGGGCTCCATCTTCGGTCGGATATAAGTGTTGTAAATAGTAAAGTTATCGAATGGAGTGAAATATTTCTTACACCGTTTTAGGAAACCAATACACTTGAATGCTTCTTTCGGCACAACAAAATTATTGCAAAGGACATTACACTATAATCTCATGCCCAAAACAACAAAAGTATCCGATTCCTTGAATTGGCATCACACATATTTACTAACGGCATTGGCGACTGCCATTTGATCAAATCAACCATACCCTCTTCAATAATTATATTTTTTAATCATGAAGAATATACAGAAAAAGTTATTAGATGCTAGCCGAGTGGAATGAATATTTTGGTCAGCTTCGTCTACATTTTTCGCATCTTGGAATATTAATTGTAATCTCTTACTTTACTCAGAACGTAAATGGAACTTTAATTCACAAATGTAATGCGCGATATAAGAACTAAATCACGGTGATTCATTGAGTGAGGGTGAAGTTTTTTGAACTCTTGCTGCTTTTAATTATTGTATATGTCCAATCTGATATCATTTGATCTTAAATGGCATGTGCTACTACAGCCTTCGTCCCCGCTCTTTTCATAACATCGACGATTACACTGATCACAAAGCTCTATTAAGGAAGAGAAGTGACCCCATCTGGACTGCAAACTGCTGTAAATATTTTTTTTTTGTGATTTCAGTTTGTGCTTTGTTTTTTAAAATCTCATTATTTGTTTGCTTAAACATAATAAAAATAAATACAACAGAAAAATTTAAAAAAATAATAAAATCATACAAATTTGAATAAGTATGTCGTGAGTTTCTTATGCCATAAGTCATATATTAATATAGTTACAGAACAAATTTTCAACACTTTAAGATGGTTTAAATCTCCTTCAGAATAAATATATTTAAAGTTATTTTAAGCTCAATTCTATAACACATTTTTATATGATAATCAAGTATTTCATAATTAGTTCCCAACTCATTGTTAAATTGTTTCTTTTTTAAAAGTATTTTAACAGAATTTCAAATTTTCTTATTTGTTCCAATGTTTGGATATTGCAAAACTGTTAGAAACAACAATGAGAAACGTAAAGATCAGGTAGTTTAAAATTAAAGTTATTTTTTTTTATCGATTTATTAATGAACAATTATCTTGATTAATAATGATTTGTTATTCGAACTTTTTGTTTAATTTTATTGTTGCTTATGTAAAACTTGATTATTCTTCCTCAAATAATTTAATTTATAGATGAACCACGAACTATTTATAAGTAACATTTTAACACTAAATTTTCGTTATTACGAATAGAAGATCAAGTTAAAAATAATTTAATTTTGAAAAAAAATGTATACGTAAACACATAGAAACCTTCATCACAAATCACTGACACTTCCATGTTTATACACATACATAATCCAAAAGCCATAGAAATTTTCTGAAAAGATGTGCAGTGTCACTCACTTTTAGTTTGATGTACAAAACCATGTTGAATTTTAGTTTCATTCTGAGGCCAATTTAATGACACACACTAGGACAATCATTCACTCAAGCAAAGACCACACAAAGCCATATATACAGATTTCACATACATAAAGGTATAGAACTAGGAATTTGCATAGAAACTACATACACATATATATATTCAAATACACATCAAATCAAATAAAACACGTGACAAAAAACAAATGTAAAAAATGAAAAAGACACAAAACATCTCTGAAAGATAAAAGACAATGACTACTACCACCACATAGAAATTAACAAAAGAGAAAGAGAAATTTGCACAAATACTATGACGACTGTTGAGGCGGGACATCCCAGCAAAACTTTAGTAATATGTTGGTATTACCATACTTACATCTAAGAAAAATATGTACGTCATTCCATTAGAAGATTACACCTTATTTTTTCCATTACTTTAGATACAATATGCAAACTATTTTTGACAACTACTTTCCTTTAAGTTAAGAAAAATATGTTAAGAATTTAAAGAGTTACCTCGATGCACATGTCATTGTTAAAAAAAATTTAAACAATTTAATTTATGTAAAAATTTAATTTGTGGTTATTATTAATCTAGGGGTTATACGAATTTTGTAAGGAATAATTTTGTTATAATAATAATGTTTTAATATAAAAATAACAACTTACTTTTTGATTATTAAACGTTTATTTTCAAAACCAAAACTTATAAAACAATTTTATATATAAAATTTTTTGTTAAAAAATAACAAACTAAAAACAAAATAACTCATTAATTTCTGGTTATTTTTTAGCTTGCGGTAATAGGAATTGTTTAAGGAGTTATTTTGGGGAACATGCCCCTATTAAAATAATAGGTTTTTTCATGGAAAAGGAGGAGGTTGCCTACCCCGGCTGAAATGCTCGTATATGTTCATATATTATCATATGTGGTTTCATGTATGAGCATATATGATCATATATGTCATGTAACATATGTATGCATATACAGATTCAAACAAAAAGATTTTTTTTGATACAATATATGGCAATATATGATAATATATTGCATATACTGATCGTATATGCCGTATACATATGTTCATATATGAATGCAAATATTATTCCATATATCGAATGGCCAAAAATGAAGACAAACGTTATTTTTTTAATTTAAACCCAATTAAGATCCATTTCGAATTCTTAAGCGAAAATTGTTGTGAACATTAGACTTTTAGTAATTTTTAGTTATTTTTTACCCCAAACCTGGCGGAGTAACACGTAACCAATGTTTGTTATTAAAGAAATATAAATTTTTAAAGAATAATTCATTTTGGCACGATAGACGATTCTCCGAAATCCCAAGGTCGAGAGCGCCAAACGGCGAAACTTAATGTTTACTGTCACAAAAAAAAAATAAGATCCATTGTTGCTGAGTCTACACAACAACCAGCTTTTAACTTTTCACATCATTTATTTTTATTTTTTTAAGACTTTGGAATATGGCCAAAAAAGAGAATGGGTACAACAGGATACACTCAGAGAAACAAACTAGTAAACAAATTTGTAAATGGTTTTCAATCCGACTTTACAATTTTTTGTACTGATTACACTATGCAAAAAATTCTGGGTCATTTAAAATTGCCTCTATGATTTGAACACAGGATGAAAGACATAATTGCCAAGGGGTTTGTCGAAGTTGGTTTGAAAAAAAAAGTTATGACTTCTTGAATTAGGGCATTTTTGACCATTTTTTTCACAAATTTTAAATATTATTTTTTTTGCTTCCAAATATATTTTTGTTTTTTTTTTTTTTTTTTTTACAAAATAACACAATTAAAACTTTTTTTTATTATACACTCAAAAAAAATTTTAATAAAAAATTAAAATTTTTATTTTTTTCGTTGTTATACAAAAACACATTTTTCGATGAAAAACAAGAAATCTTATGAAAAAAAGTTTGAAGTTTAAAATTAAATTAAAATAAAATAAATACTTAAAGTTTTAGAGACGATTTTAAATTAGATTAATTTTGTAATAATATTGAAGTTTAAGCACTTCTTAAGTTTTTAAGATTTGGATTCAATTGAGTTGAACTTTTGTTGTTGACATATTGTAAAAAAAAAACTAAAATAAAACAAATAAAAATTAAAATACATATTTTTTCTAGACTGTTTTAGAAGTCGAAGAGACAAATAAAATAGCACTCGATTTTTAAATACAATAACAAATTTTTCTAAAGTTTAAAAATATATAGTTTTTTCCACCGAATTTAAGAAAAATACATATAAAATATACTTAACTTAGTTAACTATAAAACCGAAACAAGGAAACACATTAAAAGAATATTGTAACTTTAAGGCCGTCAATTCAGTCTCCCCATTAAAAGGCAAGACAAATCAAAAGTTAAGCTTTAACATTGCCTAATTGAAAGACAGTAACGACTATGGAATTTACTTATTGGTTTGTTTTATACAAAAATTTTAGTGCTTTAACTAACAATGCTTTCACAATTGCAGGTAGTGAATTTCATAAATAATGTTATCGCTTTTTTATACTAAAACCAAAGAGTATTTGTGACAAAATAATGATAATAAATTTTATTTAAAAAACCAGCAACGGTACTCTGGATTAAGTAAAAAATTTGCCTATTGACCCTGAAATTTTACTAAAATTAATGAACATGCATTAATTTTTTTAAAAGAAACGAAAGATTGGCATTAATTTTATAAAAAATAAAATATTCAGATGGTCTATGAATGATTCCTTTATAAGAATTTGCTTAAGAACTTTAAAAATTACTCTAAAATATACCTAAATACAAATAATCACTTAATTAAAAAAATTAATTAATTAATTAATTAAATTAATAATTTGTTGGTAAAAATTACATAAGAACAAAGAAAGTAAAAATTTTAATTTTTTTACAAAATTTTTTTTTGAGTTTATAATTAAAGAAAATATGTTAATAATGCTCTTTTTTAAAAGGAAAAAATTAAATTTTTAATATACTCATTTTAAATAAGTCATAGAAAAAATGGTAAAAAATGACAAACTTCAAGTAGCCATAACTTTGTTTTTCGAACCAACTTTACCAAACCCCTTGGGGATCTTGTTCTTCTAATGGTATACTTTCGTACTGCGTTCAAACCATTGAGGCAATTTTTTTTGTTGCACTGTGTTTTTAGTAAAAAAACTATTATTTAGTAAATTTTTTTGCTATATACATTTTACAAATTACAGAACTTTTACGGAATATTTCAAAATTTTTGTTGCTAATTTTACAAATTTTTTTAAGTCCGATTAGTAAAAAATTTTTTTAAGTCCGATTAGTAAAAAAATTTAATTATTTTAAAAAAATTTAATATTGAAGGAAATGTTATTTCTAATAATTAAAACTTATAGATACAAAATTAAATTGCCTTAAACTGTTACATAGGTTGAAAAAGGTGTAGGAAACGAAGATACTTTTCACAGCTGATTCAAATCCCAAAATAGGACATCCACTTAAAATAGCAAATAAAAACTTTTTTAATTCTAAAAATCAGTCCATACAAATTTAAATTCAGAAATTAGCAGTTTTAAAGTGTAACATTTAAATATTTTTTTTTTATAAATTAAAATTTTGCTATATTTTACAACTCATTGAGTTTACAACAATTAACTCAAGTTTAATAGCGCTTACTAATTTTTAATACTAATGTGATTGTACTAATGTTAATAATATTTAGTGAATTTAAACTATGCCCGAAATTTCGTTTAAATTGGATTTTGGTGAAAATCTCTTTCATAGCTGGATTTTATACCAGATTTGCCATACAAAGAAATCCAGTTTCATATCTAGAATTACGGAAAATCTGGCTTCAATATTGTGTTTGTACATAATTTAGCAATAGAATGTATGAAAATATTGTAAAAATCTGACATCAGCTTGTGCAAAAAAATTATAAAACAAATGATAAATTTAAATTATTTAAAAAAATATTTCAATATGAGTTGTAGATACATTAACTTTGTGTTCTTAATTTAAAGTAAAGTTAAATGCAGTACTCAGTTTCTCATTTTTACCTACAGCGAAGAAAATCTTTACAAACAATATTCGAATAATACCAGGAAATCCTTCCATGAACAAAGTGAAAAGTCTTGCTTGCAATTAGTCATTCGTTGTTAAACAAATTATTTATTGCATCATGGTAATAAATTTTGCACTCCGCCAATCAATTAATGGTTTTTATTGAAGGTTATTTTTTTTATTTTGTTTACAAAATGTTGTTGTTGAAAAAATCGAAATCAAATCGGAACAGAGGTAATTTGAAGAAACTAGATTCATTTATTTCTTCAAACTCCATTACCGGGTAAAAGAAGTTTTTGCTGGGATATTTGACATTAAATTGCTTGACACTTTTCAGGCGCAACAATTGTAGGTTTTGTTGATGTATTTGTTCATGCTATATATGCATAAATGTATGAATATCAGTTGTAAATTTTATATAAAGTCTAAAATCATACATTGAAACATATGTACGTATATGTAGGCACTAGTATGGTCCAAGAAAAAACATCACAATTTGTACACTGTTCCGTAATGACTAAAAACTATCTGTGCCAAGTTTCATGAAAATTCGTTTAGTTAACTTTTAAGAATTCGTTCAGTTAACTTTAAAGAATTAGTAATTTGTCATTAGAGTAATTTATATAAAAAGTTTAGTTGTTTTAAAATGGAACTCTTTTGTAAAATATACGTTATAATTTAGCAAAACTTTCCAATATAATTTTAATTATTGTGCATAAAGGGAATATGATATTAAAATAAATTAAAAATTCAATAACTTTTAAGTAGTTCGATTTGGTGGTTAAATTTTAAGGGCCGATGTTGATTTTGAATAAAACACAAATTATTTAGGAAATTATTATCATTTCTTTTTATTTTGATAATATGGTATGGTTCAATTATGTATGGAATAAAATATCGGCCAAATAGCCTCCGCGACCTCGGCGGCACACTTCCATCCGATGGTCCAAATTTTCGATGACGCTGAGGCATAATTGAGGTTCTATGCCGTTAATGTGCCGAATTATCTTATCCTTTAGCTCTTGAATTGTGGCTGGCTTATCGACGTACACCTCTTCTTTTAAATAACCCCAAAGAAAGAAGTCCAACGGTGTCAAATCACATGATATTGGCGGCCAATTGACATCACCACCACGTGAGATAACACGGCCATTGAAATTGACGCGCAAAAGAGCCATTGTTTCGTTAGTTGTGTGGCAAGTGGCGCCGTGCTGTTGCAACCACGTACCGTGCACATCGATATCTTCCAATTCGGGCCATAAAAAGTTCGTTATCATCTCACGATAGCGAACACCATTCACAGTAACTGCCTGACCGGCCCGATGATGCCTTCAGCCCATAAACCGCACCAACAGTCACTCTTTGTGGGTTCATTGGTTTTTCGACAATCACTCTTGGATTATCATTCGCCCAAATTCGGCAATTCTGCTTATTGACGAATCCACTGATGTAAAAATGTGCCTCATCACTGAAGATGATTTTCTTCGAAAATTGATCATCCACTGTTGCCATTTCTTGCCACCATTCTGACCATTGACGACGTTTGGAATGGTCAAGAGGCTTTAGTTCTTGTAAGCGTGTAAATTCAAGTCTTTATACATAATGTTCATCAACGACGAGCGTGATAGGTGTAATTGTTGGGCACGACGAAGAGTTGAGGTGGACGGCTCTTCAGCCGCACTATCGCGAACAGCAGCAATATTTTCCGCAGTACGAGCTGTACGAGCATGTACTGGTGTTTTCACATCTCCTACAAACCCGGTTAGCTCAAATTTTTGCACGATTTTTCCGATTGTACGCACATTTGGACGATTAAATTAAAAATTTGATTTGAACATCCATTTTCATAATAAGCCTGAATAATTTTAACGCGTTGCTCGATTGTGTATCTTTCCATGGTTCAAATAGAGTCTGTAATTGTGAAATGTCAAATGAAATGCAAAAAAAAACTTGACGTTTAGGTGTGGTTCACATTCAAATCGGCCCTTAAAATTTAACAATATAAAAATTTTCTGAAAAGATTTGGATAAAAATTCAATTTCCGGATGTCTTTATTAGCCCAGCAAAAAAAAAGTAGTAAAAGAAGAGAAAAAGAAGCAGTGATTTTGATTCCGGTGTTATGAAAATTTGGATCGGAACCAATGATTTTTACATAGGGGTGTCATAGGGTGGAAGTTTTCTTTTATGATCCTTTTTCATTGCATCTAAAGCCCTTCTTATGGTTTAGTGAAAAATGAAATCTTTTGTTCTTCCCAAATAAATTTTGAATTTGTAATTTAGATTTCTACAGGACATCAGTAATCGGGCCTTAGCCTCATTTTCACAATCTCCCGTTAGCTTCTATCTGGGAGTTTAACTGACACATTTGTTGTTGTTTCCTATATAAAGTTTGAGTTTTACTGTTCGTTAAAGTTTAGCGAGAAATTCAGCAATCGGGCCTTTTGTATCTCTATTCCAAATTCTTGCAAATTTTACTACAATAAATTTTTTGCTTTTTGTAGCGTCATAGATTTGAAAAGTGTTAAATTTCATTAAAAATCACATTTTTATAAGTTGTGAAAAAGAACTGCCTTAGAAGAGAAAAATCAGAACTAAACGATACTTTAGAATCAATGAAAAATTAATTCTTTAAGAATCACTTCCATTTATTTTTGCTGGGTGAGTAAATTTTGTCAAATTTAATTTAAATTTTTATGAAAATTTCGAATATGCATACAAAACTAAAATCAAATTTATGGTTTTTAAATTATTCGCGTTTTTTGAAAACTCAAACAACTCGATTTTTTGGTGATACTTTCCTAACTACCTAAAAAGGGTGTCATCGAAAAATCCAACTTGTAATTTTGCAAATTACTTAGCAAGGGCTTTTATCGTACATGATATTGTTTTTAATTTTTGAAAGAATAATATTTATCCTAACAATTGAATGAAAAATTTGGCTTTTTTTTAGTTTTTCGCTATTATTTGAGCAAATTCAAATAACATTGTTAACAAAAATTCTGTCTTACATAAGAAAACATTCCGTGGACATATAATCATTTAAGAAAAAAAAATTATAAGTGAAAATGTTCAGGTACCTCTAAATTTTCCATACGAATTGAGGCTTTTTTTAATTGCTTTTTTAAATTTCTTTGCCAGACCATATTTTTTTTTTCATAATGGCATATTTGTAGTTTTGTGGAGCTCGTGAATTCTAACTTTTTTTTTTTTGGACCACCTTAGCAGGTATATATGTTTATGTCGCAATACTATATAGTATGAGTTTGTTTCCATTTTATGCATAGAATAGAACATACAATATATATACATATGTATGAAGTTGTTAAACAATGCCAAAAAGCAAAATTTCTATTATTATTATTGCTGTTGTTGTTGTTGACTTTTGTGCGTTTCTAGATTTTCTTTTAGAAATTAACTCCTGTGGCCCCAAGCATAACGTTTTGTATTGTGGTAAACATTTGTTTCCAATACAAAGAAAACAATATATATATACATGCATTTATATGAAATGGTTAAAGTTGCAGATAAATGAACAAGAAATATAATTGAAAATGATTGAAAACGAATTTTAGTATACCCTATAGAAAGAAAAACAAGAATAAAAAAACTGGCTTTAACATTTTTCGAATTTTAACTTTTGGTAGCATAGTTTTTCTATACCTACAAAAAAGATATGGTGTGCCAATCGAATTTGGTTTCACCAGAATCATTATGTTGCTTAGGAGTAAATTTAGCTAAAATCGATTTAAAAGGTTAATCAAATACTAAACAAATCGATTGAATCATACTTTAGTCTATTTGCTCAACAGCTAATCCAACTTTTAATCTGATTACTATTGCTAAAAAACTCGATATTTGTACTGCTACACTCAGAATATTATGTAATTAACTATTTTTAGTTTAATAAAAAAGTTTTCCGTTCCATTTGAAAATAAAGGAACATACATTTATTTTTCAAAGAAATATCTATATTAACTTTTTTATACATTTATTCGAAATAATTTACTATCATTTCCAATTTTTTTCCAGTTTCATTTATTTTTTTCATTTGTTTGAAATTTAATAAAAATTTACTCACAAAACGAAAACTTATGATTTATTTGTGTCCGTAATAGTTATTACAAATTAAAATTTTGTTTTCTGTCTGTTTCAAAAAAAAAAAAATATTCAAAAAATTTCAATTTGTTTTTTATTTAAATTGGTTGTATATATACAAAATTTTTCAATCAAAATTACAAGAACTTCATAAACACATATACATACACAAACACATTCACACAAAAAGTGTCTATAGCTATGCATACATACATTTTGTATTTTACGAGTATATTAAAAAAAGCACAAAAAATACAAAAAGGGAAACAATTTCAAATAAATGAAAAGAAAAAAAAATATTTTTTAAGCATTGGTAGATAAAATTTTGGCATTTATTTTAACTGATTATATCATTTGTTTCTTACGTATGTGTCAGTTGATTAATCAAAATTTAAAAATAAATAACAAAAGACATTTAATTTAGATGAAAATTAAGTAGACCGGTTTTAAATGAAATATCATTTCTTGTAAATGACATTTTCTGTTATTTTAAGAGTAATGATGCCCAACTCAGAGTTTTGTATTTTAACGATGGTTGGCAAAAGTAAAAAGATCACACTTACATGGCCGAATTAAAATTATTGTTAGGACACTGATGAAAAAATATTTTAGTGCTGCCGCTAAATATTTGCTTAACGCCGACATTTTCTATGTTCATCTAATGCCGGATCCTACTTTCATCACATTTTTATTTTAAACCGTCATAGTCAAACTTTTCAAAAATTCAATGTTAACGATTAAAAAATTGGATTAACTTTAATTAAGTAGATTAGTCTCACTATTTAAACGTGTTAGATAAACTTACACACACAAATAAAAAAGCATCAAATCAAATTTTAACTCCTGTGGCCCCAAGCATAACGTTTTGTATTGTGGTAAACATTTGTTTCCAATACAAAGAAAATAATATATATATACATGCATTTATATGAAATGGTTAAAGTTGCAGATAAATGAACAAGAAATATAATTGAAAATGATTGAAAACGAATTTTAATATACCCTATAGAAAGAAAAACAAGAATAAAAAAACTGGCTTTAACATTTTTCGAATTTTAACTTTTGGTAGCATAGTTTTTCTATACCTACAAAAAAGATATGGTGTGCCAATCGAATTTGGTTTCACCAGAATCATTATGTTGCTTAGGAGTAAATTTAGCTAAAATCGATTTAAAAGGTTAATCAAATACTAAACAAATCGATTGAATCATACTTTAGTCTATTTGCTCAACAGCTAATCCAACTTTTAATCTGATTACTATTGCTAAAAAACTCGATATTTGTACTGCTACACTCAGAATATTATGTAATTAACTATTTTTAGTTTAATAAAAAAGTTTTCCGTTCCATTTGAAAATAAAGGAACATACATTTATTTTTCAAAGAAATATCTATATTAACTTTTTTATACATTTATTCGAAATAATTTACTATCATTTACAATTTTTTTCCAGTTTCATTTATTTTTTTCATTTGTTTGAAATTTAATAAAAATTTACTCACAAAACGAAAACTTGTGATTTATTTGTGTCCGCAATAGTTATTACAAATTAAAATTTTGTTTTCTGTCTGTTTCAAAAAAAAAAAAATATTCAAAAAATTTCAATTTGTTTTTTATTTAAATTGGTTGTATATATACAAAATTTTTCAATCAAAATTACAAGAACTTCATAAACACATATACATACACAAACACATTCACACAAAAAGTGTCTATAGCTATGCATACATACATTTTGTATTTTACGAGTATATTAAAAAAAGCACAAAAAATACAAAAAGGGAAACAATTTCAAATAAATGAAAAGAAAAAAAATATTTTTTAAGGATTGGTAGATAAAATTTTGACATTTATTTTAACTGATTATATCATTTGTTTCTTACGTATGTGTCAGTTGATTAATCAAAATTTAAAAATAAATAACAAAAGACATTTAATTTAGATGAAAATTAAGTAGACCGGTTTTAAATGAAATATCATTTCTTGTAAATGACATTTTCTGTTATTTTAAGAGTAATGATGCCCAACTCAGAGTTTTGTATTTTAACGATGGTTGGCAAAAGTAAAAAGATCACACTTACATGGCCGAATTAAAATTATTGTTAGGACACTGATGAAAAAATATTTTAGTGCTGCCGCTATATATTTGCTTAACGGCGACATTTTCTATGTTCATCTAATGCCGGATCCTACTTTCACCACATTTTTATTTTAAACCGTCATAGTCAAAATTTTAACTGCAAAGTTAAAGTTTAAACTGTCAAAAATTCAATGTTAACGATTAAAAAATTGGATTAACTTTAATTAAGTAGATTAGTCTCACTATTTAAACGTGTTAGATAAACTTACACACACAAATAAAAAAGCATCAAATCAAATTTTAATGTCAAAGATATTTCTAAAAAATATAAATGTATGAAATAAAAGTAAATAAGATTAATTTTATTAAATAAAAAAAAAACAAGTATTTTTTATTAAATAACATTTTCAAAAAATGTTGCAAAAAATTTTTTATTCACTTAAATTAATTTTCTTTTATTTGATGATCTTGAATATTATATTTTATAATTCTTTCATTGTGTGACTTCTTCAGGGAAATGATGTTTTTATCTAATAAAATTTTTTAACAATTAAAACTTATATATATTTATAAAACAAAGTTATTTTATATCACATATATCACCTTTTGTATATATTGATCAGAGCTGAAATATCACATATTATCACACCTGGTGAATGTATTGATCAGAGCTGAGATATCAAATATTATCACACCTGTTGTATATATTGATGAGAGCTGAAATATCACACATTATCACACCTGATGTATTTATTGATCAGAGCTGAAATATCACACATTATCACACATGTTGTAAATATTGATCAAAGCTGAAATATCACATAAATGGCGCAAAAAAGTTTTTATAAATATTTAAAATAAAAATATTACATAGAACAAAAAGCTATTTTGAAATATATATATATTATTTATCATTATAATAATTACGCAAAATGTCTGTGTTTTCACACCCATAAATATTTCCCTTAAGTTTTTTATACCATAAATAGAGTAAATATAACTTAAAAATATAACATTTTTCTGGCAACATATGAATTTCGCGCTATAAGTTCTGCTCGTTTTTGAGGCTAATAATGATTCAAGCAGGTCAGAGCGTTTTGCGTCGATCAAAACAAATGGTAGGTGGTCGAGGCAAGGTCTGTACTATAAGTCGAGTGAGGCAAAACTTCCTAACCACTATTTTCTAAATAGTTTTTAAACGGTTTTGTAACATGTGTCTGAGCATTGTTATGATGGAATATTCCGGCTTCATGTCTGGTTGTATTTTCGGGACATTTTTCGGCATATGTTCGCCTCAAATCAATCTGGCCTGATTTCGGCAGCTTATAATAGATTGGACTTCTCTGGTCCAACCCAATACAGAGCATTAATTCGATGACATGGATATTGAGCTTTGGCGTTGATTTTGATGCTCGTACGGGTTATCGTACGGGTTATCGTAATTTATCCATTTTTCATCGCCAACAATTATTTGATGCAACAATTTCTTCTTTTTATGGCACTCAAGTAGCATTTCGGACATGCAATGTCGCCTTTAACTGTTGTGGTATCCATTTCCCTTGCTTTTGGATGAATCCAGCTGCTTGAAAACGTTTTGAAATTTGCTGCTTCAGTGACTTCCAAAGATCTTGCAAGTTATTCTTAAGTTTGACAGCAATCTTCCCCAGCAAAAAAAAAGTAGCAAAAGAAGAGAAAAAGAAGCTGTGATTTTGATTCCAATGTTGTGAAAATTTGGATCGGAACCAATGATTTTTACATAGGGGTGTCATAGGGTGGAAGTTTTCTTTTATGATCCCTTTTCATTGCATCAGTGAAAAATGGGATCTTTTGATGTTCCCAAATAAATTTTGAATTTGTAATTTAGATTTAAAGAGAACATCAATAATCGGGACTTTATTCGAAATTCTTGCAATTTTTTCCACAATAAATTTTTTACTTTTTGTATCAATAACACAGTACGACAGTGGTTGGTACACATAAGAAATGTTAAAAGAATATGAAAATAGGCTTAAATAAAGAAATACGTGTCTCGGCGTTTTTCTGTAGCCCGTCAGAATTTTGAGAAAATCGATTTTTAAACTTCGAAGGACCGTGGAGGTTTACTTGTAATGAAATGCTTTTATAAAAAGTTCTATAAAAACAGAATGGGTCAACCGATTTTCATGCTTGAGCCAGTTTTGAAAAGGGAATTAAATGTGAATTTTTTTTTATTAATTTTCATGTAAAGTTAAAAAAGAACCAAAAATGTACGAAATTGATTTTCTCATAATTGTGACGTGCTACAGCAAAACGCCAAAACACGTATTTCGTTATTTTAAGCTTATGTACGAAATTGATTTTTTCATAATTGTGACGTGCTACAGCAAAACGCCGAGACACGTATTTCGTTATTTTAAGCTTATTTTCATTTCTGTTAACATTTCTCATGTGTAATCAAAGTTTGATTTTGTCGTACTGTGTAATAACCACGATTTTAAGAATGTTAAATCTCTTAAACTTAAAGCATAGTTATAAATCTCAAATTTATAGAGAAATATCTATGATTAATGTTTAACTTTGGTTGTTTTTATAATAAGTTTCCCGTCATAGATACAAAAAATGTTAAATTTCTTCAAAAAATCACATTTTTGAAAGTTGTGAAAGTGAACTGCCTTGGAAGAGAAAAATCAGAACTAAACGATACTTTGGAATCAATGAAAAATTAATTCCTTAAGAATCACTTCCATTTATTTTTGCTGGGTCGTCGAGTAATACTATCAATTCATCATCTTCGAATTTGTTTGGCTGACCTGGGCGGTTTCATAGACCATCTCTCGCACTTTGAAATCTTTGGAATATAAATCGATTTGCTTTAGCTACATATTTTTTTTTTTCAAATTTAAGAAGTAAAGCAAAACTTCCAGCAAATGATGCTTTGTTCGAAGCAAACTAACTTTGTTGCGAGAATAAATGAAAGATGTTTACCCTCCAAAATGGTATATAAGTTATTAAATACAAAAAAAGATACACCATCTGTTGTGCACCATCTGTTGTCCATTTTAAGTTAGTAATGAAATTATTTTAAGTTATAAATGAAAAAATATTTAGGTTGTTATTTTTCGCCACAGTCCAAAACCAGATTTAGAAAAAAAAAAAAATATTCATCGATTTATTGTTGTGTATTTTGATATAAATAGCATATTTTGAGCTTTATGTGATTTTTTGTTTTGTAAAATCACGATTTTAAGTGCATATTTATTATGTTTTAAGGCATATCTTTCTTTTTTAGCTGCATTCTGTAGGCGCTTATTTTCGTTTTTTAGTGCACGAAATTCCTTATCCTATTTATTGTATATTACTATGCTTACCTTATACACTACAGCGTATGAGTAATAATATTTATAACACTTATACGCACCACTTGTCCAATGAATGATAAAATATAGATAGTGTGACAATTCGTACTGATTTAATTTGTGCATATTTAAAGCATTTGAGACAAATTTTGCTAATAGAAAAATCATTTACAGATTATATGTATTCAATTTTGAGTATCAAATTAAAGTTCGAAGTTAAACAATTTATTCACTGTTCGGCCGCCGCACATTGGGTTCAAATGTTGAAATGATGGCGATTAATTAAAATTTAGAAATAATGTTTTTATAATAAATTTTGGTATGGGGCAAAAGAAGATAAAATTCTGATTCACTATCTGTCAAAACCAATCAACTAAGTTATTTACTTTCTCACGCACTTAAACTTTCATAACCAAAAGCTATTATCACTATATATACTGTTATATTAATTTTATTTAATACTAATTTAAACAAAAAAGTAAAGTTACACACCTTTATTAATTTATTCTTGTCTCTACGATAACGCTTGATATCTGAAAAGTATGTCGTATCCAAAATGAGTTTCGAGAAAGAACTGGATTGATTGTTGATCAGCCAAACCCCGGCTTTGGTAGTTCGAATGACGGAAAGACCGCCACACGTTATTTTCAGAACACGGAAATTTCTGCTGAAATTAAAAAAAAAATGAGTACAATTGTTGTTTGTTGAGGTCATTTATTTGGAAAATTTTTGTAAATTTGCTCACAATACGGCTAAATATTTTCTTGAAAATGTCCATGGTTTTTTTATGTCTCCCACTTTGCATACATTTTTTATTCAAGGGCCGAAAATTATACAGCATGCACTTTTACCAATATGATAATTATCGAAAGAAGCTCAAGAAGCAAGAAACAAAGACCTTAAAAATAATAGAGAGCACTTTGCTCGCAAGTGCATCCGGGAAAAGTCAAATGAAGATATTTTCAGTAGGTTTCTGCTAAGTTTTGACCCATTTATATCTAAAATGAGCAAGAAATGTGAGTAGAAAAAATCTAATTTATCAACATTGGAATTAGAGTTATTGTTTGCCAGATATTTCTAATGAACATTATGAATAAGATGATGGTAATGAAGATGGTGATAAAGATGCTGATGATAATAACGATGAAGATAGTGCTGATGATAATGATGTAAAAGATTATTACAATGATCATGAAGATAATGAAGATTATGATAATTGGGATATTTGTGATGAATTTGAAAATTTAGAATAATACAAATACTTTAATATGTTTTTTTAAAAAGGTAAACGAAAACAAAGATTGCCCAAAAAGATTTAAATTTTTTATTTTTTCAGATTAATTTTTACATTTACTGAATTAAGTGAAAGCAAAATCTGGATAAAAATTTATACTAATAGGAATACAATAAAATTTATTTTGATTTCAAAGTTACAGCGAAAATTGTGGATCATGTTTCTTCCGAAAAACAAAAAATGCCTAACAGGCTAAAAAAAATTTTTCTTCCATTTTTTTAAAGCTGTGTTTTAATGTAGTTATGATTATTGATTACTAAAAAAATATAATATTCTCTTTTGCGACTTTTTTTAAAAAAAATTTGCATTTATAAAATTTTGTGAAAAAAATTGGATTTTTAATTAAATTTATTATATGTTATATATTAGTTAAATTTAATTTAATATCCAAATTTTATTTTTCACAAAACTTTATAAATGTACATATTTTTCAAAATAGCACATTTTTTAATAGCACATTAAGTATGCTTTGATTTGCAATTTTATTCATTAATTTATCGCTTTTCATTCTAACGTTACATCATAAACTGTGAACGAGTCTTTAAAAAAAAAAAAAAAACAATAATGCGCTTAACGGGTTAAAATTTTTTTTTTTACTTTTTTACTAAAATGCTATGTTTTTATCTGCTTATAATAACTCATTAATAAAAAAATATAATATTTTAAGACTACGGCTTCTATTAATTTATCGCCATTTTGGGTACCATATGAACCCACTTTGCGCCGTATGTTCAGAAAACTCCCAAAAAGTTTGATAGTCTTATTTCAATAAAATTAAAATATTATTTTCCATACGTTAAAATATTTTTTCAGTGTGTTGGTTTAGTCGAAATTCTTACTCTTTTTACTACAATTGAAAAGTTTCGTTTACTTTTTGTATTGGAGCGTACACCCAGAAAACAGATTCTTACTGACAACGGAATTTCTTACCAATCGAATGGTTCAGTTGCAACAATAGAATTTTTTTATTTTGAATACCGAATAATTATTGTGGTAACCGAAATACTGTTGTCAGAATTAAATTAATTGGTTTACAGTTGACACAACCGAAAAATTCGGTTACCACAACCGAACCATTCGATTGGCTACAAATTCGGTTTCCAGCACGAATCTGTATTCTCTGTGTTGTAAATATAGAAACTTGTTAGTAAAATAAACAAACGGGCCTTTTATTAAAAAAAAAAACAGAAAATATTCAAAAACAAATTAAAATTAAAAACAAATTGAAATTTCGTTCTTTCACATATTTATCTCTTTTTTTTTAAATAGGCAATAAGATGCATACTATAGGCAGTTGCATAATTTTAAATAATTTTGATATGATTCCATTTATGTTATGTTGTCAGCGAAAAGATTGGTTGGAATTCGATCAAAATCATAAACATTTATTTGCAAGGATATTATTTTATTATAAAGTAAAATGTTGTATTGAAAATTATAAAGAGGGAAAAGGAACTGATTGGTATTTTCAATCAACATTAGAAATAAATGTCGTTAAGTAATTTTGTACAATCACACGCAAAATATAGTTTTCGTTACCGACTGTAGTTTATTTAAAAAGTAATACCTAGAGTTTGTTTTTAAATGAAGAATTAATTGAAATTCATAGAAATATATTTTTTAACTATTTGAATCAGTCATTCGAAAAACAAATTATAAAATTTTACAGACATTTCATATTTTTTGTTAAATGTTAAATTTTATGTTTTCAGTTTTTAAAAATAGAAATTCATATAATTCCTTTTTGTTTTTTTTAACCAAAATAATTTGTTTATATATAAAATTATTTCAATAAAAATTACAATAAATTCAAATATACATACATCATTAATTTAATATGTATTTTTAGATTATTTTTAACGAAATAATATTGTGAATGCAGTCATTTATTTAGTGAATGTATTGAACAATTTGTACAATCCATCAAATTTATTAAAAAAAAATTGTTTCTTTTCAATTGGCGCGGTCACCAAAAAATTTCCAAAAAAAATTTTTAAGAATTTTTAATTCTAGAAAAATTCTTAGATTCTGAACACATTTTTAGATTTTTTAGATAGTCCTTAGTCTCAGAATTTTTTATTTGGAAAATGTCCTTAGAATCTACGAATATTTCTACTAAACCAAGTCTTTAGAATAAAAGCAATTTTCATGATGAAAAGTCCTGAGATTCATTTTTCTAAGAAAGGCCTTCCAATCTTAGATTTTTTAAGAATATATGAATTTGTATCTAAGTAACAGTTTGCAGAATCTGAGAACTTTCAGGAAAAGTCTATAGAAACTAAAAATAATGGTAGCAGAAAAATTTCTACAAATCTAGTGCTTTGTATAAGAAACCTTTTTTATATTATTTTTATTAATCATAATAAATAAAATCTAGTGTGTTGTATAAAAAACCTTTTTCTTGTAAAAAATTATTTTATTAATATTCTGAGTTATTTTTTCACAAGAAAGTCGTTATTTTACTAGAAATGAATTAATACACATTTAAAAAAAATATAGTATTGTTTTTATGGGAAGTATTAAAAAACTATAAAAACTAAATACTGATACAATTCTTTTTTATGAAAACAAGACATTATTATGACTGTAAGTAAAGTCATGTATTATTTGATTTAAAACTATTTATTGATTGTTGTCAGCACTTTATACTGCCATAGTTATCATATACTTTTCATAGTCAAAATTTGTGTTACCACAGTATAGTTACAGCCAATTATGTTATAAAATAGAAAGTGGCAATCATGAAATAATAAAATATTTACTATAATAATAATGGTTAGAACTTATTTATAAACCAATAACTAGATTGTAAAACCATACATGACTGGAGCAAGCATAATATAGTAGTAGTGATCATGTTGCAATCATGTTTTTTCTCTACGTGTAAGCAGCACGGTTGAAGCGTTTTTAAGAGGACCTCAATTTTGGGCGAAGAATCATCCTTAGCAACGAGACGCATTTTTGGATAAACGGCTATGTTAGCAAGCAAAATTCGAAAATAGCTCTACCAGGTAGCAATGCATCCACAAAAATTTACCGACTGGTGCGGATTTTGCAGCAAAATCATGCAATTTGACCCCATTAGACCTTTTCTTGTGGGGTTTTCTGAAGTCGCAATCACCCGAAGCAAATAAAGTCAACATAACTGAGACCATTGCTCAAATTCTTCAGGAATTTTAGTTTTTATTATTTTTACTTGTTTTTTCTTTTAAATTCGTGTTGTCGTAAAATTTTAAACTTTTCAATGCTGTAGTTTTTAATTCTTGCCAATCATTTTACTCTTTTTAAGTTTACTATTTTTTTACAGGAAATCTAAACAAAAAGACCCATTACACCAACTGATTGCTACAGTAGCACTCAAGTTTTTTGTAATTTAAATAAAATTAAAATCAATTTAAAACACAATCCAAGGTCCTTCTATAAATTCATTAACTCGAAGAAAAAGACATCTGGTTATCCTGCTACGATGACATTTCAACAAACACAATCTAGTGATGTTGCATCTATAAGTAACATGTTTGCTGAGTTTTTTTCTACTACCTACTCTAATGCAACTTATGTAATTCAATCGCGTACCCGTTTGCTTTAGTCGAAAATCAATCGATATCCTTACCGTTATTTGATACGTACACAGTTTCAAATGAAATACAACGACTTAAATTTTCATTTGATTTTGGTCCTGATAAAGTTCCTAGTTGCATCTTAATTAACTGCGCTAAAACCTTAGCCATCCCTCTGACACTTATGTTTAATATATCAACTAAATATGGGGTTTTTACAAAAATTTGGAAAGAATCTTATATTGTGCAACTGTTTAAATCAGGCAACAAATCACAAATTAAAAATTACAGGGGTATTGCAAATCTGAGTATAATACCCAAGCTTTTTGAAAAACTGGTTACAGAACATTTACGTTATCAAGTTTCGAATATAATATCTCCTTATCAACATGGATTTCAAAAACATTGTTCTACAACTTCAAATCTTCTACAACTTACGATCAACATAAATCGCGGTTTTTTTCAAAGAAAGCAAACTGATGTTATCTACACCGACTTGAGTAAAGCATTCGATAAAGTAAATCATTCACTTCTTATAAATAACTACAATTAATATGATTTATAAATCATAGCATAAAGTGAATATATTCGTATTTGTCAAATAGGTCACAAACTGTTCGATTTAACAAATTGTTTTCGAAAAGAATAAATGTACTGTCTGGTGTACCACAGGGAAGTCACCTTGGGCCGCTACTATTTTCATTGTTTATTAATGACTTGCCAAACGTAATAAAGTTTTCAAATGCTTTAATGAACGCTGATGACGTCAAGGTTTTTTTAAGTTATAACCAATTTTTGGATCACCATCGCCTTCAAGAGGATTTGGATTCATTTTACAAATGGTGCAACGTGAATTTAATGGAGCTTAATTTGAAAAAATGCAAATTTGTAAGAATTAATCAAATTACCGTAAACTATTTTCTGGGAGGTCATTAACTTGATTTGGTCGACAGTTTCCTAGATCTAGGTATTTTGCTTGACCCTAAGCTAAATTCTATTGCACACACTACAAGTGCAATAAACAAGGCTAGGGGTACACTTGGTTATATAAAACGCTGGTCAAAAGAGTTTAATGATCCGTACATTGCGTTCCTGTTATTTTGTCTTTGAGGATTACAGTTTAGCAAGTATAATGTGCCTTCATACACCGCTCGACTTGCTCTTATTAAGCTTCCTACTTTAAAAAGCCGTAGAACTATGCTGAATGTGTCATTTATTTTGAATATAATTAATGGTGATATCTGCTCTGGATTTTTGATTAATGAAATTTCATTTAACATTCCCCAACGTGCATCCCGTAATTTTTTACCATTGTCGGTAGATTTTTTTAGAGCTAATTATGCTGATGCTGACCCTCTCAGGAGAATGTGTAACACATTTAATCAATTGTATAGATTTATAGATTTTTCACTTAATCCTAGAGTAATAAAAAACGCAATTATAATTTTTCTAAACTCTTAGTTAAGTTATTTTAATATTAATATTTTTTAAAATGTCTGTAAGGAATAAAATTCCATAAATAAATAATAATAAAGAAATAAATAAACCCTTAAATTTGCATCGATATTAATCGTGTAAAGTCACAACTTAACAAACAAAACTTCCTTATGACGTAAAATTAGTTAATTTAAATTTTTGTTGGCTTCTAAAAATTAATTGGATGAACTCCTGGACTGTTGCTAAATCTTACTCAAAAATATGGTGAAATTTAAAATAGCTGGAGAATAGTAAAATTATAAAAATCAAATGAATATTGTAATAAATTTCTAAATATTTTAATTACTGTTGAAAAATTACCGAAGTATCAATCTTAAAATTTTCCGAAAAATAAACAAGTTTTATGATAATTATTTAACAATATTGCCAAAGTAATAAATTTATTCAAAATGCTTAAAAATAAAAAGACAGCCTTCGGATTTCACTCCAAATAAAAAATTGTTTCACGATAATTAATTTTAGTAAAAATTTAGTACAATTTGTTTTCAGGTAAATTTTATTTAAAATACTATTATTTTTCTAGTGAAAAAGTGATATTTTGGGTTAATTGTTAATTTAAATAACGATTTAAGGTCATTAAAGTTCTAGTTAAATTTCTTCATTGGAAAAATAATTTACTCAAAGCCGAATCAAATCAGCTCAACAAACAAATGCTTCAAAAAAGGTTAGTCAGCTTTCATTGTAGCTTCGGAGACGATATATATTTTGACTTTTTCTAAATATGATGCGGCCCTTTATGATTTATTGAAGACCTCTGCGGGGAGTTTATTCCACATATGACTACTCCGACTTATGAATGAATTTTTCCTGTAATGTGTTGTGCCGTTCACTTGACAATCGGTTACAAAGGGATGGGCTCTACAGCACAAGTGAGTATTCCGGACAAAAATCCGGGCCCAAGTGATAAGTTCATTTATCTCAGCAGAGCATATCCCAAAGTAGTATCTATATAACAGTATCACACAGCCCACATTGCGTCGATGCTACAATGAATCAATATAACTGGATATCCTACTGTCGTTGATAAGCGCTGAAGCTCCTCTTTGAACACGGTCTAAAAGTTCCAAAATTGACATTGATTAACCTGCCCGCATATGGGAGTTATACTCCAATTTTGGCCGGATATAGGTGGTATAGATAGTAAGAAGATCAGATGGGGTGAAGTACTTCCTGCACCGTTTTAAAAAACCTAAACACTTGAATGCTTCTTTCGAAACTTCAAAAATGTGTTTATTCCAACGGATATCAGACTGAATTCTCATGTCCAGAACATCAAGAGTTTTCGATTCCTCAATATCGATACCCTCCAATAGGACTGCTGATGCCACAACCTTATGAGTCACCATACAACATTGGGTCTTATGTGCATTAAAAACCAACCTATTTGTACGACCCCACTCTGAAACTAACGAAAGGTCCCGATTAAGTGTATCATTCATGTTTCGCTTGGCTTGCGATCGAAGGAAAATAAATCACAAATGTTACTGTCATCAGCAAAAAAGTACACTCAGAAAAAAAAGTTAGTAAAAAAATTTTTAAACGGTTTTTAATCCCACTTTACTATTTTTGTACTGATTTTTAGTAAAAAAAAAAAAATATGATTTCGCAAATCTGTTTGCTATTTACATTTTACAAATCACACAATTTTTATAGAATATTTACAAATTTTTGTTGCTAATTTTAGGAATCATTTTTGAAAACCGTTTTGCTAAAATTAGCAAAAAAATTTACTAATATAAAAAAAGTGGATATCGAAGGATATGTTATTTCTAATTAAAGCTTACACCTACAAACTTAAATTGCCTTAAAATGTTACATACATAGATTAAAAAATGGGAAGAATAATAATATAACGATGTCTAAAAACAAGTGGATGTAAAATAGCACTTAAAAGTTTTTTTAGTTCTAAAAATCAGCCCTAAAAACAATTAAAATTTGCCCTTAAAAGTAAAAAAAAAATGGAGTAAAATATTTTTCAAAATAACCAAATTAAAACGAAATCATAAATAAATTTTTAAGCCTTTGAATTTTTTTTTAATTTTGCCTAAAATATTAAAAAAAAAAATAAAAAAATTTAATGCCCGATAAAAAAAAAAATTAGTTTGAAATTTTGTACTTAAATTTGTAATATTTAGTAATTTTTGTTTGCTGATTTTAGCAAACAGATTTTAAATTCCACTTTACAAAAAATATACCAAAGTTTATAAGCGGCAGCTAATTTTATCTACAAATTTCATTTTACTACACGTCAGCAGATATGTGTTGCTAAGATTAGCAAAAATATCGCTGGACTCAAATTAGCAAAATTTTCCGCAATAACAGCAAATTTTTCAGTTGTTGGTAAGTGTAGATAGGATTTAAAGTTAAACGAAAAAGGTCATTAAGAAAGACAAGACAGAGAGAAGGAGAAAGAACGGAACCTTTCGGTACCCCTGAATTTAGCTGAAACTCGTCGGATGATATCGAGAGAAATCATTACCGACACCAAAAGAAATAAGTTTGGATAAAAGTGTGTCGTGTCAAACGCGGTCGAATGCTTTGCAAATATCTATATTTTTGTTTGAGCTGTAATTCTTCCCTAGCAAATGGGTGTATTAAGGGATTATTTGAGCTGTTTGAACAAATTTCCCCGTTTAAAAATTCGTTGTTGTGTAAGGGTTGGAGAGTTGGACTGTTACACAGAACATTGTGGGTTTCAATCCCCAGCGACGGCAACATCAATTTAAAAAAAATATTTTGTATGAGCTTTCTATTCCTTATATATTTCGCAATGTTCTTCTTCGGTGTTCCTATAGCACTTAATACCACCGATATAAAAAATATCATCTCATATCACAATAATTTATCTAATTTCATTGTTACAAACATTACAATCTTGTCACAATTCCTATTTACAAAATTTCCCACACGTGACTTTTTAAATACTCATATTTTTGCTTTTGTGTTGGTCTAAGATGAAATAAAACAAAATTTGTTCCTTATAAACTGAACAAGGTCTAGTATAAAAATTACCATAAATATGGAAATAATTTACAAAAGTTAGAATATATTTATAACTACACTACATACATGGGCAATAAAAGGAAGTACACTAATTTCAAATATACATTTAAACATGTTGTAAGACTGTTACTATTTACATACTCATGCATTTTTAGAATTACTACCCAAAGTAGGAATGTTAAACACATGTTGTTTCTATATGTGTTAGGGAGTTCTTTTTTGAATACTTCCTTTAGTAAAAAAAAAATCTTTGAAACTTAATGAAATTTTAATAAAGCAATCTGAACACTACGAATTGAAATAATATTATGTGGTCTATCCTAAAACAAAACTGAGTTTAAATCAATTAAAGTTCAGTTGGACATGACGATGTGAGTATTTGTAAGTGTATGTAGAACCAGTTATATTCTAACTACTGTGTATATAAAAAATATATAAAAATGTATCTGCTTGCTTCATATAAAGACATGATTGCATTTTTAATAAAAAAAATTAAGAAATTAAATATTTTAGGTATGTGCTAGGTCCATTATTTTTTTTTTGTATAAATCATAAAAAATTAAATCAAATATTCAATTTATATTTTATTCCATTAAGTAGAAGTAAATGTGTACATTGAGATGCAATATTTTTATTTTCACAATATGTATGTTCTACTAAAATTTTTGTTATTATGCTGAAATTATATTGAACATTTACAATATCTGTCCTTTAGGCATTATGAAAAAAACATCAATTAAATATCAATAATTTTCAGTTACAACAATTCAATGTTATGTGATTGTTACAAAATAAATTTTTAAAAAACTTCATTTAGTATTGTGGCAAACACTTATTGCAAAACATGAAATTTCAATTAAGCTCGGCGACCAATTTAATTTGGTCAAATGTTACTGGTAAGAGGATTTGTAGAAACACAGAGAGAGAGGGAGAGAGCGATAGAAAATAAATAACCCAACTAACAAGAAAAACTTTTAAAGGGACAATTACGTTTTATTGTTTTATTTTTGTTTATTTATGCCAAGCTTTAAACGTTCATATATTTACAACAACAAAGCAAATTATTTAGTTTTAGCACTACAGATAAATACATTTCGATCCGGCAAAAGATCTCTGCGATTCAATATTTTAGATATGTTAGAACCTCCATAACCCAATTGCATGAAAAATTAGAGGTTTGGTTTTAAATATTTTAATTATCAATATCAAAATAAATTTGTTTTCTTTTTAATTTAAATATTTCTCTATTTATTTTAATAATGCGAAAACATATTCAAAACTGTTGACACATTATTTTAAATACGAGAGAGCTTATTTTAACTAGAACCATATTTAAATTAGGTTAGGTTGAAAAGAGGAAGAAGGACAGTACGCCCTTCATGATCAGCCAAAAATGAATGACGTATACCTGCATAAGAGAGGGAACCAGTTTGTTTTACGCTCTTCAAAAAAACTACACCATAATAAACATTTTGCTCTACCTGAAGAATTTTGTATCCCTCAATTCCCCAAATCAACCCGCCGCAATCACCACAATTCATTCCTTCCCAATTTCGAAAAGTGTGTGAGTGTGTAGACTGTCTTGTAAGAATTCCCATTATTTTGGCCAGTTCACACTTTACAAGCCTTTAGATTCTTCTTGTCCTGCCACATACGGGTCACAGCACAGTACCTTTGTAATCGCACCAACCATATCCCCATTCCAGAAACTCAGGTGCATTTTGGTGACCCATTACCGAAGCTCCACTTTTGTCATCTGAAAAGTTGTTGGATTTTACAGCTCCCACAGATTAGGTTGGATTTATCCTTGGCCAGTTCGTCAGCCCTTTTAACGCAGAGAAAAAACATGGTTGGCACAATCATATTCGAAGAGCATCATATATTTTTGGGTTTATGATTGTGCGAACCATAGTCGTACTATAATATGGTTATCATATTATGATAATAAAATAACCATAATTTTAACATAATATTGTACCTACAGTTATATTATGATTCAAAAATTATCATATTATGATTCTAAATAAACATATTATGATGTTTCTAAATATAAAGGATTTTGTGTAAGAAACCTTTTCGTACAAAAACAATTTTGGGTTCTACAGACTTTTTTTAAAAAAATATTTTATTAATATTATTAGAACTTTTTACAAGAAATGAATTAATAAATATATTTTTTTAAGAAATATCTCTTATCGTTTTTATTAAAACGAATTAAAAAATATATAATCTTTATATGGAATCTTTTTGACAATGAATTGATTAGTGTAAATAATATTATACATATGTATAAGAAAGCCCTTAAAAAAATCTTCTAAAGTTAAAAAAAAAAATTATCTGGATCCTAATGGGTCAATTGATGAAATATTTTAATGCCACATGAAGGTATTCTCTACCCACATTCTTCCAGTTTGTGGTAAAAACAAACTGACTGAACTGATCAAATTTTGGTTTTTATGAAAACAAGACAATATTATGACCGTAAATGTCAGAATCATGTTATATTTTATGCATAATTATTTATTGATTGTTGCCAGCATTGAATAATTTTAATGTTTTTTTCATTATCAGAATTTTTGTTACTACAGTATGGTTACAGCCAATCATGTTATAAAAAAGAAGGTGTCAATCATAAAATAGTAAAATATTTACTATAATAATGATGGTAGCGACCATGTTGGTGGTTAAAAAGCCAATAACGTGGTTGTGACAACCATACCCGATTGCAGCAAGCTTAATATAGTAGCAGTGATCATGTTGCAACCATGTTTTTTCTCTGCGTGTTATTCCTCTCCTCTCTTTAGTGTCCGATGCCCATATCAATCTCTGACATCCCCTGCCAGAATAAGCGCTGTATCTCCAGAATAATTAGTCGTAGTTTAAAACCTAATGCACTCCATAATATCCACTAGCTTCGCCTGAAAAACGGTATTGTGGTCCGGAAGCCAGAAGCACATTCCTATTTCCAGATCCCACAAAAGGTAGATTCCTTCTCCCGTGCAGTTTGGAGCCATCTTTCACAGCTCCCAATTCGGAGCTAAGCAATCGCAGTCTGCCAATATACGTTGCACCACCACGCTATCACATTTCATATCCAAAATGTGATAGTCTGGCAGATTTGCAAGGACTCTTTGATGCTACGCTCTGAAAAAAAAAGTTAGTATAAAAATTTGTTACCGATTTTCAATTCTACTTTACTATTTTTGTACTGATTTTTAGTAAAATAAATATTATTTAGCAAATCTGTTTGTATTTACATTTTGTAAATTACAGAATTTTTGCAGAATTTTTGCAAATTTTTGTTGCTAATTTTAAAAATCATTTTACAAATTTTTGAAAACCGATTTGCTAAAATTAGCAAAATAAATTACTAATTTTATAAAAGTGGATATTGAAGGAAATGTTTTTCTAATTAAAACTTACGCCTACAAACTTAAATTGCTCTAAAATGTAACATAGATTACAAAAAAGGATCGGAAGTGACTTATGTCTGAAATCATGTCTAAAAATTAAAACAGCACTAAAAAGTTTTTATGGTTCTTAAAATCAGCCTTAGAAACAATTTAAATTTGACCTTAAAAGTAAAAAAATTTACCAAAATATTTTTCAAAAAATAAATAAAACAAAATAATAAATTCGTTTGTTTGTGCAATTTTTAAACCTTTTTTAATTTTGTCTAAAATATTTTTTGACAAAAATAAATCAAATAAAAAAATTTTGATGTTCGATAAAAATAAAATTATTTGAAATTTTTTACTAATAATAATAATATTTAGAATTTTTTTTTCTGATTTCAGCAAACAGATTTTAAATTCCACTTTACAAAAAGTTTACTAAAATTTAGTAGCGACAGCCAATTTTTCTACAAACTGCATTGTACTACACGTCAGCAGTGTTACTAAGTTTAGCAAAAAATACCGCTGGGTTCAAACTACGAGTAGCGAAATTTCCCGTAATAACAGCAAAATTTTTAGTTGCCATTATAAACTTTTTTTGGCGAGTTTAGGTACGCCGGCCTTCCAGAGACCTCTCGCAAGTTCAGCCTCATACATATTCTATACATCTATGATGAAGAGTGTCATCTCCAGTACCCTTAAAGATATCGATCTCTTCTGGATCGAAGACCACCGCACAATAGAGGTATATGCCAATATCGTTATGACAACACTTGTGTAAAGGCAATGGGTAATTCTTGGGTCTAAGCTATTGATTTCACTAAATTTCAAGCATCGTTGGCAAGGACTAACACTGAAATATCGTTACCAATCCAAACCCTTTTCAAAGGACTAACGTTAGCCTTAAAATAGCAATAAAGAAATAACTTAAAATACCGCTAATCTCAAAATAGACTAGAGAAATTAATTAAAATACCGTTAACTTTAAAATATAAAGGAATATCCGTCTGATATATAACCTCCCATGGATGTCCTTAATTTTAATATTAAGCAGTTATTTTTGTAGAACTTTTTTTGTTTGATAAAGTAAAATGGACATAGTCAGAGCAGTAAATTTTCATAGAATACCTAAATCTGCTGTAAATACTTAAGTGCTTATCACACTTACCTGTTGCTTTAAAATTAAAAAAACTCAAATAATTCTTCGAATCACCTTCGTTCTTACACATGTATTTGGAAGGCTTTTTTTGTTAGGTACATATTTTCATCCAAATCAAGTTTAAATATGTACAATAAATACAAGAAAATTCATTCTACATAGTAAATAGATTTGTGTGTATGTGTGTGTGTGTGCAGTGTTGAGTTTTTGTATAACTACAAAGAAATTATTTTCAACACGTACACAATCCACATCCGCATGATTTGCAAATAATAACCACTATATGAACATTCATTTCAATCAAAGCGTACACACACACTCATACATGTGCAACTCATTTTTAGTCTACTGATCATGAGTATAAGAAACCATAAGATAAAAAAAATCTGGTATTCATTGAAACTCACTCAAACATATAAACATTTATTCACAGAACACAATAAACAATATTCTTTGTAATTTAATAGGTACATTTAAACTCGAGCTTTAATTTATGGTTTAAATTAAATCTGAACAACAGATTTATAAATATATGACAGTATTTATATACATTTTCGCGATGTCCCACTTTTGGGTGCTGTGGTGTAATGGTTATGTGCGATATGGTGAAATGGTTGGACTGAGTATGAGTTTTTATTTCTCATACATATCGCAGCGTCCTCCTTTGGTGTTCCCATAGCACATAAGCCCTCCGAAGTAAAATAACATAACAGGGCTATAAACTAAAAAGCTTCAAGAATTTCGACATCTCTCCATTAGATGGCGGGCAACATTTTTCATCTCTTCTCTGTCACCTTTCCAAAGAAAGCACACTATAATTATTATTACGAAGAACAACAACACACACTCTGTCTCCTTTTTAACATTTTTTGAGGGCAAAATTGAGGAGAGTAGCGCTAAAAACTGCAATTTTATTGCTGTAGTGCTTCTAAAACCAGGTCTGCTTTTGCTGGTAGTAGCTTCTATTGACTAAAATATAATTTGACCTCCAACAATGTATTCTACATTTCAAAAATATATTTTTATTATATTCTAGTAAATTTGTTTTAAAGTCGTAATACCCTTACCAAACAATTCTTGAAATGACCATTTAAAATGAACGACCCTTGTGATGTAACTAAAGGTTATGAAATTCTACTGATCCAATTGATCGTATATGGGACAAAGATAAAATCATGAAGTTCTTCATAAATTTAAATTCTTTCGGCCACATCGGTGATCTACAGGGTGAAAGAGGGCATTTGCGCTCAGGTCGAAAGTGTGGCAAAGAAATTCAGAAATCTTCATATAGATCGGCACAGGTGTGGCACACACTCTAGCGCTGGTCCTCGCTTATTTCTATCTTCTCTTACATTTATTGAAAGTTCGTTTATTCTATTTCATAGCAACATTATGGTAGACTTTGCTTGTTATAACTTACTTACAAATTAATATCTTGTTTGCGACAACTATATTCGATTGCAGCAAACATAATTTAATAGCAGTGATCATGTGGTAAACATATTTTTTCTCTGAGACAAAAGGCCAATTTACAATAAGTTATCTGTAAAACTGATTGAATTTTGCCATCATCTCCTTCGTAGTTATATATCTTTTGTATTATAACATCTTTATTTTAGTATATTCCTCTTTGGCAATGTGAGTGTACCTTAAATGTTTATTGGGTAAATTTCATTTAGTTCAATTTTTTTTTTTCGATTAGATTTTGTTGTCAATGCCAATATTGATGTGGTAGTGAATTGAACTTTACTTATTTTACTGTGTAAATCTAAAGACCTGCATTCATCATCAACAATGCCAGGCCATGATTTCAAAATGTATGAAAAAATTTGAATGCACAAAATATGTAATGTACATATGTATGTATTTTTTATGAAGGAATACATATAAGGCATATGGAGAAGATGATGATTTGTTTGGGAGTAAAAGCAACAGTTCTCTTTTTTTTAATGGAAAATATATTGAAATCAGTAGTAGTTGTAGGAGATACAGTCACTAGATTAATTATGTAGTATATACAAAAACTTGATAATATATTAATTTGAAATAATATTGAATAATTTGCATTTTTCGATTGTTGCAACCGGATCATTTGATTGGGAACGAATTTGGTTCCCAGTAAGAATTCTTTATGTAGCAATAATTTTATAGAAGATTTTGGTACTAACATTGATACACAGTGGACACTTTCCTTTAAGGCGTAAAACTACATGGAATTTGAGAAACACATTTTGCTTAAACTTGATCTGCCCTCCAGTGGCGTGCCCAGGGGGTGGCCCAGGGTGCCCGGCCCCCCAAAATTATTTACAGAATACAAATTTTTTTACTATGTTTAGTATACATATATACAAAATAGATTGTCGGTTTTTAAAAACCGATCAATTGCCTTTTTTTTATTAAAATTAATACCTTTTATATTTTTTCGAATGTTTTCTAAACATGGAGTAATTAAAGGTTGATTTACACGGGTGTAAATTCAGGGTGTAAGTTCAGGTATCTAAATTTCTATGAAATTTTAAATATTGTTCAAATATTTTTCAAAGAAATTTTAAAATCTTTTGTCAATTTGTATTTAGTTAAGAATTTAATTAGCTACCCCGCACAGGTCCTAAGTGGAATTATTTAATTTGTATATTTTCTTTTAAAACAAAAAATGTTTGTTTCCAATTCTAATACTTTTTTGAAATTGAAAATCTGAGATTCAAATACCACATTAAGTCTTTACCCTTTAACCACAAAGACCGTCTACAGAAGGGCATCACTTAAGTCCAATTATATCCAAAGCAATATTTTTGAACACGCTTAGTTGAATAGTTTGATAGATACACCCATTTCTGTCAAGATTTTTGTCAAAACAGACACGAAAATTATTTATACCAAAATCAAAACAAAATTAAAACTAAAAAAAAAAACATACTTTCCAACAGCTCAATCGACTCGAAATTTTTTTGGAAAGTAGCTTCAAGCTGTATTTTGATAATTTGTTGCGTATTTGATTTGTGAAACAAAGTTTTTTTTTTTTAGTCCAGCTTTTTGTCTTCAGGTTGTCTTTAATTTTTTCCACCAGGCGCTTTCAGATTAAATTTTTTTGACAAATGGACTTCATATTCGTTCTTTTTAGTCCAAAACGATACTAGAACTAAAATTTCATAACAAACTACCTCGTATTTCGACTCCAGTGGTTAGAGGGTTAACTGGAATCCCCAAAATTTCAGATTCATGAGTTTATTTTTATATCAAAACATGTGTATAAATTTTTCTATATGTAATTCGATAAAATATTAAAAACAACAAAAGGTAATAAATAAATTATGTGTTTGTCAGTAAATGTAGAGCAGGGCATACAATATAATTCCTATATTTCGTGTTTAGGTGAAGTCCATATATGAAAACAAGTAGTTATAGATATAGAGATATAAAAATAAACCTTTTTTTTATAAAAAATGGACAACATTTTCTTAAATATGACAATTGAAATTAAAAAAAAAATTCGAAATAAAACAACAAAATTTAAGTTTTAAAAATTACAAATAAAAATCAAAAATTTGCAAACGTTACTTAAAGAGATCAATTAAAATGTAAAATATTGAAAATTATTGAAATTCAACAAATATTTATCTTATTTAATTTGTTAATTTTAAATTTTATTTGATGCTTTATAAATTACATTTCCAAAAGTTTTTGAAACAATCTAATCGTTCTGAAATGGTCTTTAAATTTGAATAATTTTGGGGAAAATTTCTTAATGAAAATTAACAAAAAAATTAGTCCGAAAATTAAGTTTGGGGAATATTTTCATTTATTAGATTGATGCTTTTATTCATCATTTATTAAAATATGACCAATTTGAATAAATCAAAAATGACCCCAAAATATGCAAACAAAAAAATGTTGCTTATGCCCAGCGTTTATATTGCGCGTATAAGCGTTTATATTGTATGGAGTCAAAAACATTCCAATGTACTCCTTACAAATATCAAAGTTACTTGGGCCAAGCTAAATTGAAATATTTTAAAGAATTTAAATAGAAATCATTTTAATTCTAATATTTTAGTGATGCGCAACAACTGCCTTTCAAAATAGTTCAATAGTGTGTCTTCCCAGCCAGTTTTTTGCGGTTTTCCTAGCATCCGACGATCTTATAAAATTTTCGAGTGAATGATTTTCTATGACATTGCGTGTTAGAGCTTTGCAATTTTGAAACCTGTTAAGATTTATATTTGGTCTAAATGTATGAAAAAAAAATTTTCGCCTGCGGCGGCAACTATAACTATTAATATACGAAGAACAAAAAGAAATATTTTTTCGCCTGAAAAATAGATTTTCCGGTCACGATAATGTGGTAAAGAATATATATTATAATATATTGCACAAGCCGAGTCTTTGACGTTTCGTCAAAATAATTTTGTATAGATTTTTATCAAAATGATCTAAAAGCGAAAAGAAGCTTAATATTAAACTTATACAATAGATCTCAGTAAATATAATAAATAAAGGGTGGTTAAATTTAAAGGGCCGATGTTGATTTTGAATAAAACACAAATTATTTAGGAAATTATTGTCATTTATTTTTATAATGATAATATGGTATGGTTCAATTATGTGTGGATCAAAATATCGGCCAAATGGCCGCCGCGACCTCGGCGGAAAATTTTCAATGACGCTGAGGCAGAATTGAGGTTCTATGCAATTAATGTGCCGAATTATCTCATCCTTTAGCTCTTGAATTATTGCTGGCTTATCGATGTATAACTTTTCTTTCAAATAATTCTAAAGAAAGAAGTCCAACGGTGTCAAATCACATGATCTTGGCGGCCAATTGGCATCGCCACCACGTGAGATAACACGGCCATTGAATTTGTCACGCAAAAGAGCCATTGTTTCGTTAGCTGTGTGGCAAGTGGCACCGTCCTGTTGAAACCACATATCGTGCACATCCATATCCTCAATTCCTGGCTTCAAGAATTCCGTTATGATCTCGCGATAGCGAACACCGACGGCGAGTCGAGGTTGACGGCTATTCTGCCACACTATCGCGAACAACAGCAATGTTTTCCGCAGAACGAACTTGGCGAGCATGCACAGGTGTTTTCTCATTTCCTACAGACCCTATTTGCAGAAATATGTGCATAATTATCCCGATTGTGGACACATTTGATCGATTATGTTACGCTTGTTACGCTTTTATCTTTTAATTCGTTAATGCATTTTCTATAAATAAATGGAGTTATTTTTATATTGCAAATAATAAACACCCATGAAATTTTCTATAGCAACTCACGCAAGAGACTTGATTTAAACTCTAAATATTAGGTTACACTTAAGAAGATTACACAATTTATTTAGTTAATCACCAATGCTACTTTTGTTTACAACTGCTGTTATCGCGTCGATGTTATGTTTCAAACTGCTTGCACCCTAGGGTATGCTCGTAGTTATATGGGTGTTGTTAGTTACTAGAATATACGAGTGGTTTCTAGATTCTAGTCTTTGCTGGAATGCTGTATGTCGAGTGTATTTTAGATTTTGCTACTGTAGAAGCTGAAAGAAACAGTAATGCAACATTAGTTATCGTTAAGAATTGTCATTGTGGCAAATGTTTTACATTTCAGGGCTGGAATATGGGAACTTATGTTTCTAAGAATACAAAAAAGTTAGTGAATCAGCTTAATATTTCCACTTGTATTTACAGCAAAAGGTCTGAGATATCGTTATCTTATTTTTCTGCATTACCTTAATAATGTATATTAGATACAAGAAAATTACTTTCAGGCGCATATAAATGTATCAATATGCAACTTACTTTTCTGCAATTCAAAAACAAAACTTGATATGCAGCACAGTACAAGTTTTTTTTTTTGTAAAATCATTATTAATTATACCCTTCACCACAGGTTGGGAAAAAGGGTATATATAAGTTAGTCATTTCGTTTGCAATTTCTTCAATATTGATCTTATATATAAAGTATATATATTCTGGGTCCTTATGAAGAGCGAAATTGATTTAACGATGTCCGTCTGTGTGTTGAATTTTTTCTGCAGACTCCAGACATGATGAGGACTTGCTTGATATTTATATTGAAATTCAGCCAGATCGGTTCATAAATGGCTAAGATATAAGCAAAAAAAAAAAAAAAAAACACGACTACCTTTAATTTTTTCCGTAAAATTCCTTAATTTAATATGTATGTTGAATTTTACGCATAACAAACACATACATTTGTTGAACTACTTTTCTTTAACCTCTTCACCTTTTATACACAAACAACAAGCACATACAAAGATTTGTCATTTAAAAACCAAACAAATCTCTTTTAAACGAAAACTTTTTATTTACTTCTATCAATGACGCTTGCGTATGTCATGTAATGGCTCAGTGGTCTAAGCGCTTTGTCACAAATAGTTTTTTTTTCTTTTAGTCGCGCGATCGATCGCCCTTCTATTCAACTTTTTTTGTACAATTTTTTTAATATTTCTTAAGACTTGTTTTATTTTTTTAACAACAAATACGTACAGCACAGTTGACTTAACAATGTCGGCCAGTTTTTCTGTATATTTGGAGAACGGAAAGAGGAAAAGTTCCCAAATAAGGTACAAGCATCTTGGTTATCAATACACAACATCTGAACAAAATAGATTACTTTATATCTTAAGAACGGTAAGACCGTAATTAAATTAATAATTTTTATAAAAACTAAAATTTTAGAGTTGTAATATGACCTATGGATACGTAGCAAAAGATCAAAAATCCTTAGTATAATATATTTGCTGAAAAACTAAAATATCAGTTCAGATACAAAAAAGTTATGACACAAACATAAATTTTTTTTAAATACATATTTTCGGGAACCCATAAATCTTCCCGAGTCCAAGTTTTATCACCAAACTAAATAGTTAATTTCCTCTTAAAGACGTCCGTATATAGATCTGTCCATTCCATATATGACCATATATAAACTTCAGTTTTTTCCATCCATGGTGAAGGGTATAATAGTTTTGTGCATAGACGAATTTAGCCACTTTTACTTGTTTTTATTTATTTATTCTTCATTGCTTTTGATACTGATTTTTTGGCATATAATACATACCCGTTGGATAACCAATAAAACAACATTTTTTTTCGACTTTATTCATCAACATAGCCTCTTTCAAGGGCGATACAATCACTCCAACGCCTTTCTAACATACCTTTTCATAGAATGATTTATCTTTGGCCTCAAAATAGGCCTCTGCTTCAGCAATTACTTCTTCATTGGAACCAAATCTATTTCCAGCGAGAAAACAGGTAAAAATCGCTGGGAGCCAAATCTGGCAAATACGGTGGGTGTGCAAACAATTAAAATCATGGACACGTTGTTGTTTTTGGTGCACTGTGAGCAAACATTTCGAAAACAGATTTCTCAAGGACAAATGTTCATGCAAAATAAAACCGACACGTTCCTTCGATATCTTTAAGGTCTCAACTATCTCCTGCAACTTCACTTTATGGTCTGCCAAAAACAATTTGGGAACCTTTGTGATGTTTTCCTCTATCATCACCTTTATTGGGCAACCAGATCATTGGGCGTCATCGGTGTTTGTTGCCAAAATAAAAAAAACATTTTTCTACCATTTATCTAGATATAGTATAGTCCGAATACTACTTTCCAAGCCAAGCTTTGGCTTGAACTCGGTTCCTTCCCATTAAAATCAACACATGAAATTGCTTTGAATCCATTGTTTTCAAAATCTCAAAAGTAGCGTCATTAAAACAGCTGTAAGTTGTTCACTAATAAACGAATAGCCATTATATTTTGACAGCTATTATCTGAAGGTTGGTCTTGAATTTCTGGAGTCATTTATGTATCATCCTAAGATTAATTTTTTCTATAACATATCCAAATTTCATCAAAATCCTTTATCAAAATCTTCTACTTTTTAAGTTCAAGAAAAAACAAATTTTTTTTTGTAAAGCGAATGTATTTAGTAAACCATTAATTACAAAAGTCACTGTCTGTGTCTGCATAATGTGTGTGTGTGGTATATTGAAAGACGTGAGTAAATCTGAAAATTAAAATTGTACCTTTTTTTGTTTGGTTGGTGAAAAGAAAATATTGTATCATGTATGTATGGTATACATATTAAATATATAAAATTTGTATATGCGTTTGTGTGCATAGAAATATATACGTACAAATGTATGCAATGCAGAATGTATGTGAATTGGTTATCTTAAGGTGAGTATATTATTTCTGTAGGCTTCTTTAACATTGTGGTAAATATATACACGTTTTCTTATTACATAGATATTAAGTTTATAATGATATGTAATGAAAAAAGAAAATATATATTTAAAATTGCAATATAACATATACTCGTACATAGATGTTTGACTAGAAGTCAATATTCACATGTTCAATTATATGATACGTGTATTAGACAAATTAGATATTGCATTTTTTAAATTAAGAATTATAATATGAAATGTATTTTTTTTATTGGAAACGTGTATTTATTTATATGATTTTAAGAAGAAATAAATTTGAAGGTATTTATTATTTTCCTCTTTTTTGAACATAAATTAATTCAGTATTTATTTTTCAGATTTTAACCTTTCTTTACAAAGGGTACGATAGTTAAGGAACGAGAAATAATTAAAGTAGAATTTTTTAAAATAAAAAGAAATTCATGTGTCTATTCGTACGAAAAAGTCTGTGCATAGTGTTGTGGCTCTATTCTCCTAGTGTTTGGTGTTGTGCAAAAGTCAAACCAAATTTCATTTATTCCAAATTTTGTTTAAAATATTTACGTTGACAAATAATATTTGATTTTTTGAATTTAATTTAATTTAATTTAAATATAGCCCTTTGTCACAGTTTATTACAAGTAGGATCAACTTAAAAAAATACATATTTAAATATTTTCTTTGCCTTAGTAATAACAGATATTACCAAGTAATTAAGGGAGTAAGTAGTAAACATAGGGTTTCATTAGTCAACAGGCTATTTACTCGCTTAATAACTTTTGTCTCGATGTTCCAAAATTCATGGGTGGTCATTACCCACTCGTGCACAAAAAAAAAGTGAGAATACTGAAAAGTTTAATTGCGCCAGTCCAAAAAAATACTATTTTCCCCATATCACGAAGTTTTGAGAGAATATTTCAACTTATAAAACCGGTTATATAATACACTCAGCTAGACCTACAACCTACACTAGGTCATTTCGCAAGTCCTTTTTCAGTGTAGCACAGTGTAATTTGTATTTAAATTTATAAAAAAAAATCTTTAAAATACCTACTCTAGCATTCAAAAATTTAAGTTTATAATTCAATGCTATTTCACATTAGAAACCCTTTAAAATATTAAAATTTTTGCAAAAGCGCTTTATACAGAATATAATTTTCTACTTTGTTGTAAAGTTTTTCAAAATAAATCTATAAATATAATAGTAAAAACAATTACCACTACATCATTATTTTCCGTGTAAATATAAATTCTCTCACCCATTATCAGTAGGTCATTATTTTGTGTTTTAAAGTAATGCAATAAGTAATAACCTATCATCAGACCGTAATCTACACAGATACGACCTGTCATTATAATGTTTTTTTTTCTGGGGCAAAAAAAACATACGCTTTTTTAAGCATGACTTGTTTTTCGCTGAATTCATAGTAAGAAACTGAAAAAATAAAATCAAACAACATGCAAAAATTTGACACACAAGCATTATTTTCTACTAAAAATTTGTTAAATTTAGAAGGGCACAGGTGAGTCACAAGCTAAATAACTAATATTGGTTCAACGACACAACGTATTCTGGCAAAATTTACATAAATTTTTTCATATAAACTGTGTTTGTGGAAGGTTCACTCAGAAAAAAATTATTAGTTTTGGCTAACGAATTTGTTACTAATCGAACTGTCTTCATAATAAATTATATTTTTAATTGAGAAAGCGTATACTTAGTTTCCTAATTTAATATTTATATATATTTTACATAAATATTTTTACGTTCCACAAAATTTTATTTTAATAAAAAAATTTTATTTGTATTTTTAAAGATTCATAATTAACACTCGTGCTTACTGCACTTCAACTTATTTTAATTTAATTTGATATTTGTATTAGCTTTAAAAACAATTTCATAACAAGTCAATTAAGAAGTCCCCGACCTGACACATAGATGGCGCTTCTAGACTTAAATCGATATGCCAGCTGTTTGATCATTAGTTTGTGATCATTAGTTTGTGAATTATAGCATTTTGAGTGAAGCAACTTTTGTTATTGTGAAAAAAATGGATAAAAAGGAATTTTGCGTGTTGATAAAATATTGCATTTTGAAAGGAAAAAATTTAGTTGAAGCAAAAACTTGACTTGATGACGAGTTTCTGGACACTGTCCAGGAAAAACAACCATCAAGGATTGATATGCTAAGTTTAGACGTGGTGAAATGAGCACCGAAGACGGTGAACGCAGTGGTTGTAACGGACGAAAACATCAAAAAATCTACAAAATGATTTCGAATCAACGTAAATTGAAATTGAATAAAATAACAGGTACTCTTAAGATATCAACTGAACGTGTACATCATATCATTCACTAATATTTGGGTATGAGAAAGCTCTGTACAAAGTGGGAGCCGCGCGAGCTCACTTTTGACCAAAAACAAGTCAATGAAAACGAAGGCGAAAATCCATGAATTGGTCTTCGAATTGCTTCCGCATCCAAATCTGGCCTCCAGCGGCTATTTCCTGTTCTAAGATTTCAAAAGAATGCTCGCTGGGAAGAAATTTTCGTCGAATGAAGAGGTGATCGCAGAAACGGAGGCCTATTTTGAAGCAAAGGACAAATCGTAGTACAAAAATGGTATTGAAAAGTTGGACGGTCGCTATAATCAGTGTATCACCTTTGGAGGGAACTATGTTGAATAAAAAAAAACGAATTTTGCCAAAAAAATGTGTTTTAGTAGGTAGGCCGGGGATTTTTCAATTGACCTGTTATATTACCTTGATTGAAAAAATATTATTTTAAATGATTGCCTTTTGCGGGACTTAAACTGGGAAATTCCGAGTACTAGGGTACATCTCTACATACTGCACCACAATCACTTATAAATTTTTATGACAAATATTGAATTTAAATAATTTGTTAGGAAAATGAATATATTTTAAAATTCGTTTACCAATAACAATCATTACTGGCATCTATAATCAAGACAATCCACAATTCGGTTGGTTCTACTAAAACCATTATTATTTAACAGTATTTGTAGTTACCACTTTGGAATATCGACAATTTTTTAATAAACTTGATAGATTTTACTAATTTTCTTGTAAATTACCTTAATAAATAGTTTATTCTACCGTACACAATTCATAAACGAATTATTTTTAACCGCGTTTTAATCCCCCTTCCAATATTTTTGCTTTATTAATCTTTTCTCTGGGTGAATTTAACCAATATCTTATGGCGAGAATTTTAATACACTCACACTGTATTTTATTTAAAAAGTAATACGTAGAGTTTGTTTTTAAATGAAGAATCAATTGAAATTCATAAAAAAATATATTTGTTTACTATTTGAATCAGTCATTCAAAAAACAAACTATAAAAATTTACAGACATTCAGTAGGAGTTGATGTCGTCTGTTAAATATAAAATTTTATGTTTTCTGTTTCTAAAAATAGAAATTCTTATAATCCTTTTTTGTTTTTTTTTTAACCAAAAAAGTTTGCATATATACAAAATTACTTCAATAAAAAAACAAGAAATTATTCAAATATAGATATACACAGAAAATAAAACTATATATGTTACACCTGTGTGTGTTGTGTTTTGTAAAATAACATACAATTAAAAAAAAAATCAATTTGAAAAACAAACCACAAAAATCGTTTTTTTCTACATTTTGTCAGTTAAAAACTGATGGTTATTTTAAACGACTTTCGATTGCTTCACTTAAAATAGTTTGTAAGTTAAAATAACAGAAAATGTCATTTACAAGAAATGATATTTCATTTAAAAAACGGTGTACTTAATTTTTATTTAAATTAAATGCCTTTGGTTAATTATTTTTAAATGTTGATTAAACAACTGACACATCCGTAAGAAACAAATAATATAATCAGTTAAAATAAATGTCAAAATTTTTCCAAAAAATTCCTTAAAAAATAAGTTTATCATTGAATTGAAATTATTTCCCTTTTTGTATTTTTTGTTTTTTTTTAATCTACAATACAAAATGTATGTATGCACAGCTATAGACACTTTTTGTGTGAATGTGTTTACGTATGTATGTGTGTTTAGGAAGTTCTTTTAATTTGAATTGAAATAGTTTTGTATGTATACAACCAATTAAAATAAAAACCAAATTAAAATTTTTTGAATATTTTTTTTAACAGACTGCAAACATAATTTAAATTTGTAATAACTTTTACGGACTTAAATAAACCACAAGTTTCTGTTTTCTTGGTAAATTTTTATTAAATTTCAAACAAATGAAAAAATAAATGAAACTGAAAAAAATCGGTAAATGATAGTAAATTATTTCGAATAATTGTATAAAAAAGTTAATATAGATATTTCTTTAAAAAAATAAATGTATGATCCTTTTATTTTTATATGGAACTGAAAACTTTTTTATTAAACTACAAACAGTAAACTGAGTGTTTTACTACTTTTATCGATAATTAAACAATGATTGAAAAAAAAATAACAAAGTGGGTTGAATATAATGAAAAATCTTTTTGATTGTAATTTCGATTAATTTAATGTGTATTTTAGATTATTTTTTACGAAATAATATTGTGAGTGTACATTAAATTTGTGAGCATTATGAGCATAATTTGTTCCTACATTGTCGATGTGAATTTCCGTATTACACAAACATACATCTATGGTTTCAGTACTAAAAATCGTGTAAAAATTTGAGTTATTTTGAGTTACGGTGGTGTACCGAAGTTGTCCTCATGTAGGCGTGAAAAAAATATTCCATACCGAAATTATCCTAGTAAAAACAATTGCAAATACGCAATTTTAATTTGATATTTTCTCAGAACTTACCATTATTTATAAATTTGGGATTGAAACTCTAACTTTTTTATTTAAACCTGAAACTCGATGTTGTTCAATAAGAAAACAATTTGACACAAATTTTGGTGATTTTTATAGATCTAAAATATTAAAACTATCAATTTAAATTGTTAGATATTTTAAAACGCTTAGGAATTGCTCCCGGATTAATAAAATATTATACAATAATATTTTAAATATTGTAAAAGCAGTCAGGAAATCCCGAAAGTTACCAAACAATCATATCAAACTTATTTTTCATATTGACAACTCTTATTTTTGATTCACTATTGCAAAAGTTTACAATAGCATTCAGAGCGATTATTTTTCTACTCATTTTGAGGTATCACTACTACAAAAGAAAATACTAACAACTAACAAAACGAAATATTAACAAATTGTTCAAATAATTCACTTTTCTTATAAATGGATTTTATTAAATCACCTCTGACAGAAAGCAAAAAGGTTCTGTAATTTTATAGCGTTAAGCAACCGCATTATAAAATTTATTTATATTTAATTTATTTTTGTAACCAGAAACATACAAAAAACTAAAATCTTTTAATTTTCGCGTTTTCTCTTATAAACAAAAAGTTTTACATATATGTTGTTAATTTTGTTTTTTATTTTGATACTTCACTCTAAGATAAAAATTATTGATAAGTTATTATGTTTAAATTTTCCTTGGGATATGATTGATATCACTAGGTCACAAATAACAAACTTTTGTCTGTTATTTGTTTCTAGCATACTTTTTCTCATGGATTTGGACCTACTGAACACGAAAATGAATTTTAAAAATTTTTCTGTCGATTGGTTTGCGAGATACAAATTTTTTAATTTTTTTTTTTTAATTTTTGGAGGTACACTTACTATTTTGAGCATATCTTTAGTCTTCTTTGACCTATTTTATCCTACTACTACTCAAATTAAAGACAATTGAGCCGTCTACAACTTATTCTCAGAAAATTTTCAAATCGGGTTAGTAGTTTTGATGTTGGCGGCTTAAAAAGGTTAAAAAACTGCGTTTTTTTAGTAAAAATGTGGCTGAAAAATTCATATAAAAATTCATATAAAATGTAAAACGCTATGTTAACAGCGATTTTAATTTTTTTACGTATAGCTGACACTTTTCCAAAGAAAATAAGCTCTTACTTAACAAAATCTGATGACAAATGGCCGACTTATTATTTTTTTGGTAAACGACCGAAATTCCGCTATTTCACGATTTTTTGATTTTCATTATTTGCACAGCTTACCTACCCAACGCAAACGAATAAATACATTTGAACTTAATTTAAAATAAACAAAGTAGTCTTCGTATATTTTTTTTTAATTTATTTACAGCACTACATGCTCATACATATTTAAACATAAGGAGACACGGTTATCAATTGCATTTCAAAACTGTCTGTGAAAGTGTAAAGAAGTTAATATTTAGAAAACGCAAGGAAGACAATGAGTAAAAGACTACGTGTGTTCGAGTGTTTGAACGATCCAGACAATTTCTGCAATGTTTGTGGCCAGTTTATAAAAAAAAATCACGCACACAAGTTTACTCCAGCAGTACAATTGCACTATTTGAATTATTTTGGTATTTCACCAAATATCACAGAACCATGGACACCTAAGTCGCTGTGTGATCTTTGCTATATAATCTTAACCAACTGGGCAGCTGGCGGAAGGTAAGAATTTTTATTTAAACACATTATACATAGCGAATATAGTAATTTATTTTAATTTTAGCCGCCATATGAAATTCGATACACCAATGATGTGGAAAAAGCCGCTATGCCATTCCACAGACTGTTATTTTTGCCTCACCATAAACAGTGGGGTAGGAAGATTTTTTAAATGGAACTACGCTCAAGTGGGATCGTTTGCGCTTCCAGTACCACATTCGCATGATGTGCCATATCCAGTGTGCCCTGGTGCATCTCTTTAAAAAGCAGAATCGTCAGAAGAAGAGTCTGAGTCAAATGCAAGCGAATTTGAGCCGGGTGCAAAGCGAAAATTACTGTCACAGGCCGAACTAAACGATTGGGTGCGCGATTTTGGTCTCACTAAGGAGAAATCCGAACTTTTTGCGTCTCGGATGATACAGTGTGGATTTGCGGCTTCAGAAGTGAAAGTATCAGCGTACAGAAACCGTCACAAGGAGTATGCAAAATTTTATACAAAGAAAGACCAAATATGTTTTTGCAGCGACATTTCAGGCTTGTTCCAAGAGCTTCACCAAATTCACAACCCCAACGAATGGAGGTTGTTTATTGACAGCAACAAAGAGAGCTTGAAGGCAGTTCTCTTACATAATGGGAATGAAAAGCCATCTGTTCCTATTGCTCATGCGGTTCATTCAAAGGAGAACTATGAAACTATGGACATTTTGCTGAAATGCATAGAGTATAGGAAATACAATTGGAAAATATGCGCCGACCTTAAAGTTGTGGCCATTCTGTGTGGACTCCAAGGAGGCTATACGCGACATTGCTGTTTTCTGTGCCTTTGGAATAGCCGCGCTGATGATCAGCATTATATAAAAAAAAAAATGGCCGGTACGAACGAAACCTGTAGTTGGAGAAGCGAATGTTCAGCGCAAACCACTAATAGAGAACCGTGAAAATATAATACTTCCGCCGCTGCACATAAAATTGGGTTTGATTAAAAATTTTGCCAAAAAATTAGACAAAGAAGGTGAAGCTTTTGCCTATTTACGGTCAATTTTCCCTTACCTTTCGCTGGCAAAAATTAAAGAAGGAGTCTTCGCAGGACCCGAGATAAAAAAAATGTTGAAAGATGAAAAATTCCCAAAGCTGTTATCACCCATCGAAGCCGCAGCATGGAATTCCTTCAGGCTTGTTGTGGAAAACTTTTTAGGAAACAACAAAAGCCCGAATTATAAGGACATAGTTGAGGATCTGGTAAAGAACTATGAAGCCATGGGAGTGCACATGTCACTTAAAATACACTTTCTGGATTCTAATTTTTCCCTGAGAATTTAGGAGACGTGAGCGACGAACACGGCGAGCGCTTTCATCAGGAATTGAAGGCTATGGAACGACGCTATCAGGGCAACTATGACACGGCTATGATGGGTGACTATATTTGGACCCTAATACGTGAGACCGATTGCAGCGAATACAAAAAACAAAGAAGAAGTCAGCAGTTTTTCCACATGGCATAAAATGTACACTTATATCTTTGTTTTTACTCATTTTTTTGTGCGTTGATTTGCTTAATTTAATTAGTTTAATTTCGTTAGTTTAGCTAATTGTGCGATACATTGAGCATGTAGTGCTGTAAATAAATTAAAAAATAATATACGAAGACTAATTTGTTTATTTTAAATTAAGTTCAAATGTATTTATTCGTTTGCGTTGGGTAGGTAAGCTGTGCAAATAATGAAAATCAAAAAATCGTGAAATAGCGGAATTTCGGTCGTTTACCAAAAAAATAATAAGTCGGCCATTTGTCATCAGATTTTGTTAAGTAAGGGCTTATTTTCTTTGGAAAAGTGTCAGCTATACGTAAAAAAATTAAAATCGCTGTTAACATCGCGTTTTACATTTTATATGAATTTTTATATGAATTTTTCAGCCACATTTTTACTAAAAAAACGCAGTTTTTTAACCTTTTTAAGCCGCCAACATCAAAACTACTAACCCGATTTGAAAATTTTCTGAGAATAAGTTGTAGACGGCTCAATTGTCTTTAATTTGAGTAGTAGTAGGATAAAATAGGTCAAAGAAGACTAAAGATATGCTCAAAATAGTAAGTGTACCTCCAAAAATTAAAAAAAAAAAATTAAAAAATTTGTATCTCGCAAACCAATCGACAGAAAAATTTTTAAAATTCATTTTCGTGTTCAGTAGGTCCAAATCCATGAGAAAAAGTATGCTAGAACCAAATAACAAAATGGCTGTTGCCTAGTGTATTTATTACCCATAGTTAAAAGTTGTAGGCCTGTGAATATAGAACTCTATTTTTTTCCAACAGTGCGTATGAGTGTTTTTTTTTATTAGATAATATAAAGTATACGTTTTGTGTGAGAGTAAATACATACAGAGGGTCAATTCTCGTTCTGTGATAATGTGAAGTGAAAAAAACTTTTAATTTTCGTTTTCAAAAGCACTTTTCACTCGAACTTTTCACAAATACATAAATTGCGATTCTCGTATGTATTATGAAAAAAATGTTTCATTCGCACTGTACCCATGAAAATTTTGTAACTGTGTTATCCAAAATTTAAAGCAAATGTCAAAACAGAGAAAAACGTAAACAAAGGTGAATTAAGTTCGTAAAATTTATTTTAAATAATTATATAAAAATATCTGGATTAATTGTATTATTGGATATTACTCAAAGAATTCCGGATGAACAAAGGTGAGACAATGATGTTACAAGCATTTCATTGCAGTAAATAATTTAATAATTTATAGAAATTTTTTGAGAGTGCTGCGACGCATACTTCGTGCTGACCACAATCCATTCGAGATGACAACCGACAAGCACTTCATGGATTTATATCGGCTTACTTTAAGTGAACTATATTTGGTGCGCGTATGAAGTCTAATATTACTTAAAGAAAAAAAATTTCATAAAGAATATAAATAAACTATAAATAAATATGCCATACTTTTGCCAATTTTCACTGTCCTTTTGGGTACCACTAAAACTGTTAAGGCTCACCGCTAATTCTTTACACTTTCCGTCTCTAAATTTGCCACCATCTGCAGTTACAAATCTGTAAATATGGGATTAATAAAAGTGTGATTATGGTTATTAAGCTACTTACTTATGGTTTGTAATGTCCACATGCTTTTCTTAATAATTAGTTAAATACTCCTTTTGGCTTTCGCTGGCACGCTTTAATCTTACAATCTTCTCCATGTTTATTTCACTTTTAAATAGTCTGTGTAAACAATTTTTTCATATGAAAATATTTGACAGTTGTTTGCACTGTTACACAAAACAAGAATCGCCAGTGCTGTGCAATCGTGAACAAATCTTGTTTCGTTCCACTTTTTTTTTCATATGAAAACGTTTTGATATTTCTTTACATTTTTTCACAGAACGCGAATCAAAAGTACTATGAAAACGTGAAAAAACTTTTCATTTCACCGTTTCACAGGACGAGAATTGACCCTCAGGTGTTATGAAAAAATGTGATAAGTTTTTCACTAAAATTTTTTTTTATGTTTTGGAATCGATATGTTATATCTCAACTGACCCAATTCCCAAAAAATCACTTAAAATTTCTTTTTATCAAGAATTTTAAAATTTCTTTGGCTTACATTTTTTAATGAAAATACATCTCACAAAATATTGTTTTTTTAATTTTGTATTTCTAATTTTTTTCAGAAATATACAACTTGTATATAAATAGATATTTCTTTGAAAATTAAATGTATGTTCCTTTTAAAATGGAAAGGAAAACATTTTTTATTAAACTACAAACAGTAAAGTCCATAACATTCTGAGTGTATTATTGTCGAATAATAACTTCACAATGAATTAATATCCCAATTTCTCTTCTTAAGAAATTTACTTGCGGCAGAAAAACTTTAAAATAGTATCACGTCGAAAAAACGTTAGACATCAGCTAAGAGGGAGACATACAGGTGGCGCAAAAGTAATCCTCCTATCAGAAAATGCTATAAATTTTGCAATTGGCCCCTAATGTCAGTTCTGTTTTGACATTTGTGTAGTAGACACATGCGAAATACACGCTACACTGCTCCAGAACGCGAAATATTGGTGACTATTTATTTGAGCAATAATGAAGATGATTTTTCATCAAAAATAATCATGAGTGATGAGGCCCATTTCCATCTTAGCGGGTACGTAAATAAGCAAAATTTACGCTTCTGGGGCACTGAAAATCCGCGTGTAACCCACGAAGAGCCATTACCCCCGCTCAAAGTCACTGTATGGTGTGCTGTTATCGCTGGAGGAGTCATCGGAACTTTTTTCTTCGAAGACGTCGCGGGACAAACGGTTACTGTGAATGGTGAGCGCTACAGAGCAATGATCAACGAGTTCTTTTTGCCGCAACTTGATGAATTGGGATTGGAAAACATGTGGTTCCAACAGGACACACACTGCAACGCCACACACTGCACGTGCCACAACCGATATGCTGAAGGATGCATTTCCCGGGCGCCTAATCTCCCGTTTTGGCGATTTGCACTGGCCAGCAAGATCGCCTGATTTGACCTCTCCAGACTTCTTTTTGTGGGGCTTTTTGAAGTCGCGGGTTTATGTCAACAAGCCTCAGACTCTTGCAGCTCTTAAAGACAATATCCGTCAAGAGTGTGAGGACCTATCGCCGGAAGTTTTGGCCAAAGTGATGGAAAATGCCATAAAAAGGGTTCAATGACAATCAACTGTGGCGGCGGCCATTTACATGACATCATATTATCGACTTGATGTAAAAAATTAAAAGACCAAATAAAAATAATCCACAAGAAGAATCAAAGTTTTGAATTTTTTTTTTAATTACAGCCAAAAAAACATCAGAAGGTTATTTTTGCGCCACCCTGTAAGTTAAGGTGTTAATTTTTTAAAAAAACTACACAAAGAGAACAATAATATAATTCATTATTATATCAAAAATTTGACGTTAGGAATTTAAAAAAAAAGGAAAAAGGACTAAAAAAAGAATGCTATTATCCAATTATTGGTATTTCCAATCAACTTTATGAATAAAATTCGTTTAGAAATTTATTTAGTGAATGTACTGGAAAATTAGTAAAATCTAGCTGATTTATTAATAAATTTTAGATATTCGAAAGTGGTAACTTCAAATACGGTTATCCTGATCAACTATATCATTAAATTAGGATTTCAGTTCACCCAAACGAATTGTGGATTGTATCAATTATAGAAACCACTAACGATTGGTATTTGTAAACGATTTTTCTGCTATATTTATTTTCATAAAAAATATTTAGAGAAGTAGCTCAGTACTCGGAATTTCCGAGTTCAAAACCTGGAAAAGGCAAACATTTAAAAAATTATTTTTTTTTAATTGAAATAAAACATTGAAAAGTTTAAATGGCAAATATATCAAAGAAAATTAAAATTAGTTGCGGTGCAATCAGCAAGAAAATTCCTACGAGAAGGAGCAAAAAGAAGAAGAGCCTCCGGGTGGATTTGAAAACCATAAATTTTAAATAGGTGTACCTAGAGTATAACTCTCTCGTTGTTAATGTACATTTAGAACTTTGAACAGGGACACTCCGTGTACTCCTGAGCGTTAGCCCGGGCAAACTTTTTCAACACTAACAACGCAAGGGGGTTTCACCCGCTAGTTTATATTATTTAATTTATGTCTATGTTATGTTTTACCTCATATTATTGGCCATTATTTTTTCCACCTTTTGGGGTTCCTTATAAAACTATATTTTGTTTAAATATATTTTTTGGAATTTATTAAGGCCGAGTTTTTAGGATGTAGATTAAATTTTAACTTAGTTTTACCCAGTTTTTATCTAATTTGTTTTATATCAATAAAGACCCCAATTTCATACGACAAAAAGTTGTTCCTTTAAATATATGGGAAATGGCTGACTAAATTTGTTTTTGGTTTAACTAAACAAAGTTTAACTGACATTCTAAAAACTCGGCCTAGCTATTTTTTATATTTAATCATTTCCTTCTATTTTTTATTTTAAATTTTTTTTTGAATATGATTTCTAAATTTTTATTTTAATGACATTTAGTCAAAAAATTTTGTATTACAATCGAAAATTAAAAAACTATTTGTAGTTTCGAGCCCATTGAGATTGACACTTGTTTTTTTAAAATTATGTAATATTATGGTTATTAAACAATCACTTTTGTTTTCAAATTGTTACATTGATTATTCGATAATTATATTTTTTTATAGTGTTTTAACAAAATCAGTTTTAACACCAAATTAACCAAAAACAAATTATTGAATTTATTTTTTCTGTGTATGATTTTTTAACAAAAATTATCCAAAATTATAATTTAATTTATTTTTATGGATTCGTATACAGTTTTATATTTAATATCTTATCAATATCGAAACAAACAAAACTTCTACACTAATACCGTTATTCCACTCATTTGCCAACCTTGATAATTACCTCCTCGATATTTAGCCAACAAAATTAAATTGCATTTTTATACCAGGAAACCAATATGCATTCAAATTTTAAAATTTATTATTAAATTTAGCTTACACAGTGTAAACTCATATTAAAAAAAATGTAAACGGGGTTTTCAAGCTGAAGTGTGGTATATGCTTGTATACAGTTATTATGTTGTTGCACAAATTCAATGATGCATTAATGTATAAAACACGTTCATACACATATAGACCACAGACACACACAGTTACTATCTATTCTAGGAAAACATTCGAGTTCAACACATTGACTAACATATGTAGTGGCAAACTAATTAAAATTTATTCAAAGAGGTGTTAATGGTAATATGATATAAAAAAAATTATTTTGTATGGACTATATAAATTTATTTTTAAATTATATTTATTATGCTTATTAAAAATGGATCATTTGTGTTTAAAAAAAAAGAAGATTTAAAAACAAGAAGATTTTTTTCAAAAGCAGCATTTACACAGATACCTTTCCTCCCTTAATGCTTAGATTCACCTATAATAAATATATTTTTTTGCCCTTGGCACCTAACAAATACACAGTTCATACGGCTATATAGTTATATATGGCAGTGTATGCTCTTAAGTTTGAGCATATATATTTTGATATAATTATATATGACATTTTATTTTTTTTTCAAAAAATGTTGTATTCGATCATATGTTCATTTATATTTTAACATATTGGTGTACATATACACTCATAATATTATGTAGTTAACTGTTTGTAGTTTAAAAAAAAAGTTTTCCGTTCCATTTAAAAATAAAGGAACATACATTTATTTTTCAAAGATATATCTATATTAACTTTTTTATACATTTATTCGAAATAATTTACTTTCATTTACCGATTTTTTTCAGTTTCATTTATTTTTTTCATTTGTTTGAAATTTAACAAAAATTTACCCACAAAACGGAAACTTGTGGTTTATTTGTGTCCGTAACAGTTATTACAAATTTAAATTTTGTTTGCTGTCTGTTTCAAAAAAAAATATGCAAAAAATTTCAATTTGTTTTTTTATTTAAATTGGTTGTATATATACAAAATTTTTTAATACAAATTACAAGAACTTCATAAACACACATACATATACAAACGAATTCATACAAAAAGTGTTTATAGCTTCATAGGCATACATACATTTTGTATTGTACAAGTATATTAAAAAACAAAAAATACAAAAACCGAAATAATTTCAAATAAATGAAAAAAACATTTATTTTTTAAGGATTGGTAGGTAAAATTTTGACATTTATTTTAACTGATTATATCATTTGTTTCTTACGGATGTGTCAGTTTATTAATCAACATTTAGAAATAAATAACAAATGGCATTTAATTTAAATGAAAATTAAGTAGACCGGTTTTTAAATGAAAATCATTTCTTTTAAATGATATTTTCAGTTATTTTAACTTACAAACTTTTTTAAGTGTAATTATATGTTTTATAAATTTAGTTTATTTATTACCTAGAAGAAATAAGTATATATATGAAATTATATATAACTAAGCATGATAGTATAAAACTTTATATAGATTAACTAAATCTCAAATATGTTCTATTTAATTTTAAATGGAAATTTTATATTGTATCATACAAAACAATTCCTAACTACGTCTGATTTTAAATTAAAAAAAAAATTGTATAATTTATTTTAGATAAAATTATATAAGATACTTAATAAATACAATTAATGAACATGAATTCCAAACAAAATAGGCCGCTAAATAATTGGTATGATGTGAAATAATAGTTTTTTTGCACATATGAGGGCGGTACAATAAGTTCGTGACTTTTTGAATTTCTCGCCTCTTAACTGAAAGAGAAACACTGCTCCTGTCAAAAAGAATTTGTTAGTTGGCTTCTATAAAAAATTTTAACAAGCTGCGTCATTTAGTTTGTGTTTGACAGAGACTTCTGCGTAATTTGAGAAGAAAATGGAAAAGTTGAAGAAGACTAGAGCGCCCCGGTAGGCTAGTTGGTAGCGTGCTAGCTTATCAGTGCGGGGGTCGTGGGTTGGATTCCCACCAGAGGCTCTGGTCTGTTTTCGCTACAACGAGCTGATAGCATTCGTTGCTAGTGCTCGGTTAGAGTATTAGGATATAACTTGTAATTATATGTTTAATAAAAATAATAAATAAATGAAGAAGACTATGTTGAAAAATAAAATTATTTGTTTCATATAAAAAGTCCTGGACTTATTCACGCGTCCTCATATTATGCAAAAACATAACGACATTTGCCCAAGTTTTTACTTATAGCGGGCCAGCTTATCAGTGCAGAAATCGTGGGTTCGATTTCCAACATAGATTTTGGTTTGTTTACACTTCATCGAGCCGATAGCCTTCATTGCTATTGCTCGCTTAGTGTATTGGTATATAATTTGTAATTATATCATTAATATAAAAAAATGTTTTATAAAAAACTATAATAGTTTCTATGCTTCGAATTATTTACCAATAATTTATTTCTGTACAGAGATATAAGGAAAACTTGGGCATGGTACCACTGAGCCCAATGAACTTTTCTCAAACAGTTGTATGTAACGATTTTTACCTGTACAGTTTTTGGTTTTTATCGAATTTTTTGCAAGCTTCAGCAAAAATTAGCCAAATCTCGAGTAAAAAGTTTTACACCCATTTTTGTGCGTGCCCTGCAAATATTGTAATTCAAAAATTTTTCGAAATTTTATCGCTTAGGGAGAACTTTATTGCAGCAATAATTATCATATCGCTTAGGAAAGAGCTTTATTGCAGCAATATTTATATTCCTATTTGCAGAAGTTTAAATGTCCGCTATAGGTCGGCAGTTTTAATAAGTAAAGGACTAAATGAAATTGTATCAAAATAGATTTAATTGTATAACGTTATGTCAAATTATACCTTAGTATATATTATTAAATCTAAGTATATGTAATAATAAATTTAATACAAAATTTGGATACAATTTTATCTAATTAGATAATTGTAAAGAATTCTGTATTATTGTATCAAACTAGATCTACATTGGTATTTCTGATCAAATTCTATATCATTACATATTGAGTTATATCTAATTAAATATAAACCAATTTATGACGAGATAGAATTCGTTCCGAAAGCTAAAAACATCTAATTGTATTATAAAATATCTTATTTAATACAATAAGATACATTAAGTAGTTCTCATTTTTCGGATCAAATAATATCTCGTCATATATTGGGTTATATCTAATTTAATAAAACTTTATATTAATCCATATTAGTTTTTTTTTACCTTGGTATTGAACTTTCTATTTTAGTTATTTTTTAATTTCTTTAATCAATGAAACTTTCCGTACATTGCATTAAAATATGGAATCCTCTCTGAATATAATTTTTTTTTTTAAATTCTCGACTTTTTCTTAATTATTGTACCCAACATAGATGCTTTCATAATACTTGTAGTTTAGGGGTATAATAAGAAATTTGAGCCAAGTATCAAATATCAACTTACGTTCTTAAGGGTTAAATATTTTTAATTATTACTTTAACTCCCCCAAAAAAGAGTGTTTTTGTTTTGTTACCCTCTTGTAGTTTATGGCCACAATATATACTGTGTATGCACGCATACACTTACAACTTTGAATAAAAGTCTTATGCATTTTTTTTTTTTTTTTGGAAACGAAAACTTTACTGTAATGACTCTATTTAAATTACGTGACCGAAAAAATATACTTGAAAAGATTGGAAAAAAGAAAGAAATAAATATAAAAATTAACCTACAACCAGTTTTTAGGCTTCATAAAGCAACAAAAACACGTTTTTAACATTTACTCCGTCTGTGGATATGTATGCAGGAAAATAAACTTAATAGGGTGACGCCGAATAGTAATTTTTTTTTGAATTTCATATTAATCAGGGTACAAATTCTAAATTATTTTTGTTATCGTTGCGAACTGATAAAAACTGTCATTTGTTATTATTGTGTGCAAATCAAATCGTTAACAGTTCTTTTGAATGAGTTTGAAAAAATAGAATCAAAAATAATGCAGAATAATTAACAAAATCCAAATTCAAAAATAAGTAAAAGTAAAGAAATTTATCATTTATTTAGATGAATTTGTTAACCTTAATTTATAGGTTTAAAAATTAAGAAAATTTTCCATTAAAAAATGCCACCTTATTTTTACATACAATAAATAAAACCTCTGATGCCCTTTTGTATGTTTCATTTATATTTTAGTTTTTTTTGTTTTTGTAATACATATATTTCTCATTTTATTTTGTTCAGGGTAAAATGTGGTTTAACTGTTGCCAAATTGTACAAAAATAAGCATAAATTGTACATTTACTACAACAGCAATTTAACTATAAACTATGACCAGAAAAAAAAAAACTAAAAACTGTTGTACTACATACAATAGAACACAACAAAATTGTAAGAACAACCAGAAAATGCAGTTTTATACTGGTACCGTAAAGTATCTACTACGTCCCTTTACTGCAACGTTCCAAACATAGACACAATATATATTTTGTAAAAATTTATATTTAGTTTTTTTTTTTTATTTTTAAAGGCGTTTACTACACGAAAAGAGGATTTTCGGTATATTTATTTGATTTCCTTTCTAGAGGTCAAAAAGCAAAAGCAAAAGAAAAATTTTTGGTAGGTGTTGTTATAAATAAGTTAAAAATGTTAAATTTTCAACAAGTTTTATGTTTTAAAGTGATGAAATTGTACTCCATTGAAGGCGTTACAAATTTAGGGTGTATATGTTATTTTTATTATTATTTTGTTGTAGTATTTAGGTGGAGATAGTTATATATATATTGTACACTAACAGGGGAATCCCCCAATTTTTAAGCGACAGATAATAAAAATCTAAGGTTCATCGGTTTTTTTAGGCACCATTGTGTATGAGGAAAAAATGGTGACAAAGATTGGAAATTTTTAAATTTATTTAAAATATTGTTCATTTAGTATTATAAAATGTTACTATAAAATAGAAAATACTAATATTAGAGGAGAAGGAAAAAAATTGGAGAATCAGCGCTGAAGGGAGTGCGACATTTTTGTACATAGCCACAAGGTCATCGCCAGCCTCATACTGAACTACTATCCACAGCAATTTATGGTTTTAACAGGCTGCTATTAGACATTATTACTAATTATCATTTGAATCATTTGAAGTGTACCCAACAAAATTTGAACAATATTTTTTAAATTTTATCAAGCTCGAGATTATAACTAAATATTACTAACGAATAGTAAACACCAATTTTTTTAATAAATATAAAAAATTGTGTAATATAATAAAAACACTTAAATATGTTGTGCAAGAAAAATATTAGTATGCTAGATCCCAATTTTTTCCCAGAAATGGAAACCCTGTCAATTTGTGCTTCGAGAATTGTAACGTAAATCGCCTCTGGCCAGTATAAATGCTCGATCGTGCTCAGGCCAAACTGGGGGGGATCTTTGTCAGGTCGTTACACATTATAATAGAAGGTATTGAAAGAAAAGTAGAAGAGGAATCGTAGATTAAAAAATGGTATCAAATTCTTATTGTCCCTTTATGTGTCATTATTTACACCTTTAGTTTTGTCAACCAGAGAAAACAAATTTAGCAAGTCATATTAAAATTTTTAATTTATTAAAGAAGATAATTAAGAAAGAAAGAAGATAATTAAGAAAATGTTAATTTTTATAAAAGGAATGTAGAAAAAAGACTTATATATCTAATTGTCAAAGGTATGTTGGTTAAGATAAGGATAAAAAAAATTCATTAACTTACTCAGATTTTTTCATGACTTTTATATTTTAAATGGGATTATTACAAATAAAAATAAAATAAAAATTAAAGGTATATAACTTGAATTAAAACAATTTAAGGTATTTGTAGTTCAACAATAAATCAATAAATTAACGAGATGTGAAAAGAATATAAAGGAGCACGTCTAAATTCTTCAATTATAATCTGGACGTGATAAACCTAGTAAAAATATTAATAAATAAAACTCGATTACCTTAAAGTAATAATCAATTTCCGCGTAAACCCGTTATTTAGATTAAAGAGAGTAAAACAAAGGTAAAATTCAATATAAAGTTACAACGTAACAGATGAACACAAAATAAGTTTGACGATTAATATTAAAATTCGATGACGTCAATGTAATAATTGATATGTAACTTCGCTAAATCCAAAGGACAACATGTGCTTGACGTTAATGCCCAAATTACTTGAATAAATTATAAATTATATAAACGATGTTTTTCTACGTATAAGTGATACTATTGATCCGATAATTAACTAGTACGGGTAGCAGTGGTATAGCAATGAGCTGGATAATTATATCCCCCTTTGGGGAGAATAGAACCCCAATAGAATACCACGAACTTGACCTCTTAAATGACAACATACAATCTGGCAAAAAGAAATAAAATTGAATTCGAACCCAACATTCGATAATATATTTACCTTTTCGCACGCTATATTATATTGCAATAAAGATATTAGGATCCTTGCAGAACTGATATTTTTATTTCTCTTAGAAATTTTATAAGAATATTTTTTGTCACGTATGAAATTCTAAAAATCAAATTCCTAAATTAAAAATTTTTGATAACTTCCAAATAAAATAAAAAAATTGAAGTAGTATTCAACTCAAGAATTTTAAGCAAACTCGAAGTGTTTTGAAACAAAAATTTAACCCATTAAAAAAATTTAAAATTTTTTGAAGAGACGATGTTTTCTACAAAATCGAAGATAGTTACCAAGAGTAATTTTATAAATAGATGGTAAAGACTCACTTGTACAGGTAAAATCATTCACTATCGGTGTAAAAAAGGAATTTCGCATATTAATTTTCCTTAGAGTTGTTTGTGGGTTGGGTGGTTCATAAGGAGGCTTACAATGACCCGGTCGCTCGGGTCGAAAGTGTGCACTCCCTCTATCCCTGATCCTCACAATTTTATCCATTCAGTAAAAAAAATAGTGTTTACTATGGTAACAATCATATTGATGGTTATAACCTATTTATAAACCAATAACGTGGTGGTGATAGTCATAACCGAATGCAACAACATCACATAGTAGCAGTGATCATGTTGCAACCATGTTTTGACTGTTTTAGACTTTTTTCTCCGGGAATATTTGAAGTCGTTGGTGTACGCGATCAAGCCCCGTATATTGAAGGAATTAAAAAACAACATTTGGGCCGAATTTCACAACTTTGTACCACATATTCTGCAAAATGTAATCAAAATGGCCTACATTTTTCACAATTAATGCTAACAAAATTTGTATGTTGTTTTTTCCCAACTCTATACTTTACTTGTTGTAAGAACTTTTAGTATTTTTTGTAAACTTTTGAGAAGGTTAATTATTCAATCTTAATTGGCAGAAGTTCTCTTTGATTTAAACCTGCAAAAAATTACTCCAACCCTTACAATCCTATTTTGATGAAATTTTGATATATGATAGAATAAACAAATTTGAGAACAACGGTCTGACTTTTTCAATTACCTCTGTGAGCTAGAGGATAAAATACGGAACGAAATTTTGCATTTTTGGGTGCTTGGGCAGCATAAAACGCACGAAAAAATATTTATTCTGTAAATGAGGAAGTTTTATATATGGGTCAATAGGTGTGAATTTTCTCCTTCGTTTTTTTGGGTTGATAAAAAATTGGGGAAACGTTAAACAAAGTGAAAAGGGCACAACAGAGACTGTTGTAAAATAAAGTGATTTTTTATCCAAAAACCAGTGCTTCATTCAAAAAGTCGCAAAAGATTTCTTAAAATATAAAATAGCACGAGTATTAAAAAAAGAAAAATTATTAATTTTCAGCACAAAAAATACAAAACAGCAAAAAAGCGTCCATTTAAAAGCCTTTAAAAATCATTTTCCAACGATAACACTATTGCATATGGTTCAAATATCTTAAGAAGCTTAAAAAAGAAAATGTATTTTTCAAAACCAGTTTTGATAACTTTATATGTCAAAATTTTCACAAAATCGCTATGTTTAGGTTGTGCGATTAACTCTATTAATGGAAACTTTTGTGAAATTTTGTCTACAGGTACCAGTTTATTTATTCTTATAAACAAATATGAAAAAAAATCCAAATTTATTGCAAAAAACCAAGTTCAAAACCTTTAAAAGCAAACATTAAAAAAAAATATTTTTTTTAATTAAACTAAAAATTAGTTGTATTGAGGTGAAGTAAGAGTGTGAACTATGCATCTGGATGGCCACGTTCGATATCGAAAAAATATAAAAAGAAAATTTTGCTTAAAATTATATTTTGTGGAACGTAATAATATTAATGTGGAATATAAATATTAAATTGGACGACAACTGAATATTGGCTTTCACAACTAAAATTATAATTTAATATAAATAATGTTGTCGTAACCACGAGAATTCGATTAGCAACAAATTTTGTGTCCACAACTGGGTCTTGTAATTATAATCTTATTATTATAGATATTTTTTTTAATAATCGAAATGGTTTTATTTATTTAACAATCATTAGTATAAATTCTTTAACTATAAAGTGTACAATGTATATGTTTGCTTTTTCGATTATTTAGCGTCATGCTTGTTTGATATTTTGTGAAACGAAGTTGTGAGAAGCAATAAGTTATTACATGGGCTCTTGCTTGTACATAGAGTGATATCAGGTAATAATCAGAATTACTTGCGAAAACTACATTCATATTTTTTTTTAATGTTTATATAGTTGTATTTCAATTATATTTTTATATTATATTTTTCAACAATTTTTACATTTTCTGTTGCAGTTAATATATTCATTTAAAATGATTTTTTAAAAAAAATTTATAATATTTTTTTTTTCTTAATGGTTAAAATAAACAACATAAATAAAAATTTTTTTTTTATGACATGTGAAAAACGAAATAAAACAAATATCATTTCTTTTGTAAGGATTTTTTTAGTTATTTTTTTTACAGTTAAAAAAAACAAAATAAAGGAAAAACTATTACTTCTTAACGGATTTTGAAGTTAATTAGTTGACGGTTAAAATAAGTAAATAATTGAAATAACATTTGTTTAGTTACTCAGACAAAAAAAATTCTTTTTGCACACTTAAATTACTTTCATATCAATTGTTTCTCTATTACAACAACCGAAAAATTCGGTTATAGCCTTTTTCCACTGAGCTACATCTTTCATCTTTCATCAATTTGCAAAGATGTTAACATTTTCCCATAAGAATTATACAGGCCAAAAATTCTGCATCTTTCTACATCTTCAAAACATAATCCTTTCTCATTTTGTTCCATCTTACATCTTTCGTTCTTTTAAGTGTCATCACTGAAAAAAAATTACCAAAAAAATCGATTTTCTTTGTGCCATCACTAGTAAACTTACATAGCAGAAAATAAACAAAAAAATTTTTTTTTTCAACAAAGGAAAATAAGCAGCACATGTACGAATTTCATTCTTATGTCTACCATAAATTCTTCTTCATCATCATCTTCTTCCAGAATGACCATTAATATTTCAATGTACTGCATTAAAATTCGGGTTTGTTCTTGCAAAGCAACAACTACTCCAATAATTAATGCTTTCTCTAAATCCATTTTTTATTTTTAACAAAAAATATGCGTCTTTTTCTTTTATTTTTTTGACAGCTTAATAAATGGCAGATGAGAGATGAAAGATGCTGCCAATATAAATACAAGTTTCACGTTTTCAACATCTTCCAAGCGTGATAAAAATCCTATTACCATTTTTGCAATTGATTGTCAGCACGAATCTGTTTTCTTTTTACGAATATTTTTCTTCTCTAATATAGTTTTATTAAAAAATATAATTATATTTATAATTTGATAAAGATGCAATTGTTACATAATTTAGGAATATAATTAAAAACATTACAATCAAATATCTAAATATAAAATATTTAGTTATTCATATATATTTAAATTCATTGTTTGTTTTTTTTATACATTTATTATAACAACATAAATATTTCATTTTACGTTTATTTTAATATTTATTTTGTTTACAATGGTATTTTGTTTATTTGTTTTTAGGATCTACATAAAACTAAACTTAAAATCAAACATTTAAATAATAAAGAGAAAAAAATGTAATAGCCAAACAATTTCAAACACACACACAGGCACATGGTAAAAATAACCACATAAATAACTGCATACGGATTGAGTTTACAAAACACAAAAATCGTATTAATAAATTAAGGTAACACATATTTGAAGTGGAAGAAAAGGACATCATATTAGAAGATTTGTTAAAGTGGCTGTAAAGAGCTTGATCTTGTAAAAAAACACCTATTACGGGTAAAAAATTATTTACACCTCAGCTCTGAAAAAAAAGTTGGTTTTTATACTTTTTTTGGCTACCAAGAAATAATAACAGGTCAATTAAGAAGTCCCCGGCCTGACACATAGATGGCGCTACTAGACTCAAATCGATATGATTTTTAGTTAGTCAAAAGACACGTGTATAAATTTGACAACTGTCGGATCATTAGTTTGCGAATTATAGCATTTTGAGTGAAAAAAATGGATAAAAGGAATTTCGCGTGTTTATAAAATATTGCTTTTTGAAGGGAAAAAATAAAGTTAAAGCAAAAACTTCGCTTGATGTCGAGTTTCCAGACACTGCCCTAGGAAAATCAACCATCAAGGATTGATATGCTAGGTTTAGACGTGGTGAAATGAGCACCGAAGACGGTGAACGCAGTGGACGCCCAAAAGAGGTTGTTACGGACGAAAACATCAAAAAAATCCACAAAATGATTTCGAATGACCGAAATAGCAGGTACTCTAAAGATATCAATTGAACGTGTACATCATATCATTCACGAATATTTGGGTATGAGAAAGCTTTTTGCAAAGTGGGTGCCGCGCGAGCTCACTTTTGACCAAAAACAAGTCAGTGAAAACGAAGGCGAAAATCCATGAATTGGGCTTCGAATTGCTTCCGCATCCACCGTATTCTCCAGATCTGACCCCCAGCGACTATTTCCTGTTCTCAGATCTCGAAAGAATGCTCGCTGGGAAGAAATTTTTGTCGAATGAAGAGGTGATCGCCGAAACTGAGGCCTATTTTGAAGCAAAGAACAAATCAACGAGTTGGAGGTTCGCTATAATCATTCATCACCCTTGAAGGGAACTATGTTGAATAAAAAACACCAATTTTGCCAAAAAAAAAAATGTGTTTTAGTATGGTAGGCCGGGGACTAATGTTTACCTCACTTAAAAAGATTTGTGAAAAGCTTTAAACTTTTTATAAGTATAAAATGGTTAAAAAAGATAAAAGGTATCTAAAGTATTTGCCAGTACATAACTGTCCAACTAATATTCATTCAAATTTGAATATTTTACAAGTTACATGTATGTAAATAATGTTGATGATCACAAAGTTTATTGAATTTATTTAGCTGTTATTTTTGTACATGATGGTGTTGAAAATTCATTAAAATGTATTTAAATTTTAGCGCGTTGTCTGCATATGCATGTCGTAAAATTTTCAGACAAAAAAAAAAAAAAATAACAAAAACATATTCAATGTTTTTGTTTACATTTTATATAAAAAGGCATATAAAATGCTAACGTAAATAAATGATATTTGTTTATCTACAATAGAGTATATGAGTAACAAGACCAACTCAATTTAACAATTAAATTATTTGAAATCAAAAATATACAATTCCAGCTTTATAAAGCGTACCTTAAGCTCAAAGAATAAATTAGTTATTAATAAAAGAAAATGGTTAAAGAAAAAGATAAAAATTAAAATATTATTATTTTTCGTTTCATACTGATATCTTGGTTAAGTTACTTAATTTGATTCTGTTTCTGCTTTTACTTTTTTCTAGAAAGCTTGGAATTATAATCTTCTAAATGATTTTTTTAGCGTTGGCTGATTTATTTTTTAAACAGTTCAAAGCTATATCTAAAAATTTGGAATTAAAATTAAAAATATGTAATTTTCAATTTTTTAAAAAACACTCAGCTCTCCTTTTTTGCTATTGATACGTACAGCAAATTTCAGAGAATATTAATTTTTTATTTCCGCTAAAATCGACCGAATTTATAAACCATGCCGATTTGCATATTAGGTAAGTTTAGGTTGAAAAGAGGAAAGGCCATTCGCCTTTCATGATCATCCAAATAATTACGTCATAATAAACATTCCAGTCTACCAGAAGAATCCAGTTTCCCTCAGGTATCCCCCAAGTCAACCTCCCGCAACCACTCCAATGACAGTACAATGTAGCCTGACCAATGGCTTTCTTTACTTCTTGCACAAGCCGAGCAAAACCAAATCAAGTACTCCAGAGTCTCATCATCCTTCACGCAGATCCTATATACCACAAAGTCATTCCTTCCCAATTTCGTAAAGTGTTATCATAGTGTAGAGTGTAAGTGAGAATTCCCATCATGTGCGCCAGTTCCCTCTTCCCCAATTTTAAGATTCCCCTTGTAATGCCCACATACGGGTCATCCCACAGGATCTTTGGGATCGCACCAACATTATCTCCATTTCAGATCTCTTTGGCATATTGGGGGCCTATTTTCTAAGCGGAGCTTAGACCTCGTCATCCAAAAAGGTTTAGGATTTTGAAGGTTAACAGAGACTGGTTTTGATTCATTCGTGGTCAGCGCTCTCATTCCCCTCTACTCCATAGTGTGCGGGTATCCATATCTATCTTAGACGTCCACTGCCTGTCTTCGATTTCTCAAAAAATCCGCTGACAGAGCTCTTACCGCAGCCTATCAGTGAATATGCATCCTCAGGCAAATCAATTGCAGTTAAATACTTAATGCACTCTGTTATTTAATGCACTCTGTTATAGCCAAAACCTTGTGGTTCGGGAGCCGGAAGTACATTCCTATTTCCAGATCACTACAAAGATACCTGAACCAGTTCTCCCGCCCAGTTTGGAGTCATCAGTGTTGAAATGAATTCCATTTGTATTATCTAATATGCCTGCATCCCTACAAAGTTCCCTATCCGGAACAAAACAATCGCAGTCCGCCAATACACTTCGCTTCGCCAACTTATCACATACCATACCCAAGATGTGATAGCCTGGCAAAATGTTTAGGGACTCTCTGATAATAGGTACGCCGACCTTCAAGACACCTCTCAAATGCTGCCTTATACTTAACCTAAGCAGAACTTCTTACGAAATATCTTTTGAAAGAAAAAAAAAATTAAGAATTTTCGGCAAAAGTTCTGACTTTAGAGTTTTTACAAAAGATGCAACTTATTTAAAAACAACCTACTTTTTTTAATTTTTTTAATATTTATAAAAAAATGCAAATATTTTTACATCGGTAAAAAGTTTTTAGAGGGGTATTCGGTTAAGTTTTTTAGAAAATGTACATTGTTTTAGTACAAATGTAATTGTATCGCATTTTAGGAACACTTGTTTTATATGCGTGCATGGGTACGTATGAGCAATATAAGTAGATTACTGTAGGCGTTCAAAAAATAAACTGATTTTCTTGCTAAAAATTTTGCAACCTATAAAAGGTCGTATCGACAGTCATAACTGACGAAATATTATGAACTTAGCATTTGAAATAATAAAAAAATAAGTCAAATAACTTAAAAATGATAAAGAAATCATTTAGCATGCTCTTAAATCAAGGTGTAAATAAATATTTAGTAAGGATTTGTTAACTTATGACTTGTGATACCGCGATTATAAAAGTCAATTTTCAAAAGCTTTCAGTTACGCCGAATTTGAATTGGCGAAGAGAAAATACTATATCGATGAATTTGAAAGAACTTTTTCACTGAGACCGAATTTTCTATTGGAAAGACTAAACTGGAAGTTTAATGGAAAGAGGCAGAACTTTTAGATATCGTAACAAATTTAGTGAATAAAGCATTGTTAAAAAGTCTCGAACAGAGAAAACAGAATAACAAATAATTATTTTATACTATTAAATGATTAATCAAAATTGGTAAGAAATATACAAAAATGTTTTAAAAAAATGTGTTTTTTAAAGATTTTTTTTAAAAGTTGATATATCACAAAAGCATTCATTATATCCTCAAGAAAAGTATATTTCGAGAGGCTTGTCATTCGAAGTTTTTTAAAATGCAGTTTAAAAAGTAAAACAAAAAAATACGCAAGTAATTTGCGCACTTTATATTTAATGGGGACAAAGAAAAGATTGGTTGCGATTCCATCAATGCCGTTAACATTTCATTGTGAGGATTTAATTTTATTTGGAATAACCTAAAATCCATTAATGAAGCAAAAATGTTGTATTGGTAATTAAAAAAAGGGAAAAGTAACGAAATATAAATCCTATTATTCATTTATTGATTATATTTGTGTGCGGTAGAAGCAACCATTTATTTATTGAATATATTAGTAATTTGAACCAATCTATCAAATTTATAAAAAAAAATTGTAGATATTCAAAAGTGGGAACTACAAGTACGGTTATTCTGATTAAATATTTCATTTAGTTAGGGTTTCAGTTGACGCAACGGAATTGTGGATTGTATTGATAATAGACGTCACTAATTATAGGTATTGATAAAAAAATTGTATACTAACATTTCTCTTGCGAACAAATTGTTTAAATTCAAAATTAGCCATAAAATTTCATAAGTGTTTGTGGTTCAGTAGGTTGAGAGGTAGGTCAGTAATCAGAGTTCAAATCCCGGAAGAGGCAAACATTTAAAAAATATTTTTTTAATTAAAATAATATATTCAAAAGTTTAAATGGCAAATATATAAAAGAAAATTTAAATTAGCTATGGTACAGTAAGCTAGAGTGTGAACTATGAATCAGATTGCCAAGTTTCGATACCGGAAAAATTTAAAAATAAATTTATTTTATCATGAAATTTTGTGGAACGTAATAATATTTCTGTGGAATAGAAATATTAAATTGAGTAACTGAATATTTTCTTTCACAACAATAATATAATTTAATATGAAGACAGTTGTCATAACCGCCAGAATTGGATTGCGAACAAATTTAGTGGACACAACTTATACTGTTTTCTGGGTGTATACGCATTTTAGAAGCTAATTGATAAAATTCTCTTTGAAAAATTTTAACAAGATTATTAACAAAGTTTTTTTTTCGAATCAAATATAGGGACGGAGGAACTTAAATATTTATGTAAAATTTAACATCAACAGAATTTTTCCCTTCATAAAGAAAATACAAGAATTCTTTATTCTAATTTAACACATTGAGGGCTGCTAGCTTATTTAAAATAACCAAAGTTTAGTGGTTACCTATAGTAATTAATGTTAAATCTGCATAGACATGTTTGAAGTTAATATTTGACTCATGTTTTATTTTAAATAGGTTACCTAATATAAATGTATTATAGAGGTAAACGTATGCCTGACTAATCCAGGCTTAATTTAATAAAATGTAAAATGTAGACTAAAGTCCTGCGCTGAGGACTGAAAAACAAAAAATGCTTAGAAAGTGGTACCGAACTTATTTTTATTTAATTTTTAAGTGAAATTATTAAAACAATTTTTTGATATTACAGTTTTATTCGATTAACCGGTTACAAAAATAAACCACACTAATTATTTGAACGAATAATCGATTAAAATGCAATTTCGGTTAATTGAATATCCTAGAATATAGCAAAAATTTTGATTTTTTTAAGCTTGTTTTAAGATATCTCGAAAATCTGTTGTTGGTGTCAGGTTCGGATTTACTGCACCTCTGATCTTTAACTAATGACTATTGATATGATCAATGAATGGGTGCGTACCCATTCACACATTTATATATGATACAATTACATTTGTATTGTTTTAAATGTAAATGTTGTCAAAAAATAAGCCGAAAAAGATCACAATTAATATCGCTTTTATTGTTATAGAAAATATATATTGCTCATACGCATTCATGCACCCATTTACAAATGTCCTAAAATACGATACATCTACATTTGTACCATATCATACTCGATGTAAATATATTCAAAATCTAAGCTGAGCATCAGTGTAAAATGTTTTGCCGATGGAAAAATATCTGAAATATCTATAAATTTTAGATCAAATTTTCAATTGGGTTGTTATTTACAAATAATTTTTAAATCATTTGTGTTTTGAAAATTGAAAAAAACACAAGATTTGGAAAACTGAATAAAATAATTATCTCGGGCGACAAATGAATGTCTGCTATGTTCTTCTTAAAGATTATTTCATGTAAATGTTGCCCGTTACTATGTCGCAATTAAGTGAGCTTCGTTGCTGAGGACAATTTTCGATAGAAACACATTTCTCTAACAGCATGAATTTTGATAATTAAATTCATTGAATTGCAAGCGTTGTTATTTTGTTAGTCTATTCATGGTGAAATGGCAACCCTTACTGAGCATATTTGGTATTGCCACTTACGAATCTTTTTTTTATACTGATTAAATTTACACTGAAAATCAATTAGCAAATTATTAGATTTTATAAATGAGTTTTTTTTTAAATTTTTATGTGATAGATTATTTTTGGGAATTTAGTAATTAAAAACCTCTCTTAAAAAGCATTAGGATTGTTCAATAATTATTTCGAATAATTGTGACAGTAAAATATTTACTTTTTCTATCATCATTAAATAATCTATCCCTGATGATTTTCCGGATTATAGTGAAAATAAAAAAAATATATTTTCATTAAAAAATTTCTTTCATTTGATGGTTTATTCTTATTCTTATTATTTATTTTATTATTATATTTCAGTGCAAGAAGATCTAGTCTTTGTTAACAGCACTGGAAAGATATTGTTAACAGGAATTTCTGAATGAAGTATAACAATAAATGAAAAAATTTTTGCTATGATTAGGATTAAATAATAATATCGTAAACAAATTAAAAAGGAAAAACTTTGATAAATTATAATTTAAAATTTGCTAAATGTTTAAAGATATTTTGTTTAATATGCTTTGCATTGCTGGTTGTTTGAAGTGTGTGAGGGAGATGGTTCCAAAGTTCGATACTGCTAACGAGAAAATGTCTTTTGGAGAGTTGAGAAGTTGTTTTGATCTTTTTTTCTCTATTAGATCTGAAAAAACAAGTCTTTGGTATAAATAACCTGGCTTCCTTGTGTTTATTATCCTCTGCAAAAATATTAGAGATCGGCACTTTAGCAAGTTGTAAAAAGAAATGTTGTAAATTTGTTTGGAATACCTTGAGATTCCAGCAAAACGCTTAAGCCTAAAAACAACATTATTAAATATGACATTAAGTCTCTTTTTGCATATTGAATCACATTCAAAAGAATACAGTTCACATCCATACAGAAGTGTTGGTAACAAATAAGTTTTTGCTAGTAACATTCGGATGTGGTTGCAATTCTATCAAAACCATTAACATTTATTTGTGAGGATTTTATTTTATTTGGAATAACCTATAATCCATTATTATACCAAAAAACAGCATTTGTAATTAAAAAGAGTGAAAAGGAAACAAAAAAAAAAAAATACTTTTGGTCATTGGGATCATTGGTATTTCCAATCAACTTTGCCAATAAAATTCGTTTAGCAATTGTGCACAGAGGAAGCGACCTTTTATTTAGTGAATGTTCTGGAAAATTAGTACAATCTATAAAATTCATTAATAAATTTTTGATATTCGAAGGTGGTAACTACAAATACGGTTATCCTGATCAAATATATCATAAAATTAGGATTTCAGTTGAGCCAACCGAATTGTGTATTGTATTGATTGTAGAAGCCACTAATGATTTGTATTTATATACGAATTTTCTGCTATATTTTTGTTCTTAAAAAATTATTTAAATTCAAAATTAATCATTCAAAATTATAAGTATTTGTGGGCTAGTGCATAGAGAGCTAGCTTAGTACTCCTAATTTCTGAATTCAAATCCCGGTAAAAGCAAACACTTGAAAAAAAATATATTATTTTTAATAAAAATAAAATACTGAAATGTTAAAATGTTAAAACAACAAATATATTAAAGAAAATTAAAATTAATTGTGGTGCAGCAAGCAAATGTTAGAACTATGAATCTGAATGGCCAGCTTCAATACCGGATATATCTAAAATAATAAGGGTGTCCCAAGAAGAACGCAATTTTTAAATTTTAAATAAAACACAGATATTTAAAAAAAAATCGTGAAACTTTATATCGTAAAGTAGACAGAATGAGGTTATGTATGGAACAATATATCGTGCAGATGGCCGCCGCGGCTTTGCTGGCATGCACGCGATCTTTTAATGAAATTTTCAATGACCGTTTTGCATGAATGCTGCGGTATTTCATTAATGCAGCGTTCAATTTCCTCTTTTAAGGCTTGAGTCGTCGTAGGCTTATTCGCGTAGACCATCGACTTCAAAAAACCCCAAAGAAAAAAATCTAATGGTGTTAAATCGCACGATCTAGGCGGCCAATTCTGATCTCCAAAACGTGAAAAACCACGACCGGGAAATGACTGATGCAGCAATTGAATTGTTTCTCTGGCTGTATGACATGTGGCGCCGTCTTGTTGGAACCACATGCCCTCCACATTCATTTCTTCAATTCTAGGCAAGAAAAAACTGGTTATCATTTCACGATACCGAACACCATTGACTGTTTGCGCTTGACCTGCCTCATTTTCATAAAAAAAAGGTCCAATGATTCCTCCAGCCCAAAAACCACACCACACAGTGACACGTTGAGGATGCATTTGCTTCTCGTGAATCACTCGAGGATTTTCCTCACCCCAAATGCGACAATTCTGCCTATTGACGAAGCCATCAAGATGAAGATGATTTTATCGGCAAAATCAGCATTTTCATGTTGTCTCTCCAATACCCAATTAACGAACTCCCTTCGCTGTCCATGGTCGGCTGGCTTCAGTTCCTGAGTCAATTGAACTTTGTATGCATGAAGATGTAAATCTTTCGTCAAAATTCGCTGCAAAGTGTATTTGGAGACACCAATTTGCTGAGCTCGGTGTCGAATTGAGGTGGATGGAGTTTGAGCGACATCATCACGTACAGCTGCGACATTTTCGGTCGATCGACCTGGTCGATGGCGCGTTGTTGTCTTTACATCACTAACAGACCCAGTTTCGGCAAATTTATCCATTAATCTCTTTACAGTTGACTCTTTTGGAGCATTATTTTGACCCCAAATTGATCGCAATTTGCGAACTGTAGCCGCAAAACTTTCACCATTTTGGTAAAACAATTTCACAATGAGAATGCGTTGTTCATTCGTGTAGCGCTCCATTTTTACTAACCTCGTACCTTCTACTAGCAAACAATAACAATTGTTCAAATGTCAAACAATGACACTTCGAATGTTGCCAGATTTAAAAATTGCGTTCTTCTTGGGACACCCTTTATTTATGTGGAATACAAATATTAAATTAGACACAACGAAAAATATAATTTAATATGAAGATAGTTGTCGTAACCGCCAGAATTCGATTGGCAACAAATTCGGTGGCCACAACTGAGACTGTTTTCTGGGTGTATAATATTGAGTAAGCCATAATTTCCTTAAAATTGAGGTTGTTGTACCACAAACTGTGTTGATATGATCTTATCAATCCAGTTTCTTATAAATGATTACACCTAGATTTTTAGCAGTGTCTACTAAAGCAATTAAAGAATTAATTTTAAAGTGTTTTGTTTGCCGATCATCATTGCCGATTATCACTGCTTGCATCTTCCCGTCTTGATTATCATTTCAATGAACAAATAGACCATTCTAGATGGTAATCAATGTACATAGCTACGATTACGTCAAGTGCCACGGCAATTCGACCAACTAGATTGGAATTGCTGAATTATTTGCAAAAACATTTTAAATCGACCACGCTGTGATTTATGAGGTGGAAAATCTTTGTTATATTAGTCATATTCGTCAAGAGATATATATACTTTTTTAAATTGTAAATAGTACTTGTATGACCATAGTTGGTTATGTCAACTGCATATATATTAACATTTTACGTTGCAATGTTTTAACAATTGAAATTTATTCAATAGGAAAATTGATTGGTTAACTGAAAAATTTAAAGCTTTAGTAGAATATTGAATTACTTATATACATACTAAATATGTTTTTCTACATCTGCAAAACAATACTCTCGCTTAGCGTACATTGTGTTTTGATAAATATTGTCTGATGTGGTTTTGAAACGTTTAGTAGTAATTAGTTATTTTAGCCACATTGGTCTTGTATAAAGGTTTAAAATTTAATTACTATGCATTTGAGGTTTATACATGAAAATCATTAACAAAAGATTATTCGTTTATGCAAAATTCTATGTTCTATGTTAAATGTGTATATAGATAATTTAGAAGGAAAATATTTATTGTATAAAATTAGAATATTGAATTTTAAAATCATTAGAAAAAAATTCGGTTGTTATAAAAGCTCGAAATACAATGCATATATTAGTGTTTATTTTTCTTTTTTTTTATTTTAAGTTTTAACTACACAGTAATGCAATTGTAATATGCTTAATGCTTAATTAAATTTAAATTAGTTTTATTTTAAATAAATAAACCACTCAATATTTATAGAAAATAGTTATTTGTATATGCAAATATTTAACCCCTTTCAAATTTCTGTGTGTATATTGTTTTTGTAATTTATATTTGCTTTTGAGCGTTTAAATGTTTATTTTGTAAAAGCGGAAATTAAAATCACATATTAAAATATCTACACACTCTCTCACTCTTGTCAGTTGCCAAAATATATTTTTTTTGTTCAGTTTGTATGCAAAGTAATTTGTAGTAATTATAAAATAATTTCAACGGAAATGAAAATTATTAGTATTTGCGTTAATTTTTATCATTTAATACCACAATCGTTACAAACAATAATGTTTATAGTGTTATAATCTTATTATAATCTAATTAATGTTAAAAAAAAAAAACAAAAAAAAAATACAAATTTTTTTCCTTAAAATTCTTTGAAATTGAAATACACAATTAAAAAAACTTAAAAGCTTATAAATAAGCCAGATAATGTAATAAAAAATATTTAAAAAAATAAATATTTGGTTAAATATATTACTGCTTAAAACTCCAAATATAATTTAGAATTAAGTTTTACAAAATAACATTGAAAACAAGGTTTTTCTGAACTAATGGTTGATAAGTGCTATCATCAGATTGTCTTTATTGCGTTCTCTCTAGACTTGACTGTAGATTAACATTTTTGCATTTAAACTTTAATAAAACTTAAACTGTTGCTCTCTTTATAGTTTGAAACAAGCAAAGAACCGTTTATACATCAATTATTCTCAGCAAAAAAAAAAGTAGCAAAAGAAGAGAAAAAGAAGCAATGATTTTGATCCCGGTGTTGTGAAAATTTAGATGGGAACCAATGATTTTTACATAGGGGTGTCATAGGGTGGAAGTTTTCTTTTTTATTGCTTCTAAAGCCTTTTTTATGATTTGGTAAAAAAAGAGATCTTTTAATGTTCCCAAATAAATTATGAATTTTTAAATTAAATTTTAACATCAGTAATCGGGCCTTAGCCACATTTTCACCATGTCCCGGTAGCTTCTACTTGGGAATTCAGCTGACACATTTGTTGTTGCTGTTATGACTTTGAGGGTTGGATATATTATAACGCATTACGTAATCGGGACTTATTTCTTAAATTACTTTGTTTAAAATTCTTGCAATTTGTACTATAATAAATTTTTTACATTTTCTATTGATAACTGGTGAATTCCATACAAAAGTACACAACAAAGTCAAATTTTCATATTATTATTTTTTTATAACTGGAAAGAATATTGAAGATGACGAGGATAACTCATTTTTATGTAACTGCATATCTTCAAAAAAGAGTTGAAGCGCTAAAATAAATTTATTTGTAATTCCAAAAATTAAATTAATCAAAAACTGTATAATCTTAACTTCATAACTTTAACTCTTCATATTATTTAGTGTCGTGTAAGTCACAATTTGTATGTCGTGTAAGTCACGCGAAAAAAACTATTTTTTGTGAAAAATAAAATAAATTTCACTAAGTTGAAGCCATAAGTTGAAGTCGTTGTTTGTATTTCTCAAATACTTTTGGTGCAGTTTAAAAGGAATCGGACTACACAATTAACAGAATTTTTAAACAATCTTTGATTACCCTGAAATCAATGGATTTGATGTCGTGTAAGTCACAACTAATTAATTATATTACAATTAAAAATATGTAATCGCAAATCAAAAATCAAAGTGCTTGAATTAATACGTATGTTCGTGTAGATGTTATTTCTTAAAACGAAAAAATTAAAAAAATTATGATTGTACCAGAATTTTTATCAAAAATGACAAAAGTTTTGCCTCGTGTCGTGTAAGTCATACGTGGAATTCACCAACTACTATTTTAAGAACTTAAAATCTGTTAAGTTAAAAATTGGTACAATTCATTTAAACCTTATACCTTGTTTCAAAATAACAAAAGTCTAGTACTCTAAATGTGAAATTTATATGTAAATATATGTGGCTAATGTTAAACCTTAATTTTATTCAAAACCACATTTTTTAAGTTGTGAAAAAGAACTACTTTGGAAGAGGAAAATCAGCACAAAAAAATACTTTGGGATCAATGAAAAATTGATTCCTTCACTCAGAATATTATGTAGTTAACTGTTTGTAGTTTAATAAAAAAGTTTTCCATTCCATTTAAAAATAAAGGAAGATACATTTATTTTTCAAAGAAATATCTATATTAACTTTTTTATACATTTATTCGAAATAATTTACAATCATTTACCGAATTTTTTCAGTTTCATTTATTTTTTTCATTTGTTTGAAATTTAATAAAATTTACCCACTAAACGGAAACTTGTGGTTTATTTGTGTCCGTAACAGTTATTACAAATTTAAATTTTGTTTGCTGTCTGTTTCAAAAAAAAAAATGTTCAAAAAATTTCAACTTGTTTTTTTTATTTAAATTGGTTGTATATATACAAAATTTTTTAATACAAATTACAAGAACGTCATAAACACATATACATATAGAAATACATTCACACAAAAAGTGTTTATAGCTTCATATGCATACATACATTTTGTATTTTACGAGTATATTAAAAAAAAAAACAAAAAATACAAAAACGGAAATAATTTCAAATAAATGAAAAAAACATTTATTTTTTAAGGATTGGTAGGTAAAATTTTGACATTTATTTTAACTGATTATATCATTTGTTTCTTACGGATGTGTCAGTTGATTAATCAACATTTAAAAATAAATAAAAAATGACATTTAATTTAAATGAAAATTAAGTAGACCGGTTTTTAAATGAAATATCATTTCTTTTGAATGATATTTTCAGTTATTTTAACTTACAAACTTTTTTAAGTGTTAAGCATTACTTCGATATATTTTTGCTGGGTTGTATTTCTTTTATATAATAACATATAATATAATTTAATTTTAATATAGTTTGATAATTAAACTTGACTGCGATCTAAATTGTTTGTGTTTGTTGAAATAACTATTATTTTTTTTAATGAATCCATGAGGGACAATAATTTAAGTAGTGGGACATCGTGACGTATACTTAATATTAACATGTTGCGGTTTTGTTTGGAGAACAAATCGGTTTTAAACCAATAAAGTGAGTCCAAAGTATTATTTTTCCTCAGCGCTTTGAGTTCTAATCTGAAATCAGAAACTTAAGTAAAGGTTATCTTCAATACTTTTGACGATCTTTATTTCCGAAAAAATCAATATTTTGGTGTGCACACATTTTTAAGTATAATCCATATATTTCCCTTACGATAAATTTAAGAACATTCAAATATGTGAAAAAGAGTTGACAGAAAGATAACTGAAATGTTGAATATATTGTGTATAACAACTGTACATAACCCAGTTTAAGATTAAAAGTTCATTCTCAATCTTATATATATATTCATACACAGAGAAAACAGATTCGTGGTGACAACCGAATTTGTAGCCAATCGAATCGTTCGGTTGTAGTAGCCGCATTTTTTTGGTTGTGACAACTGAAAAGCCATTCAGACATGAGTAATTTGACTGTGATTACAGTATTTTGGTTGCTTCAATAACAATTCGGTAGTCACAACCAAAAAATTCGGTAGCTGCAACTGAACTATTCGATTGGCAACAAATTCGGTTGTCAGCACGAATCTGTTTTCTGGGTGTATTTAAATAATAACGTTTCTGACTGACTCATCCCTCAGACTATACCGTTGGAGCTAAGAAGGTGGAGACACCCAGTCTGCCCTTCGATGGTGTGCCCAACTATGGGCTAGAAACTTGAAATTTAAAATATGTGTTTCATGGAGTATGGGCTAAATAACTCATACCGTACTTTTTTTTTTTGCTCGATATGAAGAACGAGTGAAATTGAAACATTAAAATTGGAAACGAAATGGAATTAGGCGGTGATCGAGTGATATTACATGATGAACAAAATGGAATAAAACGGGGGTCGAGTAGGATTTAAAACCAAGAGTACTGAAATGGTCAAATTGAAACACTAGATAAGTACACCAAAATGGAATGGACGGAAAATTAAATTGAATAAATTAAACCACACGACAAGGGGAACGAAATGCTATAGAAAAAAGAACAAGTGGAATTGAAACACTAATAACAGGGAACTAAATGGATGAAGCAAGTCTGTATCTTAGTAATCTTTATTGATTTGAACATATCTTTTTTTTTCTATTTTAGCAATATTTCTCCATTTTGACATTCTTGAAACCTTCTCTGTGAAAGGTAATTATTTTTGAAGTAGTGAAATGTAAAATGATTGGCATTGAATAAAATCAAATCCTCAAAACCATTATGGTTAATTTCCTCTCAATTTTTTGGTTCTATGTACGGCAGATGTCTTCTATGATGAGATTTTTTAAAACTTTACAGGTAAAAATTAAACCCAGAAAAAATGATTGGTTGGAATTCGATCAAAACCAATAACATTTAATTGTAAGAATGTTATTTTGTTTGAAATAATTTATAATCCATTGATATAGCCCAGTGGTGGTTAAATATAATGTAATATGCAAACTACATACTACATGGTACTTACTGACTCGGGAAGCATATCTGAATGCTGTCAAAGACGCGTCCACGGGTTGCCGATAGTGGAAGCCCCAGCAGATATGTTGGGATGCTGCAAAAAAAAAAATAAGCAGTCGCGGACAATTCAGCGGTCTCAAGGGAGAGTTTGGGGGTCTCATTTAAAGTTCCTGTAAATACGCAAGCTGCCAATGATCCTTGAAAGGCGTTGCGATCGGTTGAAAAAAAGCATGTCTGGAGGCTTCAATCGGCAATCCCAATACCAGAATCGGTTGCGATCGTTTAATCATCGGTCCGTCTTAAATACTCCTGATTACAGAAACCATTTACGGCCCTTTGTTCCAACTGGGAAGCATAGGAATCAATATATGTAATATAGCAAAAATATTGTGTTGGAAATTAAAAAGAGCTAAAAGGAGCTAAAAAACAATCCTGTTTTCCAATTTTTTTCTTTTAGGAATTGTGTACGGTAGAATCAACCATTTATTTAGTAAATTTACAAGAAAATTTGTAAAATCATTAAATTTATTAAAAAATTGTCGATATTCAAAAGTGGTAACTACAAATCTTGATCAGTTATTCATGTTTCAGTAGAACCAACAGAATTATAGATTGTATAGACGCCACTAATGATTGGTATTGGTATACGAATTTAAAATAATATATTTTTCCTAAGAAATTATTTAAATTCAAAATTTGTCATAAAAACTTATAAGTGTTTGTGGTGTAGTAGGTAGAGATGTACATTAGTACTTCGAATTTCCTAGTTCAAATCCCAAAAAAAGCAAACATTTAAAAAAATATTTTTTTTAAATTAAAATAAAATATGAAAATCTCTAAATAGCAAATATATCAAAAATTAATTAGTTGTGGTGCAGTAAGTAACCGATAACAGAAAAATACAAATAAAAAATTTTTATTTAAATAAAATTTTATGGAACTTTAAAATATTTATATGGAATATTCATTTTAAATTAAATAACTGAGTATTAGCTTTTCCAACTAAAAATATGATTTATTATGAAGACATTTGCGCAACCGCAAGAATTCGATTGGAAACAAATTCGGTAGTTACAACTGATAATATTTTCTGGGTGTACTTTTGTAAATTTCGCCAGAAACGTGGTAATAATAGAGGATAACAGAGAAAAGTGCCCCCTTAATAACTCAGCAAAAACCTTTTGGGGTAGAAAGCTGATGTTTGGCAATTATGTTCATACTCTGTCTTAAAAAGTATCAGTTGTGCTCACCGAATTTTTTGCAAATTTAACTCTGGCGGTCAAGACAACTATCTTTAAATTTTGTTAGGACGTTATTTTAGTTTGAATTATTTATAATCAATAAAGAAAGCCAAAAAATTATATTTGGAATTAAATAGAGGGAAAAGGAAGTAAAAAACATTCCTATTATCCAATTATTGGTATATCCAATCAACTTTAAAAATAAAATTCGTTTAGTAATTGTGTTCCGTAGAATCAACTAATTATTTAGTGAATGTACTACAAAATCTATCAAATTTAAAAAATAAAATAAAAATAATTTTTTTTAATCAAAATAAAATATTCAAGTGGTTAAATAGCCAATATATCAAGGAAAATTAAAATTAGTTGTGGTGCAGTAAGCAAGGGTGTGAACTATGAATCTGAATTCCCAGGTTTGATACCGGAAAATTCTAAAAATAACTTTTTTCTTAAATAATATTTTGTGGAACGTAATAATATTTATGTGGAATTTAAATATTAAATCAGACAACTGAATATTGGCTTTCACAACTAAAAACATTATTTAATATGAAGATAGTTGTCGTAACCGGCAGAATTCGATTAGCAACAAATTCAATGCTACTGTTTTCTGGGTGTATAGTCTACTGACACCTACCGACGAGATTCAATGTTTGCACGTAAGTCTGTTATCTTAATTTTACTCACTAATTCCATAATAACTATAAACAATAAAATTTGAGTGTCTTTTAGATATTCCATTTCATAAAAACTCAATCTCTGTTATAAGTATAGACTGAAATAAATGAAATTAATTATGCCAACCCTATAAATTTTATTTAACCTACTAAGAGAAATTTGTTTGAAATAAATTCATTATTTAAATTAATCCTTGATATGATTAACATTAACAACACTGTCCAACAAATTAAAACTTTTTGAATGGAACAGAATAGCGACCCCATAATTCTGAAAGGGTATGTTGAGTAGATCATTTTTGTAGAACAAACTTATGGTCCAGCACGTCTGAGTTTTTTTTTACAGTGGGTCAAAGTTTTCATTTTTTGGTCGAAGGGAGCATTATACTATATGAAAAAAAAGCTATAAGTTAATGTCTGAGAGAATTCTTATGGTCAGAGTTGTATTGTGGAATTGTATGAGGATTATTTTTGTGGGAGATCTTAACCCTCTAACTGGTCTCTTTATGGGTCAATTTGACCATTTTTTCGAGAAAATCAAAAAATATCCTTTAAAAAAGGACACCAATGTTGTAAACAAAGCTCTTTACGCTTAATTAGTAAAATTATACACCAATATATACAAAACAGGTTAAAACGGTGTCAAGTTCGGCCGGGCCAAACACTGAGTTCTCGCGTCTAGTCAGCTGTGACTTACAAATCGGGTGTGATATTTATTAAAATTAATAATAAAAAATAAAAGAAAAAATTCAAGCATAATTGAGCTTCTAAGCAGTACATATCGGGTGTGATTTTTACTAAAATTAATATAAAAAAAGAAAAATTAAAGCTTAAATAAGCATGGCGGTTTCTGTTTGCAAATTTTCTGCGCCTATTACATGGATCGAACCTGAAGATCACAAATCAGATACATGCTATTTCTGCGTAAATTATAAATTTGGTAGAAGCCAAAAGCACTACGCGATAATAACATACGAAGCAACAAATAATGTCATTCTACCAGAAGTGCGCTGTGAGGGTGTTCCGGTGCCTCAACCGCCTACGCATACATTTTCGGCCAATATGACAGTCGCCAATACAGAAATAACAGCGGCGGTTGAAAACATATAAGATATAAGTTACTTGCCTCTTGATGGTTTAAACATATGTCCTAATTTGATAGACCAAGCTTATTTTGAAGATCTTGTAAGAGATTTAGGACTAACAAAAGAGAAAGCTGAAATATTATGTTCCAGATTGAAAAACAGCAATTTAATAAAAGCCGATGTAAAATTTACATTTCCAAGAAAAAGACACGCCGATCTGGAAAGTTATTTTAAAAAATCAGAAGAACTTGTATACTGCTGCAGTATTGAAGAGGTTCTAAAATATCTAAAGCTTCCACTGGACTCTTTCGCTTGGCGACTATTTATAGATAGTTCAAAACACAGCTTAAAAGCAGTTTTACTGCACAATGGAAATCAGCATCCATCAATACCGGTTGCGTATTCAACAAAAAAGGAGGAAACCTACGCAAATATTTTAAATCTCTTAAATAAAATTGAATACTATAAATATAAATGGGAAGTATGCGCAGACTTCAAAATGATTGCAATATTGACTGGAATGCAAACAGGATACATAAAATATATGTGCTTTCTTTGTAAATGGGATTCATGTGCTACTAGCAGCCATTATCATATTAAATATTTCGAAGAACGTAAAGAAAATATTATTGGTGACTTAAATGTAATCCATGAATCCCTTGTCCCAAAAGATAATGTCATACTTTTATCGCTGCATATTAAGTTGGGCGTGGTGAAAAATTTTATTAAAAGCTTAAATACACAAGGAAATGCTTTCAAACGCATTCAAACAATTTTCCCCAGATTATCTGCAGCAAAATTAAAAGAAGGTAAAATACGGTTTAAAGAAATAATTTGTTTCATTTAATGTAAATTTCCTTTTCTAGGAATGCTCGTTGGACCCGATATAAGAAAATTATTACAAGATGAAGAATTTTATGGTCATCTGTCGGATATGCAAAAGACAGCATTTGACTTTATGCAGCTGGTTATATCAGAATTCCTTGGAAACTCAAAAGCACAAAACTATGCAGAAAATATTGAAAGCATGCTAATCGGTTTTAACAATATTGGCGTTAAGATGTCACTAAAGCTGCATTTTCTGCACTCTCATCTCAATTTTTTTAAAGAAAACCTTGGAGCTGTTTCAGATGATCACGGTGAAAGGTTTCATCAGGATATAAAGGTATTGGAAAAAAGATTCAAAGGAAAATCCCAAAGTGTAATGCTTGCTGAATACGTATGGGGCTTGTACAGAAACCTTGACCCATCGGAACATTTACGTCAAGCTAAATACAGGAAAGCATATTAAGTTTAATCTTTAATCCATTGTCATACTACTGCTATTTCCCAATTCCCTTTTACTCGAAAATTTGAAGCAAAAAAATAAATATGTACATGCTATAATAAACCACTATTAAAACAAAATTATAATTTTTTTATAGAAGTTGGCGTGTAATTTTGGCAATTAATCGTAAAGAGCTTTATTTACAACAATGGTGTCTTTGGTGACTCCCACTGAAATTTTCCGGCAAACATTTTTGTAGAATATTTAAATCCTTAAATGTCCTTTTTTAATGGATATTTTTTTGATTTTCTCGAAAAAAGGGTCAAATTGACCCATAAAGAGACCAGTTAGAGGGTTAAGATCTTCCACAAAAATAATCCTCATACAATTCCACAATACAACTCTGACCATAAGAATTCTCTCAGACATTAACTTACAGCATTTTTTTCATATAGTATAATGCTCCCTTCGACCAAAAAATTAAAACTTTGACCCACTGTAAAAAAAAACAGACGTGCTGGACCATAAGTTTGTTCTACAAAAATGATCTACTCAACATACCCTTTCCGAATTATAGGGTCGCTATTCTGTTCCAAAAATGCTGTTGGACAGTGTAATTAAGTTAATGAATTTAATAATAATCCGTTATTCTTTTTTTTATTAATTAAATGCTTACATATTTTTTTTGTTATTAACCAAAGGTGAAGTAATCTACTTGGGCCGGATAATAATTTACGCTATAATCGGCTGAATATACCTCCAAAGTGGCAAGAACAAATCCCAGCCCAGAGTACAGCTGGCTTTATAGTTAGCCCTCCCCGGGAGAGTTATAACCAGGTCGTATGTTTCGTTACATGTGTTTAAAATTAAAAAAAAATCTTTGCAATTCATTTTCGGATGTGAGCATATGAATTCTTCCGAGTATATGATTTCTTCTGAACCCTGATTTATAATGCTCCTGTGTAAAAATCTGAAGTTATAACTAAGATATTTTAAAAAGCGGATATATTTTTTTTATAATAGCTTGGAAATGAACTGGGGTCGCTGGTATCAATTGTAAATTCATATTTAATAAATTAAAAATTACCTTCAATATATAGATTTATAAATATTAAAGCAAAAACATTACAGTAAATTAAAAAAAAAAATGAATTAATGTAAGTAAAACACAGTTCGTTAATTTTTTTTATATATATTTTCAATGTTTTTTTATTTTTTTTTTATAATTTGTTTTTTGCATTATTTGTTTTTAGCATTTAGTTTTTGTTTTCCAATAAATTAATATTAGTTTTATTTAACTTTTCGGTTTTAATATACAACATATACTTTTTCTTATACGATTCTATTTAATACTTTATGTTATAAAGTTCTATAATTTGTATTAATTTATCAATACATAGTAACTTATTTCAGTATAACTTCTAAATTGCATTTTATACAAGTGTCTACATATTCTAATATATTTTTTCTGTTATTTTCTTAAGCAGTTTTTACTTAAATTTTAACATAATATTACTGCACCTAATTTTAGTAATTAATAAATAAAATTATAATTGCACAAATAACTAATTTAACTAACAATGTTTTATTACTCTTTGTATATATATATTTTTTCTAATTATATTATACTACGGGGTACTTATGCCTATGAATAACTTACAGTAGTTTTATTGTTAGTGATGTTTTTTTTGTTGTTGTTGTCTGGAAATAATTTATTTAATACAATAGTAGAGTTATGAAGAGCAATTATAGTAATAGTGTTAATAAGTTTATTTTTTTCAAGTTCTTTTCAACAACTAGTAATTTACAATAGAATTAGTAGACATTTAAATGTCGCAGTAGTATAATGATATAATGACTATATAACATAGAGAGACAGAATATATATATATTTTGGAAATAAATTAAATAAAAATACAAGAGCTTTGTAGTTTTAGTGTAATAATCATATGCCGGTACTTTAATTAATTTTGATTTGAGAAACATAATTTGTACAATTATAATATTTATTTTTTTATTCACCAACTAAGTATTTTTTTTGTTTAATTTTTTAATTTTGTAATTATTTTCTATTTTTCTAGGACTCCTTTGGCTTTGTTTTTTTAAATAAAAAATTGAAAATTCCTTAAACGTTTTAAAATAATGTGTATACGATTTACTGTAAAACAACTTTTGGTATACGGTAGCGTATGATTTATATTTAACTACTTACATATATAAAGTATACGACACGTGGTACCATATCAACTGCCCCGCTACTGGAAAAAATATCGTATAAAAAGAAGACTGTATGTGATGAATCAAATTTAAAATGGAACAATTTTTTAAATTTTCTCAAAAGTGAGCCGAGTAGGCGTGGTTAAATTATGACCAATTTAGTATTTATTTTTAATATGCTATTTATTAAAATTTAATAAGATTTGGAAATTACTTTGAATTTTACTATGTTAAAAGAGTTTTATATGGGCAATTTAAAAAAATGTGAAAAAATTCAGTATTTGTTCTGAAAACTTAGTGTAATAGATAACTCAAGTTTTCTAAAAACTAGCCAATATTTTAATTATAATTTTTTATATAAAAAAGGTAGACATTATATTCTGTCGATTCAGTGAATATTAGTTTGTTAACATATTTGTGAAGAAAATATTCGTAAAATTTTCTACATCGCAAATATCGAGTATACTAAATGAAAGTTCAGAATCATATAATTTAGTCAAGGAGTACAGATTAGAAAATAGTAAAGCTACGAAATTGCCAATGCAGTCTAAAATAACATTGTTAAATTATCCAAAACTTCCTGGAGAAACTGGAAATGTAGAAGAAGTGAAATACCAAGACCTGATATATTGTCCCAGTTTTCAAAAGATCCTACAAAGCAACATTGGATTTGTGCATTACAAATAGTTAAATATTTGAACACAACTAGGAACACAGTATTGAAATACAGAAAGACGGTTTTACCAGTAACTGGTTTTGTGGACGTTAACTGGGCACAAGACGTAAATGATCGTAAATCACAATCAAGATTTTGCTATATACTTGCAGATGCTGTCATTACCTGGGAATCGAAGAAAACAAAAAGTTGCTGCAACTTGAAGTGCCGAGGCCGATTACGTAGCCCTAAGTGCAGCAGTCAAAGAAGACACATGTTTGCAGTATATTTTAGAAGACTTGGGATATAAGAAGCCAAATCCCATTCATATGTGTAGTGATTTTCAAGAACCAAACATATTGACTACAACTATTACATTATAAGATATGCTGTGGAAAGGATGGTTGTTGAATTTCAATATATTCCAATTGATAAAATGCTGTTGCTAAATCAAAGCATTAGTTTTGCAGTAACTGTTTAGGTCTAAAATTTTAAATAGATTCCTCTTGATGAGGCGTGTTGAATTATTAATATGTACAATATTTGTTTAAATTTCCTGTAATATGTATCTGAAATTATTTTTGATCGAATGGAGTTTGCTTAAATTGTTTTCTAATTAAAATTGTTGATTATACAATAAACAACTTTTAAACAACCCACATCGTGTCGTGTAATTCAATAGCATGTCATTATATATATTCAATAAATATTAATATGTTTTTTGTGAAAAAAATATTCGTTAAATTTTTTACTTTGTAAATATTGAGTAGACTAAAGGAAAGTGCAAAAGAAACTTGCAAAAAAAACTGTAAAAATTAGCACCTGTTTCTATTAAAAATTTGTACAATAGATACACTAAACATAAAAGATTTAAATATTTAAAATTTTTGTTAAGTTGAAAAAATAACTGACCCTGCTAAAATCAGCAAAAATTTTTGCTGAAAGAAATGTGGTAATTTAAACAGCATTTTCCGCTGGTGCAGTTGGAATTTATTTTTAGTATCTTTTTTAATAGTATTCCTTTCCTTCTAGCAGGAACAATGTCCGTCTCAACGAAATAAGCCTTGCTAACTTATTTTAAAGTAACAAAGTTTTAGTGCTTAACTATAATTACAAATGTCCAATCTGTATGAAAATATTTAAAGTTAACATTTAATTGAAATTATTTTTAGATAAGTTATCCGACCCAAATTACATATTTTTATTTTTCACGGTATTTGGGCTCGCGATCATCAACATTAACTACTAAAGTTCATCATCTAATTCGAGAAAAAACCGTTCTAGCCGATAATGCGTCTAATGGGGGTCTTGTCATGGCTGAGGCAGGTCTTGAAGATCCTTAAAAACATATGTAATTACTGAAAACACAGTTTTTTACCCTTTCTGGGGGTAAAACAAATATATGGATCTTTAATCGATTTTTAAAATACCTACATTCATATCAGTGATGTCTACTTTGGGAAAGATCGGCTTAGTGTATTTGGCAGACGTATATTCGTTAGAATACCACAGCTTTGTGCTACCAATTCCATCAGTTCAACAAAAAAAAAAAAAATAGGCAATACTGCTAAAATTTTAGAGGTACATATTTGTCAGAAAATGTCTGAAAATTTTATAACAAAAGTAGGGAATTTTCAAAATGTCAGAAGCGTATGATCTATATAAGGTTCATTATACGCACTGTGTTTTTTTTTGATTTTTTTGTAGAAAATTTTAAATGTACAATATTCAACGAAAAGTTCATTTAGAACAAAGCTGAGGTAAACACGTTGAAAATTTCCGAATCGATAGAAAAACATGGAGGAATGTTTTGTAAAAAGTGTTTTTAAAAAAAACGTAAAAATATTATAAAAATATTAATAATTTTTTATTGAAAAACTTAATCCAAAGAGATTATTTTTTTGGTAAAATTTAGCAATTGAATTTGCGATCGAATAAGGAAACATAACTAATGCTATTCTTCGTGATCCACAAAAATACACTTTTTAGAAAATTCGCGATCAAAATGTTTGAAAAATGTTTGCTTATATTTTCTCACCGTTGCATGTTGGCCAGAAAATTTTTTCCTAAAGAAAAAATTTAAACTAAAGTCTCTTTCAAGAAAACTTCTTTAATTCAATGGAGAAATACTCCAAAAAAAATTTCAATTCAAAGGACTTTTTTTTAATAAAAAACATAGATTCTATGGACTTCTTTCTTAGATTCTTAGTCCTGAGAGTCTCATATTTTTTTTTTTAATTACTTTTCATGATGAAAAATTCTCAGAATCTAAGAATTTTTTAGAATCTAAATTTTTTTAAGAATATATGAATCTTTATCTAAAAAACTGTTTGCAGAATCTGACAATATTACTTTAAGGAAAAATCCGTAGAATCTAAAAATGTTTTTATTCTAAAAATTTACTATTTTGTATAAGAAACCTTTTCGTACAAAACAACACTTGGGTTCTAAAAAATAAAAAAAATATTTTATTAATATTCTGAGAACATTTTCCACAAGAAAGGCATTATTTTACAAGAAGTGAATTAATAAAAATATTGTTTCTATTAAAAAGAATTAAAAAATATAAAATCTTTGTTTAGAATCTTTTCGACAACAATTTTTTTCCACAATGAATTGATTAGTGTAAATTAGAATTTTATATGTATAAGGTATTTTCAAAAATAAAACCTCCCAGGTAAAATTTATCATATACTATATAGTTTTTACATAACTATTTGATACATTTGTTTTATAAAAACAATACAATATTAGGTCTGTACGAGGTAATTTTGGGTAAAGTCTGGTAATATGAGAGTAAGCAAAAAATTCTTTCACAAAACCATAAAAATGCCCAAAATACTGCGAACGCCCAAAACCACATTTCATACCCAAAAATAAACGTCAAATTAATTCATATTAAAAAACAGCTTAAATAATAAATGTATTTGAAATGGCAAATATCTATTTACATTTTTAAATGCATTTTTCATTATTAAGAAGGAAAAGTTTTTTTTAGTAAATTTTTATTTAACTTTATTTTTTTCAAAAATGCAAAACAGCTGTTGCTAGCTGATAATTTGACAATTTTACCCAAACAAAAAGTAAAAGTAATTTCTGGTAAAATGAGAAACACAATTACTGTCTCATGAACGTTCTCATTTACTCTATTTTTGTTACAAGAAACGCTTTCTGGTAAGATTGGGTTCCCGCTGGCACCCGCGGTAACGTACGTCGAACACACCTATTATGACTATAAATGTCAAAGTCATGTTTTATTTGATGTATAATTAATTCATTGATTGTTGTCAGTATTTAATAGTTAATATTTTTCATATTCAGAATTTTTGTTACTAGAGTATAGCTACAGTCAATCATATTATAAAAGAGAGAGTGGTAGTCATGATATAATAAAATATTTACTAATTATATATGGTAGGGAACACATTTATGGTTAGAACCTATTTGTAATCACATAACTTGATTGTGACAACAATTCGGGCAGCAAGTATAATATAGTGGCAGTGATCATATTGTAACCGTGTTTTTTACTTCGCGTGTGCTAAGAAATAAAGCAATGTTACGATTTGACTGTCTGTGGATCATAATGTATTTGAACACAGTGTATTCACGCAAAGAAAAAACATGGTTAGGAGAATTATATTCGAAGAGCATCATATATTTTTGGGTTTATGATTGTGCCAACCATAGTCGTACTATATTATGGTTATCATATTATGATAATAAAATATCCATAATTTTACCATAATATTGACCCTACAGTTATATTATGATCCAAAAATTACCATATTATGATTCTAAATAAACATATTATGATGTTGAATTTATCATAATATGATTGCATGTAATCATAGTATGCTCAAAATGTTATGTATTACATTATGATCCCCATAACTATATTATGATTTCTGGATTATCATAATATAATCCATATAAAATCTTTATATAGAATCTTTTTGACAATAAATTGATTATTGTAAATAATATTACATGTATAAGGAATTTTCGAAAAAAAACCCTCAAAAAAAAAAATCTTCTAAAGTTTAAAAAAAAATAAACTGGATCTTAAAAGGTCAATTGATGAAATGTTTTAATGCCACATGAAAGGTATTTTCTACACATCTGATATTTGTCCAGTTTTAGTAAACAATATATGATTGTTTTTTTAAGACATTTTGGTTGTTATGAAAACAAGACAATATTCGTATTAGGACTGTAAATGTCAAAGTCATGTTTTATTTGATGTATAATTATTTATTGATTGTTGCCAGCATTTTATGGTTGCATTATTATCATATTTATTCATAGTTTTTGTTACCACAGTATGGTTACAGCCAATCATGTTATAAAATATAAGGTGGCAATCATAAAAAAGTGAAATATTTACTATAATAATGATGGTAGCGACCATGTTGATGGTTAGAGAACCAATTATATGATTGTGACAACCATACCCGATTGCAGCAAGCACAATATAGCAGCAGTGATCATGTTGCAACCATGTTTTTTCTCTGCGTGTTTAAAATCAAAAGCTTTCCTCCTTTTTCACATTCTGATTGGATCAGTAGTTAAGAAGTTGTATATATTACCATGAACCCATTGTACATTAGTAAATATTAATCATACGCCATGATGTCTACTTAATAAAAATCTAAATTGCTTAAATTAAAACAAAAAATTCCTTTCAAATATTTGTATTGCACATATCAGAGAAAAAAAAACTTATAATTTATATTTTAAAGCTAAAAACCAGCACAACATTTTTAATGTATTAGTTACAAAAAACATTTAGAAAAAAAATATTTTTTTTGAAATAAATGCATTAAATAATTTAAATTTTAATATAAAAAACTAATGTTTTTAATATAATATTTTTTTTTTTAAATTAGAAATCAAATAAATCGATTTTAAAATAAACTAGTTTTATAATCCTATTTTAATCTTTTGATTAAGTACATGTGGTTGTGTTTTTATTATTTGAAATACTTTCCCCTTGTGTATGGCATTATTAATACATTTATGTAACGATCATTCCAAGAAAAAACGGTCAAATATATTAACAACAGTGTTTATTAGTTCAACGGTGTAAAATTCAATATATGAGTAAAATTTTATTAAATTTTTATATAGAAAACTTAAAAAAATATTGAAATTATTAAATGGAATTTGTAGTATTATTTTTACACACATTAAAAATATTTTATTTTTGTTCGTTATCTCATGGAATGGAGGTTAGAATTTTTTTTCTGTTTTCATAATAACACTATATCATAATTGTGTTTTTTTTTTTTAAGAATAAATATTTAATCATAATATGTTTTTTTATAAATTTATTTATAGCAATTTGTTTCATTTCGTTTGGTTTTTCATATAAATCATATTTATGCGTATTTTTGAATAGTTATTATTAAAGTTATTGTCCACCCATCCAGTTTTCTGTTTTGTTATTTTTGTTGTATATTTTTGTGTTTAATATAAATTTTAATATATATTAAATCAAAATTTATTTAATGTTAAATGTGTAAATTTAATGTTAAAAAAATATAAAGTGGGCAAGGTTTAACTTAGTAGGAAAAACTTTTGGATTTAAGAAATTAAACTTGGTTCATAATATGGGAGTAATTCATTCTGTAGATTCGTTTCTTATTCGCGGTTGGAAATTTTTTATATCATACCATCTCTGTTTTAGCACACCCTACTCTGCAGCGTGGCCTACACCAAACTCTTTAATAAACCTTTATAGTGTTGATTTTTTCAACAGATTTTTAAAGGTTTATATTGTAAAATTAAAAAAGTATAAAATTATTTTTTCTATTTATTCAAATTGAAGGGAATTTGAAAGGAGGCAAATGTATAACTCCAACAACAACATTGAAAGTTCTATCACCACTATTTTTTTAAAAGTGTTTTGAAAGCAACCGGATTTTTTATTCTTAAACTAGAACATGATCTACTAGAACAACATCTTACTAATTTTATGTTGTTTTTGTTTTATTTTAAAATGTTTTTTTCTATGTAAAGCTCATGAAAAAATGCTCAAATTTTAAAAGCTTTTTTTTTTTCAATAAAAAACTGTTTCTGCCAGATTATTCTCCACATAGTGGACTTCATTTTTATACTTTCCAAAAAAATTAAAGAAAATATTTTAATTAAAAAATTTGGAGTCATCAAAAAAGGTTTCTTAATATCCCAAGTAAATCAAAAAACTATTTGGAAAACTATTACTCCGTCTGTTGGACGTCAAACTAAGTCAATCTTATTTCTAAGTTTCCAAGACTTTATTGACGATTTCTGAATCTATCACACGAATTGCTCGGGCAATATTAGCATTAAGAGACTGGATCGGTTCTGGATTATTCGCATAGTATAGGTTTTTAACGGCACTCTACAAGAAAAATCTAAAGAGGTTAAATCGCAGCTCCGTGGTGGCCAAGTCAATGCGCCAAGATCGATTGCTTGATGAGCTGTATGACATGGTGTACCATCCTGATGATTTTACCCCATAAAAAGTCCGTAACTATGGTTCTGCAGCGCTTGCCGTTGTCTGTAATGACCAATGATGCCACTACTGGGAAATCTCCACCGAAATGTCATTCTGTGGGGATGCACTGGCTTCTCAACATACACGTGTGGGCAATTTTGTTTGTTGGCATAGCCGCCGAAATGAAATAAAGTCTCGTCAGAATAGATAACTTTTCTACGAAATTCAATGTCCGATTGGAACTTCTGTAAGGATCAAACTTAGAAGACGTAAAGAAGTGGATGGTCGTTTGCCTTCAATTGCTAAGTTAATTGTGCCAAATTCTTATCATGCTGGTGCATAAAGAGCAGAGTTGTTGTAATCGATAGCGAGTCGATGTTCTTGGATTGAGTTGCACACTTTCGGTTACAGCAGTCACAGTCTTATCGGTACACACGGAACAATGACGGAGACTATGACTGTTGTCTACTAGCAAACTAGTCTTACGATTTTTCTTTACACAAGTTTAGTAATATAAACAAAATGTTTTGTAAAAATATTTTGTATTTTTATGCATGGATTATTATGACCCAGTTTGAGAAATTAGAAATTTTATTGAGATTCAATAAGGCACAAATAAATTCATAAAGAACAGAAATTTATATAAATCACATCTTAACTTTAGTTACTTACATCAAAACCATTTGAATATCGTTAATTTTTCAATGTGAATTAAATAAAAACCGACTAAAGTTTTTATATTTAAGAGAAACATAAATCCAAAAGTTTTTAATTGAAGTTTCCCATGCATTAATAAAAATATTAAATAAAAACTCTAGTATGCAATAAACAATTATTTAATATTTGTTTCCTTGTTTGATGATTTTTGTTGTTGTTTGCTGCTGTTCAATACTTAAATAAAAGACCTGAGTCTATGGTAGTATAATGATTATAATTGTTATTAAATTTAATACCATTATCATTAACAACACCATGGTCCTCTACAGCTTCCTCATACCTTCTGTCATCATCAATATTAGCATCATCACCATCATCATCGCCACCATCATCATCATCATCATCATTATTATCATTGACATAATTATTTTTGTTTTCCACCGGAAAATATAATGGTAAATTAAATTTAAATTTAACATCCGTTGTTGTTATTGCTGATGTTGCTGTAACAGTTGGTAGTTGCAGATGCAAAGTTGTTGTTGCTGTCATAAGACTGCCATTTCCCGATCCAATATCTTCATTTTCATTATGTTGTTCATGTTGTTGCCGATGCTCCTGCTTTTGCTTTGTAATTGTAGCCAATTTAAATTTAGTATATTTTATTCTTGTTGTCGTTGTTGCTGTTGTATTTGCATCATAATTGTTTTTGTCATTCGTTTGTCGGCTTGTGTTTATTATGGGTCAACGAATCAATAGTCCTGTATCAGGTGACCATCGATTCGCTCTATAATACATGTCCTTATACATGGAAGGACAAGCATTTTGATTCTGCAAACAAATTAAAAGAGGTAGGAAACAAAATTATATGCCTGCCACTTAATGATTATTAAAATGTGTTAATGTGTTGAAATAATTATTAATCTTTTTCATTAACATTGAATAAAATTTCAGCTTAATGTACATTTCAGTTCAGAGTTTTTTTTATACAATTTTTATTATTTTTTATCGCACTTTGATGTTCTTAAAGGCCAAAGGCGGCAATAAGATGACAGGTCGTTACTGATGATTCAGATACAACTTCAAATAACAATGCTAAATGACTTTAGTCTTACTGGGAAGTAATTTCGTATGCCTAACTCAAGTTATATTTTTATTGTGGGTTACAAATTGTTACTGTTTGATTATTTTTATACTTCCTTCCCTTTTTTATTATTTAATAAAAATAAATTTTTCCCGTAAAAACATATTTTATTCAAATCATTCAAACTTACCTTATTTTTCTTAAAATCTATATTAGTTCTAACAGTTCTATGATGTAAATTTTGCACCGGCCGTGCATTATTGCCTAAAGGAGCTTTGGGTGTACTTTCAGAGCCTTGCATCAGCCGCCTCAGTTGATATAACTGCATTAAAAAAATAAATGGAAATAAAAACACACAATTATTGTTAAATCAAATATAGAAAAAAAAATATAATGTAAAAAATGGTTAACATATGATTGTTATTTAAAATTTATACAAACAAATTATTAAATAATAAAGCACAATTATAAATCATTAATTTTTAAATTATGAATTACATTTTTCTTATTCCAGCAACAATTAAAAATATCAAATTATCCATACTTAACACGTAATAATGGTAAATTACAAAAAAAAAAAAAAAACAAAAAAAAAAATCGTTTCACAATATAAAACTCATTATGGAAAATTTTTAAAATAACAAACATGGTTTCGGTCATACATTTATGCTCTTTGGTTAACAAGGTTTTAATTTTAATTGCAACCACATTTTCACGCCACAACTTTTTTGAGTGTTTAAGCTGATGCTTCACTTGTAATACAATGATAGCGAACAATTGCTAAATCGATTACAGAGAAACATCAAAATGATGTCAATTGCTCTGTAGTGCAGAATACTATTCCAATACAGTAAAATTGTAATCTCATATTGTTTTCTTCCAAAAATATAAATTTGTATTAAAAGTTAATTTTTCTACAAATATTAAATTGTTGAAATTTTCTCGACAATTATTTATTTACTAAAATTTGTGTTGTTTTTTTACTGCTGAATTATAATGAAAACAAAAAGCAACCTGCGATGCCAAAAATCATGTTAAGAGCCAATTGAATGTCAACCATATTATGAAATTAAGTTGAAATCTGTTTCAAGTGTGCTTCAAGATCGTACAGTTATAAGACGCTATGCAAAATCTTGGTAAAATGAATTGATGTTAGCCTTTGGTTAGTCCAAACTGCTGGAGCTAGGAAGTTGAAATCTGTTACATAAGTTCTTTCTTCGACGTTGACATCCAGTAAGAGGATATTATTGGAAATTCTTAGAGGCAAATTCATTTGGCTAGAAATTAGATATCATCTGTTGCCTGGAGTTTGACTAACTGATAAGACGAGATTTTTGGAAATCCCTTCGGTTCAAGGAAATCCATTGTCGGGTTGCACAAACGCCTTTGGCTGGAAATCTAAAATTTAATGTTTAAAAAAGAGTGAGAAGGGGAAATTTTTATACCTAACGGATTGCCAAAACCAGTTCGGCTAGAGAATTGATATTGCAAGTATCTATTTCGTGGTATATGTACTAATTCAAAGATAAGACACTGCCCAATTCTGCCATAAAACGGTCTTCAGATATTAAGTAGTTTTTAGCTAGATAGTACTTTATTATCGATAGGAAACATAATTTACTACCTTTTCTATTTTTAAACTCTTTTTTTAACGTAGGATTTTATAACGAGAAGGATGTTAAATCAAAATTTCGTAAATGTAAAAAATTTAACCTTTTTAAATTAAAAAAAAAATTATTTAAAAATCGGTTATACTTTATTTATTATAGCAATAAATGTGTTATTAAATATTTTTGCTCAGAATTTTTAGTAAGTGGAATTAATTTTATTAAAGTGTCAATTTTTAAAAAGCAAAAATTGACATAAAATCTTAAATAATAACAAAGCAAAAATTGCCATAACTTAGTCATTCAATACAAGCCACTTAATCTTCTAACTTTAAATTCAGCATGTCCGAGGGCGGATCAATAAGTCTGTTTTTTTTTCGAACTTCCCTCGTAGTTATATGAAATGCAACACTGCTCCCATCAAGTTGACTACTGTCAAATTTTAATCAAGTTCCGTCATTTACTCTGCGTTTAGAAGCTGTTCAAAACATACAACCTCGAGAATTTTTTTTAAAAATGGAAAAAAAGTGAATTTCGAGTGCTCATTAATCATTATTTTCAGCGAAAAAAACCGTTAATCAAACCAAGGAAAATCTTGATAAATACTATGGGAACTCTGCAACATCGATTTTAATGGTAAAAAAGTGGTTTACTGACTTTTGTTGTAGCCTTACAAACACGGAAGATGCCGAACGTTTTGGACGCCCAGTTGAGGTCTCTACACCCAAAACAATTTAAAAAAAAAACAACAATATGGTGATGGCCGATCGAAAAGTACACTGAAAAAAGTTTGTAATTCAAAATAACTGAAAATATCATTTAAATGAAATGATATTTCATTTAAAAACCGGTCTACTTAATTTTCATTTAAATTAAATGCCATTTGTTATTTATTTTTAAATGTTGATTAATCAACTGACACATCCGTAAGAAACAACTGATATAATCAGTTAAAATAAATGTCAAAATTTTACCCACCAATCCTTAAAAAATAAATGTTTTTTTCATTTATTTGAAATTATTTCGGTTTTTGTATTTTTTGTTGTTTTTAATATACTCTTACAATACAAAATGTATGCATGCATATGAAGCTATAAACACTTTTTGTGTGAATGTATTTGTATATGTATGTGTGTTTATGAAGTTCTTGTAAATTGTATTGAAAAATTTTGTATATATACAACCAATTTAAATAAAAAAACAAATTGAAATTTTTAGAATATTTTTTTTTTGAAACAGACAGCAAACAAAATTTAAATTTATAATAACTGTTACGGACACAAATAAACCACAAGTTTCCGTTTTGTGGGTAAATTTTTTATTCAATTTCAAACAAATGAAAAAAATAAATGAAACTGAAAAAAATCGGTAAATGATAGTAAATTATTTCGAATAAATGTTAATACAGATGTTTCTTCTTCTTTGAAAAATAATTGTATCTTCCTTTATTTTTAAATGGAATGGAAAACTTTTTTATTAAACTACAAACAGTTAACTACATAATATTCTGAGTGTAAAGGTGCGTGGGATTGTTGATGCCATAGACATTTCATTGGCAGCGTGGTTTCGATTTTAAATTATCAGTTGGATTTAAGAAAGCTGTCTGCAAGATGAGTGCCGCGTTTGCTCTCAATTGACCATAGTGCACGGGTACACACGTGTGTAGTCTCCATGGCAAAATTCCATAAATTGGACTACGAATTAGTACCTCATCCGCCATATTCTCCAGATTTTGCCCCCAGTGGTTATTTCCTATTTCCAAATCTAAAGAAATAGCTCGGTGGAAAGAGATTTAGCTCCAACGATGAAATTATTGATCAAACAAATGCTTATATTATGGACCCCGAAAAATCCTATTTTTTGAAAGAGATACAAAAATTGTATTGAGCTAAAAGGAGATTATGTTGGAGATTTTAAAGGTGTAGAAAGATGATGGCCATATAACACAGTAATTTCGCAAGATAATAAATCTCAGAACAGAATGTTTCCCGCCACTTGATGGAGAGTTGACGAAATTATCAAAGTGTTTTAGTTCATAACCTTGTGCTATGGGAACACCGAAGGAGGGCGTGTTGATATTTAAAAGGGATTGAAATCTCATCCATATTATTTTTAATATGGGGATTGCTGGGGATAGAAAACACTATCTTTTATATAACAGTCCAACGCACTTAACATTATGTGAACTCCATAAACGTATTCATAATTATCGTTTAAATAATGTACCGCGTTCTATGATATTAAAAAGTATATTTTTCAAAAATGTTTTCTATAATAACAACATTATTAAATTTAATAAAATTTAAACTTTTGTTTTTGCAATATTTAAGTTTTCCATTCTTTTTTTTGTCTTTCATTTATGGAAATTTATTAGTTTTTTTAAATTTGTTTGCTTTTTTATTAATACATAATTATAAAATTTAAATGCAATAAATATGCATTAAAATTCATTTTGTACGTAATTGCTGTTATGTGTGAATTTGTGTTGTTGTTACAAGTTGGAAAAAAATAAATATTTAAATTATATACAACCAGAATCCATCAGATTTGGTTATAAAACCATAAAGGTTTTATAAAGTATTTACCATTTAACCACAAAAACCACATTCATCTATACATACTATATATGAAACTATAAACAATAGGGAGGATAAATACAGATTTATTACCCAGCAAAAACAGGGTTTGAACTACTTACCAAAATATTTTCTTGGTTAATTACTTTTGTTCGCGATGTCCCAAAAGTAATGAGTGGTCATTATCTTCTCACTTACAAAAAAAAAACACAAAGTAAGGGGTGGATATTACCTTATCGCTTACAAACAGACAAATAATGAGAACCTATTACTTTTTGGACATCGCGAATAAAAGTAATAAAGCGAGTAAATAACCTGGTAAGTAGTTGATACAATGTTCTAATTTAACAGAATTTATTTTTTTAATAATTTCAATAATTAGCATTTTAATGCTCATCTTTTTGAAGTACAAATTTTCTGTCCCCCCTAATATACATAGTTATATACTGTGAATATATTCAGTGATAGAGAGTATTGCTATTTTCATACTAATTGATTTTTTAAAATTCAATTAATTAGCCGTCACTTTTTTTTGCTCTTCCCAGTTATATATTTTGTATAATTTAATTATAAAAGTATATACATTTTTCACATTATCGATACACTGTTTTAATTACTAACCTCTTGTTTTGTTATATAAATTGGTTTATTAACTATTATCCATACAGTACTTTCCCAACAACCGGGATGTGTGGTGGATCCTTCGTAGGTAATATAATGATCTGTATTTGGCAGCAGAGCTCGAACAGACAAATGTCTGATAGGTGTAGAAAAACCTGTAAAACAAATACAAGAAAATAAAAATGAATTAAAAAAAGTTTAAACTAATAACTAATGAAATTAAGATCATTCTTAATGCTGTTGTAGATAATAATAATAATATAAATTTAAGATATTTATTTAAATCACTTTTATAACTATAGTGTAAGCCAATTTGTGAAGTAAGATTGCAACATTCTAATCAAATTAACTGTAATTATACCCTTCATCACAGGTGTGTGTTGTTTTCCGAAGAACCCAGACATGATGAGGACTTGATTGTTATTTATTTCTGTTACATGTGATCCATTTCTGTTTGCTATTGAAAATCAGACAGATCGGTTAATAAATGGCTGAGATATTAGCAAAAAACTAGGACTACCTCTATTTTTTTCCGTAAAATCCCTTTGTTTAATATGTATGTAGAATTTTACGCGTAACAAACACATCCATTTGTTGAAATTCTTTTCTTTCATCTCCACCTTTTATACACAAACAACAAACACATACAAAGATTTGTCATTTAAATAAAAACCAAAAAAATCTCTAATGAACGAAGACTTTTTATATATGTACCTCTATTAACGATGATTTTGTGTGAACTTCAATAGCTCAGTTGTCTAGACGCTATGTCACAAATACTTTTTTTTTCTCTAAGGCCGCGGGTTCGAATCCCGGCCAATTCACTTAATTTTTTGTACATATTTTTTTATGACTTTTTTTTGTTTATTTTTTGTTTTTTTAATATTTAATAATTATTTTATATAAAATTTTATATTAATAATTAGATAAACCATAAATAGGCTAAAAACATCAAAATTTTTATAAAAACCCTCTGATACAAACAAAATACAAACGTTTTTATTTCTATTTTTTGCTTCGATTTAAAAAAATTTATAAAAAGATTTTTAAACCATTTTATTTCTCATATATTAAGACAATTTTATACATAATTTCCCTTTGAGTGCAACTATTTTAGGTCATAACTTATAATAATTTATAAAAAAAAAAATTAATAAACTATTTTCCTTAAAATTTTTAAAATTAAGCTAAAGAAATTTAAAATATTTTTTAATAAAAAAGCGAAATAAAATCCCAAATGCAAATTTGCCAGCTAAACGTTTTTGTAGAAATAAAACACATGCAGTTCTAGTGATTTCTTTTAACGATTTGTTGAAATTCTTTTCTTTCACCTCTTCACCTTTTATACCCAAACAACAAACACATACAAAGACTTGTCATTTAAATAAAAACCAAACAAATCTCTAATAAACGAAAACTGTTTATTTAATTCTATCAACGATGATTCCGCATGACCTTAACAGCTCAATTGTCTAAACGCTATGTCACAAATGCTGTTTTTCTCTAAGGCCGCGGGTTCGAATCCTACACCCGCTCAATTCAACTTTTTTTTTGTACATTTTTTTTTTATTTTCTTAAGACTTTTTTTTTTGTTTTTTTTTTTACATTTAATAATTAATTTAAATAAAATTTTATATTAATAATTAAATAACCCATAAATAGGCTAAAAACATCAAAAATTTTATAAAAACCCTCTGATACAAACAAAATACAAACGTTTTTATTTCTATTTTTTGCTCCGATTTAAAAAAATTTATAAAAAGATTTTTAAACCATTTTATTTTTCATATATTAAGAAAGTTTTATACATAATTTCCCTTTGAGTGCAACTATTTTAGGTCATAACTTATAATAATTTATACAAAAAAAATTTATAAACTATTTTCCTTCAAATCTTTAAAATTAAGCTAATGAAATTAAGAATATTTTTTAATAAAAAAGCGAAATAAAATCCCAAATGCAAATTTGCATTTGTAGAAATAAAACACATGAAGTTCTAGTGATTTCTTTTAACCTCTTCACCTTTTATACACGAACAACAACCACTATTCTAGAGCTGTAATATGACTTATGGATACGTCTTATATAGCAAAAGATCGAAAACCTTTAGTATAACATATTTGCTGAAAAAACTCGGAAATATAGGTTCAGATACAAAAAAGTCATGCCCAAAACATACATTTTTTTAAATACCTATTTTCTGGAACCATAAATCTTCCCGAGTCCAAGTTTTATCACCAAACTAAATGGGTAATTTCCTCTTAAAGGCGTCCGTATATAAATCTGTCCATTCCATATATGTCCATATATAAACTTCAGTTTTTTCCCATCCATGGTGAATGGTATATAGGATTCAGCATAGCCGAATTTAGCCGCTCTTACTTGTTTTTTTTTAAACAAAAATTTCTATATTTTCACAAAATATTTTAATTTTTGTTTGAAAATATCACTGCTCCCCTAATATCTTTCAAGAATCATAAAAAGTACAAAAACAAAAAATAAGCTATAAAAACTTTAAGTGTTGGTTTAAATTTTCTCGTTATTTCCGTTGCTGACTGACTGAAAGGTTTTGTTGTTCTTTCGAAGACTTAATATAAAAAGCCATCAAACTGCAAGAGGTAATAGTTAGACGACTACAATAGGCTGTTGCATAAAAATACTTTTTTTTCAAATTTTCACCACAACAACAAACTCTAAAGGATAGGCAAAGTCAGCTAGTAAAGAGAATAAATAATAATGAAAGTGATATGAATAAGAAAGCAAAGTGGAATCTGGTAAACCCTATTTATTGTAAAAACAAAACTTAACATGTAAATCCGCCATCAAATATACCATTAAGTTCTGATAAGCACCAGAAAATTGTTGGGACTTTACAGTCATTTATGTATCTAGAATCATTTTTGGTGGACTTATCTATTGTAAATGCTCCTCAGAATATACATGGTGCCCCATCTTTTATGTCGGTATGTGAATATTACATAATTTAAAAAAACAACTTATTTTCAAATGTTTAATATTTTTGTTTAATTTGTTTTTTTTTTCAATTTATTTGCACTACGTTGTGAATACAAAATCAATCAAATGTGTGCCTCTATTAGAAATGGCAAAATGTGTTTTCTTTGCTGAATTTCCCATTACTTTTTCATAACTTTTATTAAAACCTATGGCTACGCAAATGATATTTTTATCTCTTTTTTTGGTTGGGATGAGAGAACAATTTCTGACCGTCAGCAACATGCTATGAACCATACTCTAAAGTGCTGTTAAGAAAAGGCTCTGTCCGTGAATCCATCCAACACGATCCTGGTACCAAAAAAAAAGGTTATCGGACTATCCGTGAACCCATCCAAGATGATCCTGGTACCGTTGACTAAACGTAGGAAGCTCCACTTGGTGGATCGGACGATTAATAGCATAATCGTGGTTTTTTGACTTGACGTTGTTATGTATTTTGAGGTTTCTCTTGATAAAACCCTTACCTGGAACCAACATCACGATTCAGTGGATTTTTGGTAAGACTTGGAGCCTAAGATCTTAAATGCTCTACAGGTATTCTAGCACTGTTGTGAGAAAAATTGTGGTCCAAGGTGACGCAAATGTATCAAAAAGGGATGTTTAACAGGTTCTATCGCTTAGCCTGTGTGCGGACAAGTCGTATCCGAGTAACGCCATTGGTGTCAGGAATTGACGAGTTGGTCATATTTGTGAGGGGCTTATGGACCAACAAATCTTGGAAACCTGATCTGGGGCCCCAGGTGTGGTTGACCGGCGACTCACACGAATCAATGGGGATACCGGGGCTTTCGTTTGTGGACCAAATTTTAAACTTGCCTTTCCGATGGGTAAGTACCCGTCGATATTCCAGGCGCAAATCTTCGCATTCGATAGCGGAATGTTTGAGAAGGGGCACAAGGAGGAGACTTATTTATGTTGCTTTTGACAGTCAAGCGGCAATTAGGGCATCAATGGCTTATGGCGTGTCGCTTAGACTTATCCTGCACTGCCGGATTCCTGGCCACGAGGGGCATGTGAGCAAAAGACGTGCTGAGAGGGTGGCCAACTGCGGGTTCCGTCGAAATGATTCATTGACCCTGAATCTTTCTGTGGTGTACTTGCGGAGTACATTAGACCGCTAATTGCTGGAGTGCTGCCATCTTGTGGAAATTCAAGGAGACATATTTCCCTGAACATGAGGGACTAAAAGAACTCAACGGTATTTCTTATCTTACACTGTATCTTTAGGTACCTGTCTCTAGATTCTGCGAATTAACCGTTAAGACAGCGGAACATATACTTTTTGTATGTCCCAGTCTTCACGGCAGAATACTACAATTCCTTGCAAATCTGGAAATCTGTGCCTAGTAGGATGAATGGCTGCACACAAGATAAATTTTTGGTCGCCGTGCATAGGACGTTTCTAATTTCATATATGAAGCTTTCGGGTAACAAGTGGGTGCGAACTGGCTAAAATAAATCTAAACAAATTCAGTTTTCCAATTTATTATTAAATTTTACAATATTTTTAAAATTCCTTTTTAAAGAAATTTCAAAACCTTTTGTCACAGGGCCTTAACACAAAAAAGTAATTTTAAAAAATTTACAAGACAAAGGAATAATTTAATATACTCTCGAATTTCACTGTGAAGGGTAAACAACAACGAAAAGAAAAAAAAAAAAAACAAAATGAAAATAAAGAAAATATATTTAACAATATAATGGAGGGAAAACCCGACATTACGTGATAGTTATGCATATTATGAAATATTTTTATTGGCTTTAATGGTGGAAAAGAAGAAAGTATGCATAATTTTCTGCTGCCTACTTTTTTTTTTTTTAATTTTGCATACAACTTTTAAGTTGGCGGTGTAGTTTAATGTTGTAAACGTGCAAGTGCATGTAGTACAACAATATGAAAGGAAAAGGAAATCCACGTAACATAACTATTCTGTAGGTAGAGAAGACGTTAACAACAGAAGCATTTTCATTTTCTCTTCAATTTCACAATGTGGTGGAAAATATGTACTTGTAGCATTGTAAATTTATACCTAATTTAGGAAAATGTGTTTTTCTTTTTGTAACTTTTATTCTGTGACCTGCAAAATAAGGTCATATTTTAAAAATCTATGATTTTAAATGACCGGAAATATGAAGACTTGTAAATGCCACAATAGTTGTCACCTGCTTATGTCTGTCAGTCAGCAGTAACAACATCAGCCATTAAGTTATCATCATTATTATCAATATTAACAATGACGACGATATAATTACAATATGTTGACCTACATAATCAAGGTGTATAAAGTGTAATGGATAATTGAGTGAGAGACCTTATCCTACTTACCTCTAAATAGCACTTTATTAAATGTACTTGTTATAATGCGCAATTCTGGATTTGGTGTTTCACCAATTTGTACCATTAGCGAAAGACCAACAATGCCCTGGGATTTATGTTGAGCTTCGGACATATTATGATACAATTCCTTATTGAAGCCATATATTTGTATCTGTAAAATAATTATAATCGCTTGATATACTTTTTAATTTATTTAATTTACTTGCAATTACTTACCTCTCCGGGAAAACTGTATCCTTGTATATAATGTTCTGATCCTCGTGTATTTTCTGTACCATAGTGTATATATATTTCTTCAAATTGATATTTATATGCCAAAGGACCACCCGATATATTGACATGTTGTTTTGTGTCTTTGTCAACGCGAAAGACAAGCGATTGACCTGTATTGTGTAGTGTACCGGAAACCTAATGATAACAGAGAATTGCATACAGATACATATAATAAAATAGTGGGAAAGGGTATCATCATACGTCGGAATTTGTTGTTTTAATTGTCTGTTGTATTTTTTTTTACTGCGCTTTATGAACAAACATAATTTTTCGTTATTTTTTTTTCTTGTATTGACTTACCTTGTGTTTGTCTATGTGTAGTGGCCGTAGAAAAGGATCAAATAGCAATTTATCTGGTACAATATCGATGGGTGACTGTCGTCTACCTTTGTTGCACATATTCCATTGTGGATTTATAAGGCCCCAAAAACCAGGTCCTGAAAAATGAAAACAAAAATTTAATGTATTAATATTGAAAACAAACTTTTAGTGTGATGCGAAAAATAAATATATAGTGTGAATGCTGAATATTTAGCGTGATGAGGCTAAAATTCAGTTGTATTAAACGAATGTTGTGGAAACCAATATTAAGTTGTATTCTTCGATTTCATAGTTATAGAAACTGCATTTCAGTTAGAAACTGACAAAATTTTTCTCCTTGACTATAAAAATGTATTCTGAATAAATTTAGAAAGATTGAATGACGGAAAGGCGGTATGCAGCCAACCTAAAGCTAATTGGTGTTTTTAAAGGTGTATAACTTTTACTTCAAATAAAACTCTGTGCTGTTTTTTCAAATTGAAAATATTTTTCAATTGCAATACATTACACTGTAAGTAAAATTTCAACTTTTGAAATGACACATGAATACCCCGAGACACGTAAACTTATATAATTCAGTGGCGACCCCTGTTTTGAAGAGTCAGGTCATTCTAACAAGATACTTAGGTTTTATTTGTGTATTGTCTCAAAAAATTTTTTGATTAAATTTTACTGAAAACACTTCGAAAACTCTTTTGCAATGACTGTATTTATTGATTTTTTTTACTTATTAACTATTTATTAATATATTTTTTCGTTTGTAATCAAATAAAATAAAATGTCATAAAGTCATTAAAATCTGTTGCAATAATATTACGTATACGCATTGGTGTACTTTAACTCAAACTACACACATCCTAGTGTAGAACTAATATAATTATTTTTTAAACCACAAATAATTATAACTCTTTACCTTCCAGATTAATTTTAAAATAATAGTAATAATTAAGTCATTGGAAAATAATTTTCAATGTCTTTCCGTTATTAATAACCAATTTATTCTTTGAGCTTATGGTTCGTTTTTTACAAAAATATTATTTATTTTAAACTAAATTAATGTTTTGAAAAAATTTTGAAAAATTTCAGTCAAATAAATATTTCCTAGGTAAAATATATACCAGAGTAAGCTAAAAAAATAAAACAAACAAATAATTGTAATAATAAATAAAAATGTAAATATATACAAAAATAAATAAATAAATAATTAACAATATAAAAATCTAAATATACTAATATACTAATACAATGAATTAATATATTATATAATATTTCTTATGTATTAAATATCTATAATTTTCAATATCTGCCTTAGAATTAATTCTATGTGTTGTTGGTGTATTAATAATCTGTAACATTTCCATTATATTACGATGTTTATAATTATTATCTGTATTTAAAACCGATACATTTTCAAATAAGATAATGTTCTCTTTTTTGAATTAATATTTCTATATCTTTGATCTGATTTATGTACAGCTATTCTAGTTCTTAATTTGTTTTTTACGTTGTACCTATATATACTTTATCACAATTCTCTATGTCTCTTCAACTGCATGGTATTTTATAAACTATATTAGACATGTCTAATTTTTATATCTTATGTTTTGTCTCACTATTTAATTAATTTATAGTATTGTATGATTTAATATCTTCAAGTCACAAATAAGTTTTTCGTGTACAGAATTATGTGAAAAATTGTCAGGAAAAAGTTATTTTATTATGCTCGAAAAAAATTAAATTTTAACTGTCATAATTAGCCGAATAAAATATTCGAAATTGAACCTTCCTAACATACTTTAAGGAAGATGGTTGCGGTATACATGTGTTTGCATTTGGTTTTAATTACTACATTCCAAATAAATAGAAATCAAATAAAAATTAAAAAAAAATCGTTAGTCTTTATATGGTTTATTTTAATTGAAATGTCTGCACCTCTAAAAACTCCCTTTACATGTGATGCCCGGCCCATAATCATGGTACATATTCAACCAATAAATTTAAAAGGCAAATATTAATATTGCGATTTTTGTAGTTTTTTAAATAAATGGTGTTCTAAGAAGAACGAAATTTTTAAATTTTAAATAAAACACAGATATTTAAAAAAAAATCGTGAAACTTTATTATATCGTAAAGTAGACAGAATGAGGTTATGTATGGAATAATATATCGTGCAGATGGCCGCCGCGGCTTTGCTGGCATGCACGCTATCTTTTAATGAAATTTTCAATGACCGTTTTGCATGAATGCTGCGGTATTTCATTAAGGCTTGAGTCGTCGTCGGCTTATTCGCGTAAACCATCGACTTCAAAAAACCCCAAAGAAAAAAATCTAATGGTTTTAAATCGCACGATCTAGGCGGCCAATTCTGATCTCCAAAACGCGAAATAACACGACCGGGAAATGACTGATGCAGCAATTGAATTGTTTCTCTGGCTGTATGACATGTGGCGCCGTCTTGTTGGAACCACATGCCCTCCACATTCATTTCTTCAATTCTAGGCAAGAAAAAACTGGTTATCATTTCACGATACCGAACACCATTGACTGTTTGCGCTTGACCTGCCTCATTTTCATAAAAAAAGGTCCAATGATTCCTCCAGCCCAAAAACCACACCACACAGTGACACGTTGAAGATGCATTTGCTTCTCGTCAATCACTCGAGGATTTTCCTCACCCCAAACGCGACAATTCTGCCTATTGACGAAGCCATCAAGATGAAAATGGGCCTCGTTACTGAAGATGATTTTATCGGCAAAATCAGCATTTTCATGTTGTCTCTCCAATACCCAATTAACGAACTCCCTTCGCTGTCCATGGTCAGCTGGCTTCAGTTCCTGAGTCAATTGAACTTTGTATGCATGAAGATGCAAATCTTTCGTCAAAATTCGCTGCAAAGTGGATTTGGAGACACCAATTTGCTGAGCTCGGTGTCGAATTGAGGTGGATGGAGTTTGAGCGACATCATCACGTACAGCTGCGACATTTTCGGTCGATCGACCTGGTCGATGGCGCGTTGTTGCCTTTACATCACTAACAGACCCAGTTTCGGCAAATTTATCCATTAATCTCTTTACAGTTGACTCTTTTGCGAACTGTAGCCGCAAAACTTTCACCATTTTGGTAAAACAATTTCACAATGAGAATGCGTTGTTCATTCGTGTAGCGCTCCATTTTAACTAACCTCGTACCTTCTACTAGCAAACAATAACAATTGTTCAAATGTCAAACAATGACACTTCGAATGTTGCCAGATTTAAAAATTGCGTTCTTCTTGGGACACCCTTTATTTCTACAAAATTGATAATTGAATATAAATAAATAAATTATGTATCGTTTGATTTTTAATGAAATTTTTGTGTGATTGCCTTTACATCTAAGATATTAAAACCTACACTTAAAATAGTTTTTAAGTTAAAATAACTGAAAATACCATTTACAATAAGAAACCGGCCTACTTAAGAAACCGGTCTACCTAATTTTCATATAAATCAAATGGCTTTTGTTATTTAGTTTTTAATGTTGTTTAAACAACTGAGATAAAAAAAAAATAATTTGATCAGTTAGTGTGTGTTTATAAAGTTCTTGTAACTTGAATTCAAATAAATTTTTATATAAACAAACAATTAAAAAAAAAAAACAAAATAGAATTGTTTGAATATTTTTTATTTTTTTTTGAAGCAGACAGCAAACAAAATTTAAATTTGTAATAACTTTTTCGAAGACCATTTTCGTTTAGTGGCTAAATTTTTATTAAATTTCAAGCAAATGAAAAAATAAATGAAACTGAAAAAAAAACGGGTAAAGAACAGTAAATCTTTTCAAACAAATGTAAAAAAAGTTAATATTAATATTTCTTTGAAAATAACTGAAAATACCATTTACAATAAGAAACCGATCTACTTAAGAAACCAGTCTACTTAATTTTTATATAAATCAAATGGCTTTTGTTATTTATTTTTTAATGTCGTTTAAACAACTGAGATAAAAAAAAATAAATAATTTGATCAGTTAGTGTGTGTTTATAAAGTTCTTGTAACTTGAATTCAAATACATTTTTATATAAACAAACAATTAAAAAAAAAAAAACAAAATAGAATTGTTTGAATATTTTTTATTTTTTTTTGAAGCAGACAGCAAACAAAATTTAAATTTGTAATAACTTTTTCGAAGACCATTTTCGTTTAGTGGCTAAATTTTTATTAAATTTCAAGCAAATGAAAAAATAAATGAAACTGAAAAAAAACGGGTAAAGAACAGTAAATCTTTTCAAACAAATGTAAAAAAAGTTAATATTAATATTTCTTTGAAAATAACTGAAAATACCATTTACAATAAGAAACCGATCTACTTAAGAAACCAGTCTACTTAATTTTTATATAAATCAAATGGCTTTTGTTATTTATTTTTTAATGTCGTTTAAACAACTGAGATAAAAAAAAATAAATAATTTAATCAGTTAGTGTGTGTTTATAAAGTTCTTGTAACTTGAATTCAAAAAAATTTGTATATAAACAAACAATTAAAAAAAAAACAAATTGGAATTCTTTGAATATTTTTATTTTTTTGAAGCAGACAGCAAACAAAATTTAAATTTGTAATAACTTTTTCGGAGACCATTTTCGTTTAGTGGCTAAATTTTTATTAAATTTCAAGCAAATGAAAAAATAAATGAAACTGAAAAAAAACGGGTAAAGAACAGTAAATCTTTTCAAACAAATGTAAAAAAAGTTAATATTAATATTTCTTTGAAAATAAATGTATATTCCTTTATTTTTGAATGAAACGGAACATTTTTTTACTAAGCTGCAAACAGTACACTACATAATATTCTGAGTGTAAAGATTTTATTTGAGAATAAATTTTTTTTAACAAATTCATTAAAACCGTTTTCAATAAGATGCAATTTTAAAACTTATACAAACTTTAAAATTTTTATTAACAGACGAGGCACTCGTTGGGTTAAATTAATTTGACTACCATGAAAAGTTTTAATTTTTTATCGAAATATCAATTTATTGTATTAGTATTCTTACGTATATATTTGGGACACCTAAACGTATGATTAATTAAATAAGTATATGTACAGACGTACCAACTGATAATAAAATACACATTTCAATTTTTATTAAATATTTGCGATACACAATATTTTTGCCAAATCAAAGTCAAGTAAATCCATTTAAATTTCTGGGTGGATTGAAACTTAGGCTTAATCTATTTTTAAAAATTGAAGAAATTAAAAAAAAATTTCCGAGTTGATTAAAAAGTTAAATTAACTGTTTTACTAAAAATCAGCAGCCAAGGATTTTAGAATTTCTAGAGATATTTGTAAGATTAAATTACAAATTCAATTAGAAATTTTCGTTGTCGTCTACACAGAGAAAACAGATTCTGTAGTGCATCACCCTCTACTCTTGCCAACTGAAAAGTTTTGTTGCAACAATCGAAACCAAATAAATTCCTCATTAAATTTAAAAATATGGTTTCAACTGAAATTCTATTGCATTAACCGAAGTTCAGTTTCCACAACCAAGTATGTCCGTGGTTTCAACCGAACCATTTGGTTTACAAGAAATTCGGTTATCACGATGAATCTGTTTTTTCTGTGTGGAAGCGTTATTCAAATCCTTAAATATCAAAGAAAATACAAAAACAACAACGAAAATAATATCACAATTTGCTTTGTCAACTACCGAAATTTTTTTATTTATTTTTCATTTGCCAAAAATTTATTTTCAATGATTTTATTAAAACACTTAATATAAAATGAAAAACTTAATACAGTAAAACTTTTTTTAAATTAATTCTCGGTTAATACCAACTAATTTGTAAGTACCGGCGTTTGGCTTAAATTTTCATACAAAACCATCTATTAATACGAACTCGTTTAAAACGAACTCTAGGTTAAAACAAACAAACAAAAGTTGATACAATTTTCTGTTTCCAATTAAAAAATTTAAACTGAGTCTATCACAGTTTATTTGAGAAATACAATGAAAGGACTTAAATAATTTTTGAAATTGTTTTTAGAAACTTTAAATATTTTGTGGATAATTCAAATTTATTTAGCACATTTTACTCCTGAATCTCCCTTTTAACGAACTATTCTTTCTATTCCCTCGGGTTGCACCTTAATTGTCTTTTACTGTAATAAAAAATGAAAATTCTACGAACCGAAATTAAAATCGAAAACATAAAAATTTACATACAATTTTTATGTAGCGGCATTCTTAAGAGATCGTCTATTAAGTATTAGGAAATTGGAGTTTAAAATTAAAAGAATTTCAAACAAGTTATTTAATTTTAATATACTTTGAAGGTGTACCAAGATAATAATTTGTTATGAATATCCTGCTAACTGCCTGAATACGCCACTGACAACAGTGGTGCTTTATTTTTATAATGAAAGTATGTACAAAATTTTTTAACAACTGGCAATTATTTAATCATTTAAATTAAATTTACTACTTTTTAATTGATATACTACGTACAATATATAAAAAACCTGTTTATACATTTTTACAATTTTTAAAAGAATGCTTTTTGTTATTATTTTCAGGAAATTGATTTTTAACTCTTTTTATTCAAAACAAAAAATAAATAATTTTTTTTTGTGGGATACTTTCAAAACCAAAGTATATTTATACATGTATATGTAATAGGGTTATAACTTTATGCATTTTCGCAAATATCATAAATTGTATAATATCACTTTTACGCCATCGTTAAGTCTATGTAGATTGTAGATGATATAAGATTTGCAAACTTATGATGGTTCTTATAGTGGGGTAGAATGGGAGGATTCGTCACACGCAGAGAAAAACATTATTAGGGTAATCATATTCGAAGAGCATCATATATTTTTTGGGATTATAATTGTGCCAACAATAGTCGAACTATAATATAGTTATCATATTATGGAAATGAAATAATCATAATTATACCATAACATGGTCAATATAATTATATTATGATTCTTAACAATGAAAAAGTCCTTTCAATGTAAGAGTTATTTTTAAAGAAATGTTTTTCCTAAAGAAAAAATTTGATATTAAGGACTTTTCCATGAAATTTATTTGATTTCATGGCCTTTTTATAGAAAAATAATTGAAAAGATTTTTAATTTCCTAGGACTTTTTAACAAAAAAAACATAGATTCTATGGACTTTTTCTAATAGAAAAATTCTTAGATTCTAAGGATATTTTTTTAGACTATTTATAGGTATAGATTTTTTATTGGCATAATTTTTTTATAGGTATAGTATAAAATTTCTATCAAAATTTGTCCTTAGAATCTAATTATTTTTCATGATGTAAATTACTCAGAATATATGAACTTTTATCAAAGAAACAGTTTGCAGAATCTGAGAACTTTGCTTTAAGGAAAAGTCGATAGAATCTAATAATATTTCTATTAGCAAAATTTCTAAAAATCTAGTATTTTGTATAAGAAATCTTTTCGTTCAAAACAATTTTTCTACAGACTTTTTCTTATAAAAAATATTTTTTTTTAATATTCTGAGTAATTTTTACAAACAATTTTTCTACAGACTTTTTCTTATAAAAAATAATTTTTTTAATATTCTGAGTAATTTTTACAAACAATTTTTTTACAGACTTTTTCTTATAAAAAATATTTTTTTAATATTCTGAGTAATTTTTACACTTTTATCTAAGAAACAGTTTGCAGAATCTGAGAACTTTGCTTTAAGGAAAAGTCGATAGAATCTAATAATATTTCTATTAGCAAAATTTCTAAAAATCTAGTATTTTGTATAAGAAATCTTTTTGTTCAAAACAATTTTTCTACAGACTTTTTCTTATAAAAAATAATTTTTTTAATATTCTGAGTAATTTTTACAAACAATTTTTCTACAGACTTTTTCTTATAAAAAATAATTTTTTTAATATTCTGAGTAATTTTTACACTTTTATCTAAGAAACAGTTTGCAGAACATTCATTTATTTTTCAAAGAAATATCTATATTAACTTTTTTATACATTCATTCGAAATAATTTACTATCATTTACCATTTTTTTTCAGTTTCATTTATTTTTTTCATTTGTTTGAAATTTAATAAAAATTTACCCACAAAACGGAAACTTGTGGTTTATTTGTGTCCGTAACAGTTATTACAAATTTAAATTTTGTTTGCTGTCTGTTTCAAAAAAAAATATTCAAAAAATTTCAATTTGTTTTTTTATTTAAAATGGTTGTATATATACAAAATTTTTTAATACAAATTACAAGAAATTCATAAACACACATACATATACAACATTCATACAAAAAGTGTTTATAGCTTCATATGTATACATACATTTTGTATTGTAAGAGTATAATAAAAAAAAAAGTACAAAAACGGAAATAATTTCAAATAAATAAAAAAACATTTATTTTTTAAGGATTGGTAGGTAAAATTTTAACATTTATTTTAACTGATTATATCATTTATTTCTTACGGATGTGTCAGTTGATTAATCAACATTTAAAAATAAATAGCAAATGGCATTTATTTTAAATGAAAATTAAGTAGACCGGTTTTTAAATGAAATATCATTTCTTTTAAATGATATTTTCAGTTATTTTAACTTACAAACTTCTTTAAGTGTATATTTAAAAAGGGATCCAAAGTGAAGATACCGATTCATGTCTAAAAAGAGGACATCCACTTAAAATAGAACTAAAAAGGTTTTTTAGTTCTAAAAATCCACCCTAAAAACAATTAAAATTTAACATTAAAAGTAAAAAAAAATTAAGTAAAAAAAAAATTGACCAAAATATTTTTCAAAACAGAAATTACCAAATTAAAACAAAATGATTAATTCGTTTTTTGAAAAATATAATCAAAATTTTTTATGCTCGATAAGAAAAATAAATTCAAAGCTTTTTACTAATATTAATAATATTTAGTAATTTTTTTTGTTGATTTTAGCAAACAGATTTTAAATTTCACTTTACTAGACTTTTTGTAAAGTAGCGGCTACTAATTTTTCTACTTATTTCATTGTACTACACGCCAGCAGACATGTGTTGCTAAGATTAGCAAAAAATACAAATAAAACAGTTCAAAAATAAAAATAATAATAATAATAGACAATTAGAATATATGTTGTAACTATTCATTTCGAGTGTTAAAAAAAATTTCATTAAGATGTTTAAGAGCTGATATTCTTTTAAATCAATAAATAAATAAATTTCAATAATTATAAGAAATAAACAAAATTATGAAAACGGTTATTTATAAGGCACAAGCGCCAGAACAACAAGTGGGTTAGTATCGCCAGCATAAATTGGTAATATACGCACGTATACGTAATATTAATTAAATACAAAGTGATGTATTGTAAACAAGGGAACATTTATTTTCTTTCTATCAATTAAAAACGAACGAACTTTTTTGACAGATTTTTGTTGAAATTTATATTTTTAACTAAAAAGTTATATATATGTATAATAGCATAAGTTATATATAAAACAGCTACACGGCGAAGTTACTCCATAAATTGGGTAGTTAAGATGTTTTGAGTTACTGAAAGTCATAAAAAAATAAAAATAAATATAATTAATATTTTCAAAATACTAATTAATGCTGAGATATGTGGGTTTTAAGATTAAAGTGTGATGATTTGGTAATGTCGCAGAGTGGGTTGAGCGGCAGTGTTAAGTTTATGATACAGTATTTGAATGGAATAATAAATCACGTGTAGAAGTATTTCAGAGTTACTTTTGAACTCATTACTTTTGGGCTCATCGCGAACAATAGTAATTAAGATAGTAAATAGGCAGGTAAGTAGTTGATACCCTGGTTTTGCTGGGAATATTGTATTTTTTTATATAAGGTCCGCCAAATAACTTTTTTTTCTTGAAAATGCTATAAAAAAAACTACTGAATATTTTCTCAAATTTCTTTTCTTATTTGAAAGTACAATCCTTCCGGTTAATAATGGAAGATAATTTCAATCAAATGGCTGCCTCAGCTGGCCGTTACAGTCAATGGCGATCGTTATCGGGCCATGTTGAAAGAATTTTTGTTCACAAAAATTGAATAGGAGGATATTGGCAACATTTGGTTTCAACAGGACGGCGCTACGTGCCACACAGCCGAAGCTACACTCGATGTTTTGCGCCCTGTTTAAATGAAATTATTTTCCATTATTAACCGGAAGGATTGTACTTTCAAATAAATAAAGAAATTTGATAAAATATTCAATAGTTTTTTTTTTATAGCATTTTCAAAAAAAAAAGTTATTTGGCGGACCCTATAGAATTAGTAAACATTAGTTAATGTCGATAGAACTTTTATCTTTAAAAAATAACACAATGAATTTTAATGTAAACAATTTTTTATTCGAAAATTCAATACACGGCTTTAACATTTCGGGTATATGGCCACCGCGGCTGTTCTTGACGAAGCGCAAATCAGTCAAATCAGTGATTTCACGTATCCCCACAGGAAATAATCGAGAGGTGTGAAATCGCACGACCTTGGAGGCCAATTGACAGGTCCATTTCTCGAAATTTATATATCGCCAAATTTTGATTTCAACCATTGACTGATTGAGGTCGCCCTACGGTACGTGGTGCCATGCTGTTCAATCCACATCTAGCTCGGATCAGTGTCATCTATATTTTCAATAAAAAAAAAATCCATTGACCCTTACACTAGCTCTGGCTACATTTTGGAAAAAACATGGGATCAATTTGAACGAATTGATGACTTATTTTCAAAGTAAATCTGGATAATTTGGTATCGTTGTTTAAACCCCAACCTATTTATGATGATTTTCCAGAGTATACTGATCATAAATGTCAAAAAGTGACCTTTCGTAAGTTCTATTGGGTTTAAATAAACGTCCATTATAAAAAAAAAAATTAAAAACATCCTACTTAGGTGAAATTATGAGAAATCAGAAATATAAGCTGTTGCATACTATTATTCGGGTAAACATTGAAGGAAGAGAGGAAAAAACGAAATGACATGGATCAATAATATTTGTAAAGCTTCTAAATGAAATGAGAAAAAGAGAGGTATTTGAAGAAATATTACAACATTTATAAATTATTAGAGATATGTATAATAATTATTTTTAACTTTTATTTAACCTTTTTTTTTGTCTTAAATTTTTGAGCTTAAGCTTGATTTTTTATAAATAAAGTTATTATTTATTTTTCAATATTTTGCTACTGTTGGTCAAATAAAAATGTTTTTTAGAGTATACATATATATACCAGCAAACAAAAATAATTTAAACAAAAGTATAACAAACAAAATAACCATTAACAATATAAGAACCTAAATCTGTATCATAAGTTTATATGTAAATAAAATGAAATTAAATTGGTCGCCAATATTCGAAAAGGATAGGCAAATAAAGAAGAAGAAGTTAATAAAAAAAACAGTATTTAAAAATTTATAAAATATTTTTAATTATATACAGGTTGGTTGAAAAGTTCCTGCGCTCGAAATGAAAGAATACTGCTTTTGTTACGAAATATATTTTTTTATTCAATATGATCTCCTAGAAGCTCAATTTTTTCCCATTCTAATAATGGTTTTCCGGAAGCTCTGCAAAATAACCGTCTACAGCTGCTATGGCCTCTTCATTCGATGAAAAATGCTTTCCACGAAGGAATTGTTTGAGATTTCTGAAGAGATAGTAGTCACTGGAAGCCAAATATGGTGAATACAATGGATGTTCAAGCAATTCAAACTTTAATTCTTTGAATTTAGCCATCGTCAAAACATTTTTGTGAGCAGGTGCATTGTCTTCATGAAAAATAATTTTTTTTTCTTTAAACCAGGTCTTTTCTCACGAATTTTTTCATCCAGCTGATCCGAAAGGCTGCAATCATATTCAAGGTTGATTGTTTTACCTTTCTGAAGATAATCAACAAAATTCCTTTTGCATCCCAAAAAACTGATGCCATAACTCTCTTTGCTGATCGTTGTGACTTCACCTGCTTTGGAGCTGAACAACCAGCTTTAGTCCACTGTAAACGTTCTTGTATCAATATACGATCATTGTGGTAGATCCAAGTCTCATTCATAGTTATAAAACGACGCAAGAATTCGTTTTATTCGGCTTAAAACGCTCCAAATTACGCTGAGAAATTTGTTTTCGATCCAGTTTTTGTTGAATTGTTAATGTGTGCGGCACAAACTTTCCAAACCGGTTTTTCATACGTAATTCTTCATCTAAAATATGGAGTACTCGTTCGTCTGAGATGCCTATGGCATTAGCAATTTCACGCTTAGTCAAACTTGGATCTTCACTAACCATATTATGTACCTGCTCAATGATTTCTGCTGTGGTTGCAGTTTTTGGTCGTGCTTCGCGTGGATCGTCTTCAAGGCTGGTACGACCACGTTTAAATTCACCAGCCCAAAATTCAATGGTGCGTTTTGAAGGTGAGGACTCCTCATACACTTCTAACAATTGTTCATAAATTTCCTTTGCTTTTAAACCTTTCAAAACAAAGAACCTAATGACTGCACGATATTAAATTTTTTCCATATTAAAAAAAATCAATGACACGTCAACTTCAAATGGCTTGTAAACAAAGAAAGAATTGACAGAATGACTTGCAACTTTGCATGTGTTGTCAGGACAGTTATACCAACTTGAGAAAAAAAAAGTTTGGAGCTTGCAGTGCCATCTCTTGGTGAGCGCAGGAACTTTTCAACCAACCTGTATATTATTTTTTTAAGAATTTTTTTCATAATTAAAATTAAAGGTTTTCCGTGTCCTTTATAATCATTTTCATCATCTTTAATATCTTCATTCATCTCTTCTTCATGTGAAATCTTGAGCAAATTAGTAAATCTGCCATCTGTGGCAGATTTACTAATCTGGTGGTAATTTAAGGATCTGAACAATCTTTATTTCAATTCTTCAGACTGCATTAACAAGAAAAGAGTTCACTGTAATATTAGAGCTTCCGCAGATAGTTGACCTTTCGTGAATAAGGCATATTTTACTATTTCTGGCCTGTGAATAAAGAATTTGTGTTATGAAGGAGGCATATTTTACGGGAAGAGTTTAACAAAATGTCTGGCTGTCTGGTGAGTATATTCTCTTAATTTTTCTACGTGAATCTCGTAAACACAAAAATAATTACACTCTAAAAAAATGACTTTAAATTTTCCACTGTAAAGTGTGTAACATTTTATTTAAAATAACACAGAATGTATACATTTACACACAAATGCTTTTTATTTTTTGTAAAACACTTTTGTTTGTTAGTAAATATTTCTAAAAAGTTATAAACATTATTATTTTAAAACCAACACATTATGTGTGTAAAATTATCTTATTGTACCTAAATTTAAATTGTAGGCACCTAATGCGTAATCATACGTACTATGAACTGTAGTTTAAGAATTGTCAATAAATAATTAGTGAAAATAACAAAATATCTAAAAAGCAAACTAAAAAGTATCCTTTAATATTAAAGGTTCTAAATTAAAAAAAAATAAAATAAGTAACGCAATGTCTAAGTGTAATATTTGCAGCATTTCACGTGAATTCTGCATCAACTTTCGTAAGTTGTGCAGAAGCAGCTAGATTTTGAAAGAACCGTCTGGCAGTGTTGCCATTATTAGGATTTCCAAAGCATGGATTCGGTTGGTCACCGATCAGTCCAGTTTTCTCCCCCTTAGCCCTTTTTGTTACTTCAACAAGTTTTTTTTATCATCATAAGACCTAGCCTGCCATTTTATATTGGAATCTTACTAAAGCTTTAAATTTTTGGCGATTTTTTATTTTTTTTTCCTTTAAGTACATATAATCATGTCGGAAATTTATCGGTGATATTTTGAAAATATTTTTAGAAATCGCTTAAAATATTTTAGAAATTAGAATTAGCGCAAATGATGTTTTTTGTCCAAAATGACCCAAGAAAAATTATTTTTAATGATCAGTTCACTATTCCTAATGTATGTATTGTGATGCCATGTATTTTTTTTTTTTGCATATAAAAAGTTATATCCCTACTATATACATAACATACATGTTACCAATTTACAATGTGGTTTTCATGTTTTTCATACATTTTAGTCTGTTCTGTTTTATTTCAATGTTATTGTTACTTTTCAATTCAAATTTCTCTCTTTGTATAATAATAATAACAAAAAAATTTTAAAAAAATTAATAATAAAAACTTTTGTTGCTGTTGAATGACGGTCTGTCATTTTTTATATTCGTTTATACATTTTATGTCTGTTAGTTTGTCTGTCTGTGATTATAAGTGTATTTTCATTAAATATTTAACATTTTGTTGTTATTGTTGTGAATCTACCTTAACACTTTTTATTCAATATTTTTCCTATTTTTTCATACTTTATATTATTTTTTTGTTTTCACTTGTATTTTGTGTGTTATGAAAAATATTACAATAACAATGATGGTTTAAAATTTGTATCTGTTAAGTTGCAATGTTCGTGTCAAACTAAATGATGGCTCGGTGACATTGTAGATGATAGTGGACATGTTACAATTTTATATATTTTTTGTATATTTTTTTTGTTTTATGTATGAATGTCGAGACTGTGATGTACTTTTATAAAATCGTACCGACTGTAAATAAAACCATTACGGTTTTTTTTTATTATACATGAATATATTTTTGTTTATTGCCTGATTGTTTTAGCTTTAGGGGGGTAGTATGTATTTAGTTTAAAATTGAAAATATAAATGAAAGTTATTTGTTTTGAGTTTTTGTTTTATTTTTGTACATAGTATATTTATATGGGGAGTTTCCTATATAACCCTTTATTTATTAATTTTTTTTTTAAATTTTAAAACCTCATTATGGAATATTCAAAATGATTACCTGAATCAGTGATTTTTTTTTGAAAAATAATAAAACAATTTCTCTTACAATTGATTCCTGAAATGGAATACCTCATATGTTAGTGACTTAGCAAGTTTGTGTTTTTAATTGATTTAATTGTAGAAATGGTTTTCATTTCATTTATAATATTTTTATACTAAGAGTAGCATAAATTTGTTGGTCTTTGTTGACAAAATTCTTTTTTGATATTTGCAACTGGTATTTTATTTTAATCATTTTTATTTTTAATTGAAATTTTTTTTTATGATTTTATTAAAAACTTACCGGATATACCATCATATGTCCACCATTCTTCCCAACTGGCTTTTATTCCTGAAAATATTCACAATAAAACGAAATTGTTATTACATATGTATTTGTTAAGCTAAGAGTATAAATACATCGGTATACAGAGAAAACAGATTCATTGTGACAACCAAATTTCTTGAAAACCGAATGGTTTGGTTAAAGTCACCGATATATTTGTGTGTTGCTACCAAAATTCGGTTAATGCAACAGAATTTCAGTTGAAACTAAATATTTGAATTTTTTTAGGAATATATTTGGTTGAGACAACTAAATAATTCCGTTGGTGTAACCAAAATATTCAGTTGGCAAGGAACTCGGTTAACACGATGAATCTGTTTTGCCATAACTAAGAAAATGTTCAAGCTCAGCATTATTAATAATAACTAATAAAATGTTCAAGCCCGGCTTTATTGATAATAATACAGGGTGTCCGCCGGCAAGGTATACTACTTTGTTTTGCCGCCATTTTGGTAAACATTAGTCTTGACAGTTCATATTTGGCAGTCGTGAAGTAGACACGTGGCAAATTTATTATGGAAAAATATTCGATAAACTAACGTGTTTTAATCGTTAAAACAGCTCGCCTATGACAACCCCGATTTTCATTAAAAATTATAATGAGTTACGAGACAAATTTTCATTTGAATGGATATGTGAATAAACTAATTAGTACGTTCTGGGCAAAGGAAAACCCTCAAATTATTCATCAGTCAACTTTGCATCCATTAAAAGTGACAGTCTGGTGTGCAGTTTGGTCAGGAGGAATCTTTGGACCTTACTTCTTTGAAAATGAAAACGGCGTAATGGTAACTATGAATGGGAAGCGATATCGTGATATGATTGAAAACTTTATAATCAAGGCATGCTTTGGTCTTGATATCAACAAGACGGTGCAACATCACATACAATGGAATAACTGCGAGACCTCTTTCCACGTTATTTCAAGAAATGGTGATGTTGATTGGCGTCCACGATCGCCTGATTTGACTGCTCCGGACTTCTTTTTGTGGGAATATCTGAAAAGCAAGGTTTATGTAAACAAAGCAGAAACGCTTGAGCAACTCAAACAAAATATTCGTGATGAAATTAATGAAATACCGCGTGAAATGTGTGAGAATGTAATGAAAAATGTTCTCAAAAGGGCTCGCATTTGTGAGGTTAACAGAGGCGGATATTTATCTGATATTGTATTCCATAAATAATTGCCGACATTAAATAAAACATTTGTCAATATAAGTTTCATTCTCTTTCATTTAATCAAAAATTATAAACAAACAAAGTAGTATACCTTCCCGGCGGACACCCCATATTTCGAATCAACATAAAATTTTGAATTTCTACGATAAAAATATTGGTTTTAGGTTAAAAAAAATTGTATGTATAATACTTTTAATTTATCGCGTTTCCTTTTGGTTGGTCTTTAAAGCTTATAAATTGGATTGAGAGACTATGAAGCATTGCATTGAACTATATTTATCCATTAAATTGTAAAGTTCTATAGCACTAAGACATATATTGGGATACTTCCAGCGCTAAATGAAAGCTGTGATTTTAATGTCAAAACGTGTATTAAAATGATCAAAAAACGATGTTGGCCCACTTTTAAGGTATAATTTTAAACTATTTAAAAATACGTTCAAATATTTCATGTTTTTACGGGGACCACTACCGGAACGTGAAAGACAGCATGCCGATTTAAACTCTTCGTAATTATGTGTTTTCTCTAAATTTTCTACTATTGAGTGTTTTTTTATTACATCGTTCAAAATGAACTATTTCACATTTTGACATAAATTTGTCTTTGGCGCTAGGTTCCGTTAACTCTTTTCAACACCATTTTGTGTGTGTGTTTTTTCGAGGTTGTTCAAACTCTTTTATAGCTAACTATTAATATTTATTTTTTCTTCAATAGTAGTTGTTGTTTACAGTTTTGAACACCGTGAACGTAAATAAAAATAAAAATACATTAAAATACGTAGCAAAATAGTTCACGACAAACCTAATACAGATAAATATAGTGAGTGCCTGATGTATAGAAATATTATAGAAATCTGCAGAAAATTCTTTAAATATGAAATCTTTTAAGGTAATCAGAGAATAACATCTCACATTTGAGGGAACATTACTGGAGCGAATATAATTCAATCTTACAAAGAGTACATTTAAGAAACATTTAAGTCTTCAATTAAATGTTTTCGGAGATCATTTATGTCTTCTAATTACAACAATTTTAAATGACGGATACCACATTGCGAACATACAATTTTTTAAACCATCTATTTGAAATTTTGTTATAAGCTGTGGTAGATTTGGGGTCGCTGATAACGAATATTTTTATATAACTTTTTAACCCTTAATTTCATGTTTTGGGTAATTTGAACTAGATTCCGAGCTTACAATACGCTCGAAACCTTATTGATGTTATCGACTAAAATTAGATTTACGGCCAAAATGCTTTTTAAATAATTTGTGTAATAATATACTGAAGGAAATTTTACAAATATTGCATCCGAAAGCAGAGACCCAAAATCATTCACCTTCGTAATTTTTCTAAATTTGAAGTCATGATTTTTGGACAATAAAGCATCCAACACGCAAATTTAAATTAGATATCTTTGGTTTTATTTGTCTTAATAACATTTAAGCCCCATATATAAAAATACCTTTCTATGTAAGGTAGGTCTGAATATGTATCTATTCAAAAACCAATTTTACTCGAAGCTCTTTTTTGTACTTTTTGGAAGAACTTGGCAACCGTATACTTAAATATAGGCATTATGAATAGAGTGGTGGAAAAACTTTCATCTGATTTTCTTTTGCTAGCAGAGAAAACAGATTCATCGTGACTACAGAATGTCTTGCCAACTAAATATTTTTGTTGCAGTAACCGAATTCCTGATACAATTGAAATATTTGCTTTAAACCGAAATTATGTTGCATTATCCGAATTTCGATTGCGATAAACAGTTGCTCAAACCAAACCATTTGGTTGGAAAAAAATTTGGTTTTTACAATGAATCTACTTTTTCTGTGTTACAACTTTTGTTTAAAGTGAAAATTAATTTATTTTTTTAGCTGATTAAATATATTAGCACTTAGAAATTTTGTTTCCATTTATTTTGGAAAATTATGTCCGGCAAATGGCCGCCGACCGTGTTGATACAAATTTGTGATCTTTGGATTTAATTTTGCGTACCTGTGCGAAGCATTTGTGTTGCCACATTGTTAATTTCGACTATAATGTTTTTATTTTACTACTCCAAGGTATGGAGCTAGTTCGCCGACAAAAGACTTAAATATTCCCAGAGAAGTTGTTTTTATATTAATGTTTTGTGACAACCAACCACGGTTGAAATAGCCCAACATTTCTGCATATCCTCAAATACATATGAAAAATATGGATTAGTTATAAATATATTGATTAAATTTGTAAATGAGTATATGAAAAATCGTAAAGCTTTGTTTTCGTACACCTTAAACAGTCTGTAAATGAAAATATCAGAAAATGCCATTTAAAGGATATGATATTTCTTTTAAAAACCAGTCTTCTTATTTTTCATTTAAATCAAATAATTTTTATTATTTATTTTTAAATATTATTTAAGCAACGGTCACATCAGTAAAAAGTAAAATGAGTAATCAGTTTAAAATAAATGTTTGAATTTACCTACCAATGCCGTAAAAAAAACTAATTATTCATTTTTTTAAATTGTTACCGGTTTTTGTTTTTTTTTTTAATCTACAAAATCTATACTCACACAGTCTATAGACACATTTTGTGTGAGTGACTATATGTGTGTGTGTGTTTGTGAAGTTCTTGTTATTTTAAATTAAATAATTTTGTATACAAACAAAGAATTTAAATAAAAACTAATTGGAATTTTTTAAATATTTTTTTACAATCTTTAACGAAAACAAATAACCCACAAATTTTAGTTTTGTTTTGTAAATTTTTATTAAATTTCAAAAAAATTAACAAATATATGAAACAAAAAAAATCGGAAAATTACAGTAAATCATTTTAAAAAAATGTAATAAAAAAGTTAAAATAAATATTTCGTTGAAAAATAAATGTATGTTCCTTTAATTTTAAATGAACTGAAAGCTTGTTTTCAAAAACACAAACAGTAAAATACATAATATTCTGAGTGGCTGAAACAAAACTTTAGAAACATAAATTTTTAATTTTAAAAAATTGCGAATTTTTGTTGTCATACCGATACCTAACTAAAGCTACTTAAGTTTATATCAAATAAATGTTTAATTTTGCCCAAAACAAGACTAAGGGGTTACACATTTTTTATATTCGGCGATATGAAATTAACAAATTTAGGCAGAGAAGAAGTTTTATTTTTTACGCTCACCGCATATTTTTTTTCGTGCATTAGTTTGGGGCTTATCATTTTAAATATTTATAAGTAAAGTGAGGTGTAAAGTAATGCATGATAATTTAAGGTATAAGTTTTGTACGTATAGCACAATATTTTATAACGTATGCTTTAGTGAAATACTATTTTCAGCTACGAATTCTACAGGTTGGTTGAAAAGTTCCTGCGCTCACCAAGAGATGGCACTGCTAGCTTCAAACTTTTTTTTCTCAAGTTGGTATAACTGTCCTGAGAACACATGCAGTTGCAAGTCATTCTGTCAATTCTTTCTTTGTTTACAAGCCATTTGAAGTTGACGTGTCATTGATTTTTTTTAATATGGAAAAAATTGAATATCGTGCAGTCATTAGATTCTTTGTTTTGAAGGGTTTAAAAGCAAAGGAAATTTATGAACAAGTGCTAGAAGTGTATAAGGAGTTCTCACCTTCAAAACGCACCGTTCAATTTTGGGCTGGTGAATTTAAACGTGGTCGTACCAGCCTTGAAGACGATCCACGCGAAGGACGACCAAAAACTGCAACCACAGCAGAAATCATTGAGCAGGTACGTAATATGGTTAGTGAAGATCCAAGTTTGACTAAAAGTGAAATTGCTAATACCATAGGCATCTCAGACGAACGAGTACTCCATATTTTACATAAAGAATTACGTATGAAAAAACTGTTTGGGAAGGTAGTGCTGCACACATTAACAATTCAACAAAAACTGGATCGAAAACAAATTTCTCAGCGTAATTCGGAGCGTTTTAGGCCGAATAAAACCGACTTCTTGCGTCGTTTTATAACTATGGATGAGACTTGGATCTGCCACCATGATCCTAAATTGAAACAGGAACGTTTACAGTAGACTGAAGCTGGTCGTTCAGCTCCAAAGCAGGTGGTGTCTCAGCGATCAGCAAAGAAGGTTATGGCATCAGTTTTTGCAAAAGGAATTTTGTTCATTGAAAGGTAAAATAATCAACTCTGATTATTATTGCAGCCTTTTGGATCAGCTGGATGAAAATAATTCGTGAGAAAAGACCTGGCTTAAAGAAGAAAAAAATTATTTCTCATCAGGACAATGCACCTGCTCACAAAAGGGTTTCGACGATGGCTAAATTCAAAGAATTAAAGTACGAATTGCTTGAACATCCACCGTATTCACCAGATTTGGCTCCCAGTGACTACTATCTCTTCAGAAATCTCAAACAATTCCTTCGTGGAAAGCATTTTTCGTCGACTGAAGAGGCCATAACAGCCGTAGACGGTTATTTTGCAGAGCTTCCGGAAAACCATTATAAGGATGGGATAAAATTATTGGAAGATCATTGGAACAAGTGTATTGAGCTTCTGCGAGATTATATTGAATAAAAAAATATATTTCGTAACAAAAACAGTATTCTTTCATTTCGAGCGCAGGAACTTTTTAACCAACCTGTATGTTACACAGACATGAAAAATTAATTGTGACGACGCAGTGTTTTGTCAATTTATTATTAACCGAAGATATTCCGCTTTGTTTTATGTTTTGACAAAGTAAAAATCAATTGTAAAAATATTATTTTTGAAAATACAGTATATCATAAAACATGAAATTTGACCTCAAATCTGCACGGTTTAGGGTTAGTTTGTCTCAAATGTTTATATACTCGTATTTGTACAACAACATGTGTTACTACATTCCACATTGGTTTTTGACGAAAATACTAAGCTTTAATTCCAATGCCACTTCTATGTACACATTCTTACAAATCAATATTGTGGCTCCATGAAGTCTGTTTATATTTAACCATAAATTGTCTGCCTTTATGGCGCCAGTATGGCCAAAATATGGTATACTACAAGTAAAAATTATGGAACGATTTTTACCAGAAAATATTAGCAGTATTCACAATCAACCTAGTAAGTATTTTCTTAGGTTCCTTTATACCACCAATTACTCAGGGGATGCTGGTCTGAGCGGATTCAAAAAAGGAGGTACTTTAGGCTAAACATCAATATTTTATGAAAATAAAAAATTCTATGATCGACCTGTATTGATGTTTGGTCCATCCCGACAATTTAAGTGGTCAAAATAAAACTCAAAAATTGACCATTTTATAATTTTTCCTTTACATAGGATTTCATTCAAAGGATCCATATGGAAATATCGAAGGGACTTAAAAAGTAAGCTAAAAAGCACAATAGCGTTTTAAAAAAACATTGAGATGCAGAAGTTTTATTATAAATACGTACTACCAAAAGCACCAAGTTTTCGTCTCTGGAAAAAAAATCAACCAGTTTGTGTCAAACTAAAGTTGAAAATTTTTGGATTGAAAATGATAGTTTCCTTTTTTATCGATAAATAAATTTAAAAATTTGAAGTTTTTATTTTTCTATTTTTTTTTTTTAATTTTGCTTCTGCTCTTTACACTCATTCAAATTTTTCAGTAACATATAAGAAAAAGGCCATGAAAAAGCTAAATATTGCCATGCGGTCTTAACATACGTTTTTTTTTGTTTGATTCACCCTATTAAGTGCTTCCTATTAAGTGATTTATTTATTCTTTTCGCCAATATCTATCCAAGTCAAAAATCGAGATATTCGTTTATTTAAGGAAAATCATCCCCAGCAATAATGTATATACATATGTACTTTGACAGATGTTAATCATTGATTAAAGATAAATTCAGAACGCAATAAAGTTTTTGTTTCCTTCAACATAATAAATGCTACAAAAACTATATAAAATACCACCCCATATAAAAATCTTTATCAGTCGCCCAAATACGCGCATTTCATGACATGTAAACACATACGTTTAAATATATAACTATTACTATTAAATTGGTTATACATATACTATTTTTAATTAAAATCGATGACATAATACTAATGATGATAATAAATTCGTTTAGGCGTTGGAAAGAGAAGCCTATTAATTTCTCAAAAATATGTATGTTTTAATATGGTATGACAATAATACATGCCACAAAATAATGATAGATATGTGCAAATATAGTAGATGCCAAAAGATTTGCCAAGAAATTGTTTTTAGAAAAACTACAGAATTCGTTAAATAAATTTATATTTGTGAAATGTTTTTACACTAAAATTTATATGAAATAAAGTGTAATGAAAATATTCTCTAAAAACCAAAACAATGCAATAATTTCTTTTGTTAATTTTTTATAAATCATAATTTAAATTTTTTTTTAGAAATATGCAATTAAATGTATAAAATGCTAAAATATGCAAAAAAATCAAAAAAATATATATATACATTAAAAATATGCACTGAAAAGTTAAATAAATATATATGCATTTATAACAAAATAAGCAAAAAAGTACAAAAACAAATTGATGCCATTTTAAGCAAATTCTTTGATTTTTTCAAATAAGAATCGTTTAGGAGTACTGACTACACTCTAATAAATTTTTGTTGAAATTTACTCTATTAAAAATGTAGGTAACTTGTTACCTACTATAAATTGGGAAAAAATAGGCAAAATGTTTAATATCAAAACATATACATGTTGGTTGAAAAGTTCCTGCGCTCGAAATGGAAGAATACTCTTTTTGTTACGAAATATATTTTTTTTATTCAATATTATCTCCTAAAAGCTCAATACACTTGTTCCAATGATCTTCCAATTATTTTATCCCATCCTTATAATGGTTTTCCGGAAGCTCTTCAAAATAACCGTCTACGGCTGCTATGGACTCTTCATTCGACGAAAAATGCTTTCGACGAAGGAATTGTTTGAGATTTTTGAAGAGATAGTAGTCACTGGGAGCCAAATCTGGTGAATACGGTGGATGTTCAAGCAATTCGTACTTTAATTCTTTGAGTTTAGCCATCGTCAAAACACTTTTGTGAGCAGGTGCATTGTCTTGATGAAAAATGATTTTTTTCTTCTTTATACCAGGTCTTTTCTTACGAATTTTTTTCAGAATTAATTGTTTTATCTTTCTAAAGATAATCAATCAACAAAATTCCTTTTGCATCCCAAAAAACTGATGCCATAACCTTCTTTGCTGATCGTTGTGACTTCACCTGCTTTGGAGCTGAACAACCAGCTTCAGTGCACTGCAAACGTTTTTGTTTCAATTTAGGATCATGGTGGTAGATCCAAGTCTCATCCATAGTTTTTAAACGACGCAAGAATTCGGTTTTATTCGGCTTAAAACGCTCCAAATTTCGCTGAGAAATTTGTTTTCGATCCAGTTTTTGTTGAATTGTTAATGTGTGCGGCACTAACTTTCCAAACAGTTTTTTCATACGTAAATCTTCATGTAAAATATGGAGTACTCATTCGACTGAGATGCCTATGGCATTAGCAATTTCACGCTTAGTCAAACTTGGATCTTCACTAACCATATTATGTACCTGTTCAATGATTTCTGCGGTGGTTGCAGTTTTAAAGGTGAGGACTCCTTATACACTTCTAACAATTGTTCATAAATTTCCTTTGCTTTTAAACCCTTCAAAACAATGAATCTAATGACTGCACGATATTCAATTTTTTCCATATTAAAAAAAAATCAATGACACGTCAACTTCAAATGGCTTGTAAACAAAGAAAGAATTGACAGAATGACTTGCAACTTTGCATGAGTTCTCAGGACAGTTATACCAACTTGAAAAAAAACAAATTTGGAGCTAGCAGTGCCATCTATCGGTGAGCGCAGGAACTTTTCAACCAACCAGTAGACACAATATGTTTAAAAATAACATACAAAATGTGTCTAAAAGTAAGTTTTTAATTCCATCACAAAAAATTAGCAACGTTTAAGTTTTGTTTAAATTTAAATTTTATGTGTCTAAAAGAGCACATAAGATGTTCAAAAATACGTTTAGGAATGTATTACAACTAAAATGCTTTTTTGAATTATAGTCCCTTAAAATAAAATAAAATGCATTTTAATAAAATTATTATTTTATTGCCAAAGGAAATTCGTCAGAAAATAAGTCCATAACAGTAAAGATAAAAATTCTAAGTAACAATAAGATCAAAATCGTAATGCAATACATGTAATTAAAACGTATACGAGTATGGATAAAATCCTCTAAATTTTTACAAAAAATCACTAATTTTGTAAGAAGTTATTTTTTTATAAATACCCTCATAATTTTAACGTTTTTCTATTTGAATCTCATCTGTTTTTCTATGTAAAAAATCCTCAGAATAAAAGGATTTTTTCCAATGGATAAATTCAAAGAATCACAGGATTTTTCTATAAGAAAAAAAAAAGAAGAAATTCTCATAATAAATGGTTTTTCCAACAAAAAAAAAAAAATAATAATCATAATCATAATAATCCCACATTACCAAGTTTAGTTAACGTTCGGGTGTAAAGGATTTTCTACTTTTGGACACCTACGTGGACAAAAAAAAAAATATATATAGTATTAGTGGTTTTCTATTAGAAGATGTTACAAGAACTCATGGCTTTTCTATAGGAAAACTCCTTAAAATCCGAGGACTTTTCTATTTAGAAAATGTAAAATGTTCCTGATAGAGAAGAAAAATAAGAGTCACGTATTTTTTAGCAACCCGTAAAGTGAGCTGTTATACCACAACTTCAAAAACTTAGCATATCCGAGTTTCATTAACATCGAAAGAAACTTATCACGGTAGCTTCGTTGTAAGGATTTTCCCCTTAGAAAAGTTGCTTAGGTTCGAAAAAGTTTCTGAATATGGGAGAACTTATGACATAAATTTATCCCTAAAACTGCATGGAATGTTACTTGTTATCTTGTCGTTTCTTGATGATTATAATTTCCATTTAAATATGCTTTCTTTTGCTATACCTATTCCTCATTATTGTTTCCAAATCTGTGTTTCAATTTTTATAAAAAAGGAAGCAAGAAATGTCATTTAAAATTTCCATATGTTTTATAAATATAAATTATACCTGTATATATACCATGTTTTTCACGATTTATTCGTGAACTTTAGCGCATATTTTTAAAATATACATTAATAGATTTTTTTAAATTGTTTTCTTATTGTCAAAATATATAGACATTTTTCAAATTACACACTTGTGTCTACACGCAGAGAAAAAACATGGTTGTAACATAATCACTGCTACTATATTGTGCTTGCTGCAATGGGGTATGGTTGTCACAAACATATTATTGGTTGTCTAACCATCAACATGGTTGCTACCATCATTATTATAGTAAAAATTTCACTATTTTATGATTACCACCTTCTACTTTATAACATGATTGGCTGTAACCATACTGTGATAACAAAAATTCTGGCTATGAAAAAATATGATAATCATGCAACCATAAAATGCTGGCAACAATCAATGAATAATTATACATAAAATAAAACATGACTTTGACATTTACAGTCCGTATATTGTCTTGTTTTCATAAAAACAAAAATGTATTAAAAAAAAACAATATTGTTTACTAAAACTGAATAAATACCTTTCATGTGGCATTAAAACATTTCATCAATTGACATATTAAGATCCAGTTTATTTTTTTTTTAAACTTTAGAAGATTTTTTTTGAGAATTTTTTTCGAAAATTCCTTATACATGTAATATTATTTACAATAGTCAATTCATTATCAAAAAGATTCTATATAAAGTTTATAAATGGATCATATTATGATAATCCAGAAATCATAATATAGTTATGGGGACAATAATGTAATAACATTTTGAGCATTCTACCATTTATCATTTTATAATAGAATACAACATCATAATATATTTATTTAGAATCATAATATGGTAATTTTTGGATCATAATAAAACTGAAGGGTCAATATTATGGTAAAATTATGGATATTTTATTATCATAATATTATAAATATAATATAGTACGACTATGGTTGGCACAACCATAAACCCAAAAATATATGTTGCTCTTCGAATATGATTCTCCCAACCATGTTTTTTCTTTGCGTGTACAAACTGTTCACTGGGGTTTATGCATTAATTGTGTAATACTACTTAAATAATGCGGAAAATTTTCAATAAAATTTTCCAACTTTATAGTAGTAATTATAAAAGGCTTTTTTAGAGTCATTGTCACTACAAACGTACATGAAGGTCTCTGGCCTGGTAGTAACTTTAAAATGCTAATTTAGCAAAAAACTAGTGTTTCCAATTTGGTTATTCGATTATCTCGATAAATCGCTTCTATTTCGGTTAATGTCGAAACAATTAAGTCATACAATTAATCAACCGAATATTCGGTTAAAATAGTATATATTTTATTATTTCATGATTGCCACTTTTTTTTAATATGATTGGCTGTAACCATACTTTGGTAACAAAAAATATGACTATGAAAAAAATTTGATAACTATGTAACTATAAAATGCTGACAACAGTCAATAAATAAGTATAAATTAAATGACCGATTTTTAGAGTCATAATACTGTCTTGTTTTTATAAAAATAAAATTGTTTCAGTTTAGTCACCCATGTCAAAATTACAATATATTTTTCTACTATCCAATTCATTGTCGAAAAAATTTATTGAAATAAAGATTCTATATCAAGTTTTTATATTTTTTAATTATTTTTAATTTCAAAATAAAATATGTTAATTAATTTTTTGTAAAATAACAACTTTCTTGTGGAAAAAGTACTCAGAATATTAATAAAATAATTTTTAATAAGAAAAAGCATATAGAAAGCAAGAGTTGTTTTGTACGAAAAGGTTTCTTATACAAAATACTATATTTTTATAAATTTTTCTGACAAACACATTTGAAGATTCACTGGACTCGCTTCGTAAACAAAAATTTATATATTCTTAAATAAACTTAGATTAAAAAAAACTCTTAGATTCTGAAGACTTTTCATCATGAAAAATACTTAGATTTTAAGACCTATTTCTAGTAGAAATATTCCTAGAATCTAAGGTCTTTTCTTAAACTCTAAGGATTATCTGAAAAAAATTTAAAAAATGTTCACACAATCCAAGAAATTTTTCTATTAGCAAATGTCCATAGAAGGTGTGGTCCTTAGAATTTAAAAATTTATTAGAAGAATTTTTCTTTAAAAAATTCCATATTATCAAAAAATTATTCTTGTAAACTCCTTAATATCAAATTTTTACTTTTGGCAAAGCATTTATAAAGAAGTATTCTTAAATTCAATTAACTTTTTCATAGTTTCGAATCAGAATATAATTGCAAGACCAATATTATAATAAAATTATGGTTATTTTCTTATCATAATATGATAAATAAATATTGCTAATATCGTATGATTTTTGGTAGTTTGTATAGTGGTTTTCATTATCGTCATCACGTCATCTGTCTTTGATTGCAATCAAGACACGATTTACTGAAAATTTAAGCGAAAAGGCTATTTGAATTTACGAAATTTTACTCGAAAAGTCCATCAGTCATCGTCATTGATTTTTGCAAATCAATACATTTATTTAAGTCGAAGGAACAACAGGCAAAATCTCATTAATAGCAGTTCTTTGTATAATTGGTTTTAGTAAGTATTTATTCATCCATATTATCAAGTCATTGAAGTGACTCAATTTTGTTCTTAAATCACCTTTACTATCATTATTATAATTATAATTTTAAATTAAATTTTTTTATTATTCGTACCGGTTCAATTTCCTTGCAACCTAAAATTAACTATATCCCTTAAAAATTCAAATTAAATTTGACATTTTTTTTTGCCAATTTAACTTTAATTCGATTCTTAATATTTTTAAATTTCTAAACTTTAAATTGCTCGTAATCAATTGCTTTAACTAAATATAATTTTGTCATATTTTAGTAATTATAACATATAATTTTTTATTATTATTTATTTATATTAAATTTATTTATATTAACACATTAGAATATAATATCTTTTGAAAATTCTCGATTTTTTTTATTTTACTTCACCAATGAATGCTAAGTTTGTGAATTTTACTTATTTATTTAATGTTTAATAAATACCGTTATCGGGAAATGGATTTCTAATTTTGTTGTATTAATTACACGAAACGTTTAGACATGTGAAAAGAAGGCAAATACGTGGGCTGTCAAGTAGACAGCAAAGGTCATGGAAGGGTTAGAAAGGAAGGGTGATATGTCATGAAACGCCTTTTCTAAACAATATTAGCATCCTTTAATTATCTTTCAGTTCTCTTATACTGTCTTTTCATCTCTCTGTCTCTTTTGGGGTAATTAAATACCCAGGTGAAAATGTTCATATATGCTTATATATGACCACATATATTATTCCATATATGCTTGGATCCGTAATTTGAGGGTATATGGTCATATATGGACATATTGAAAGTTCATATATGGTCATATATGCATACATTGCATACATGTCAGTATATTAAAAAAACTTTTTTTCATTTATTTTCCAATAAAAATATAGTTTTTTTTTATTAAAATTACATTAAGGAATAAAGGTACATAGAATATTTCATTTCAAAACAAAACAAAAAATTATGGTATCCCGCTAAAAATTTGCATGTATTTATCTATACAGGTTTAATACATGTTTGTGCATGCTCATAAACATGCATGTATGTTCTACATAAATATATAAATCATCCATATGTGTCCATGTGTGTTAATGCATGTGCATTAATGAAATTTGAGTAAATTCCGTTTCTCTTTATTATTGTAGTCGGTAGAAGTGTATTTAAAATTCAAAATATATTTTCGTTTATTAATAAAAATTTTTATTTAATTTTTTACTAGAAATTTCATTTATATTTCTTCAATAAGAAAGATTTTGAAATTTGTATTATTGAACTCAATACTTTTTTTTGGTTACGTATTACTGTGCCAGAGGCGAAGGATAAAAAAGACTGAAAATTATTAATAGTCTTAAGACCCAACTACATTAGGCTTAAGTGACTTAGGCTTTGTTTTGGTATCAAACTAAATTTTGGAAATACAAGTTTTTAATTTTAAAAAATTTTGTATGTAACGGAAATACAATATACAGTATAAGTCATTTAATCTAATTACGTTTATGCCTTTATGTTCATTGAAGAATTCAAACTGTATCTTAATTCGGTAGAACAAAGGTTTAAATTTCCCTCATATATGGCAATATCTGATATAAATTTAAATATATTACCCCATATATGGAATAATATATGTACTCATATATGAACATATATGGCGTTTATGAACCAATATTTGGACCAACATATGCAATATATTACCATATATTGCCATATATGGATTCATATATTATGAACTTCATCTTTAAATGTAATGGCCCATATATGCTTCCATACATGACATATATGTTCATATATGATCATATATGAAAACATATACGATCATATATGAAGCCATATATGATGATATATGAACATATATGAACATTTTCCCCTGGGTATTGTTAATAGGTACCTAAATTTAATATTTCCAAAACTAATTTCTTCTGTCTAATGGAAAAAGATTTAAATCCCAAATCTCACTGAACACTGCTGGACCAGTAGGTAGCGTTGTTCAATATTAGATAGAGCCAGTGCAACAGATTCGATACAAAATTTTATGAAAAGCAAATGATCTTACCAGTAACTGAAGTTTAAGAAAATCAAAAGCCTCCAAAATAGGCAGGGCGTAAACAAAACGCGTATCAAAACAAATATTTTGTTCCTTAATTTCCTAAAAAGCACTATAATGTTGCTTAGGTTAAAAAATAATTATAGAAAATTGCTTTTAATTCTAAAATTCTATTTTCTTTAATAATGGTTTCGTTTAAAAATTGTACAAAAAAAAAATTAATAAAAACAAAAAAAAAAAAAATAACATATGTAAATTGATTTTCCAAAATTTTTGTAAAATTCAAGAACTTATGTAGAATCGATTTGTTTCGTAAAAAATATTTAATAATTCGCTTATTAGAATCATTAATTGTACAAACACAGAACAAATTTTTGCAATTTATAAAAACTGGAAAACAAAAAACGTTCAAAATTTTCATTGACTAGAAAAATTTTGCAAATTTTTCTTAAGTTGCCTTTTTGACGGCAGATTGATTTTAAGTTAGGTTTCTTTTAAAAGTTTGACAATGCTTTGAACTGTCCTGAATAAACACTTTTTAGGCCAATGCAGAAGATTTAACTTGATATTTCGCGAATCTTTATATTCTTAATTAACATTAAAAAATTAATTTTTCCGATTAATCGAATCGAATAATCGTTTAATAATTTTTTGTCTTTTTTCGAATAATAGCCTTACCGGTTAACCCGGCAGGGTCAAATAAATTGAAACATCAATTTATACAGATCAACAACGGAGCTTTGACTATTTAGGTTCATTTAATAAATTTTACATAAAAACTTTTTCACGGAAAGTCTTTCTACTAAACTAAATGTAAATAATTATATATTTTAGTTATGTAGAAATGTATTTGATGAAATGATTATGGTTGTCTTTAGATAGAATCAATAATTTCTTAACTTTTATATAAATATCGTTAAATACCTATAGTTTACATGCATCAATACATACAAACACACTTGTATGTAATTCATTTCCTAATATTTGTTATGTTTTTATGTATAGTTAATATGGGTGTGTATAACAAAGGTGTGATATCTTTTGCTTTTAGCTTTTTGTATACAAAGTTATCACATACGATATTATTTGAACCCATATAAATAAATAGTTATTAGTTAATATAGTTTCCTCAAATCTTTTGTTTATTTATTTGTATATGTATATGCATTCCAGTAATTATATGCTTATTTTATGTTTATCGATTTTTATATAGGGTGTCCCAAGAAGAACGCAATTTTTTAATCTGGCAACATTCGAAGTGTCATTGTTTGACATTTGAACAATTGTTATTGTTTGCTAGTAGAAGGTACGAGGTTAGTAAAAATGGAGCGCTACACGAATGAACAACGCATTCTCATTGTGAAATTGTTTTACCAAAATGGTGAAAGTTTTGCGGCTACAGTTCGCAAATTGCGATCAATTTGGGGTCACAATAATGCTCCAAAGAGTCAACTGTAAAGAGATTAATGGATAAATTTGCCGAAACTGGGTCTGTTAGTGATGTAAAGACAACAACGCGCCATCGACCAGGTCGATCGACCGAAAATGTCGCAGCTGTACGTGATGATGTCGCTCAAACTCCATCCACCTCAATTCGACACCGAGCTCAGCAAATTGGTGTCTCCAAATCCACTTTGCAGCGAATTTTGACGAAAGATTTGCATCTTCATGCATACAAAGTTCAATTGACTCAGGACAGCGAAGGGAGTTCGTTAATTGGGTATTGGAGAGACAACATGAAAATGCTGATTTTGCCGATAAAATCATCTTCAGTGACGAGGCCCATTTTCATCTTGATGGCTTCGTCAATAGGCAGAATTGTCACATTTGGGGTGAGGAAAATCCTCGAGTGATTCACGAGAAGCAAATGCATCCTCAACGTGTCACTGTGTGGTGTGGTTTTTGGGCTGGAGGAATCATTGGACCTTTTTTTTATGAAAATGAGGCAGGTCAAGCGCAAACAGTCAATGGTGTTCGGTATCGTGAAATGATAACCAGTTTTTTCTTGCCTAGAATTGAAGAAATGAATGTGGAGGGCATGTGGTTCCAACAAGACGGCGCCACATGTCATACAGCCAGAGAAACAATTCAATTGCTGCATAAGTCATTTCCCGGTCGTGTTATTTCGCGTTTTGGAGATCAGAATTGGCCGCCTAGATCGTGCGATTTAACACCATTAGATTTTTTTCTTTGGGGTTTTTTGAAGTCGATGGTTTACGCGAATAAGCCGACGACGACTCAAGCCTTAAAAGAGGAAATTGGACGCTGCATTAATGAAATACCGCAGCATTCATGCAAAACGGTCATTGAAAATTTCATTAAAAGATCGCGTGCATGCCAGCAAAGCCGCGGCGGCCATCTGCACGATATATTGTTCCATACATAACCTCATTCTGTCTACTTTACGATATAATAAAGTTTCACTTTTTTTTTAAAATATCTGTGTTTTATTTAAAATTTAAAAATTGCGTTCTTCTTGGGACACCCTTTATTATATCTGTATACAAGTTATTACATATTTACATACAAAAGGATTTGTGATCTCTATGACACCTGTGTAATATGACTAGAGTTATGTAATAAATTTAAACAATTCGAGTTAGGATTTTTAATTTTAACAAAGCTAAAAATTTGTAAAATTTATAATTTTTGACAATTAAACTTGTGTTTGTTTATTTTGTTAACCTTATGTTAAAATAACTTAAACTCTCAATAAATAATTGTAACAAAAAATATATATTTGTTATCGTATATGTATGTCTGTCTCGTTGCTGATGATGCCAGTATGTCTGGCGCCATAAGAAAACTTTACCGTCTTCTCAAACTTAACGGGGACTTTTACAAAAAAAAAAAATACTGAAAAAATCTACTGGTTTTATTTTTAAACATGACTATAAAGAAAAATCCAAAATTTATGCATTATTGTGAGACCAACAAATAGGAAAAGAACAAATAAAAATATATTTAAAGGCAAGCGGAAATAGAACAAACCAGAAATATATTGTTAAGCAGTGTTGAAGCCAGCCACTATTTTAAAAGAAGTCAAAATAAATCGACAAAAAAAAAATTTCAACACAACAATTGTGCGAAATGTTGGTAGAAAAAGAAGCTGACTTCATGTATCCAACGACTATTTTCTTTTCTGTTTTCCTTTTTTTTGTTCGTTTCTTATTGTCTACTTAAAGTCATTACAATAACTAGATACACTATTAACTTGGCGACTAACTGGCTGTAAAGACAAACAAACAACATCATAAAACTACTGGCTGGCTGCTTGTTCAGAGGGTACAAAAACTAACAAAATTGTCTTTCCAATGTAGATTTCAACTTAAAAGCAATCAAAATAACCCAGAATAGAATTGATTGCCGAAATAATACATTATTTTACAAGCTGATTTTGTTTCTTTTCAAAGTGCATTTATAAAGCCAAATGTATGGAAAATTATGTAGTTTGTATTTTGCCAACAAGGGTAAATTTTTTTCATCTGCTTATTTTCTCATGCTGTGAGGTACATCAAATTTCAAGTGACAGATTAAATTTTATACTTTGAAAGGTTTTAATATTTTTGAGGTTTGGTTACCGATCCATACCACTAAAAACTTTAATGGAACAGATTCTATTTAAAAAAAATCACAACTGAAAATTATGAGTCTTCCTCAACTATTTCGCTGCTCATATCTTGAAATAAAGTGATAAAACGAATTTTTGGTTTGGTATCATAAAAGAATAATCTTTATAATATTCATGAATTTCTAGCACAAAATCAATGAAATTTTACTGAAAATTGTTTATTGAAACTTTTCATTAAATTTATGCAAATTTGTTTTCATAATTTATGGAAAATTTCATTTTAATTATTAAAAGTTTCATACACCTTGAGAAGAAGTTTTATTAAAATAATTGTCTCATAAAAATTATGATAATTTTCACTTGTAGAATTCGGCTAATGTCTAATAACTCTTTAAGAAATGAAAGTTTGAACAAGACAAGAACTAATAAAAATACTATTTTTTTCAATGATACCCAGCAAAATAAGAGCTGGGAGGAAGTAGTTAAACACTACATCTACTGAACACGAACTTGTGAAAATTTCTGTGAATCATTAATGATTTTTAACATTGGCGTGTCATTGCGAGGAAGTAGTTTGTTTCGGTGCTATAAAATATCGATGATCAGATGGACTTTTTCATTAATTTACGGAAGTGGCTTTGTTTTAAAGTTAAAAATGTGATTTTGAACACGCCAAGAATTATTATTCCGATTAGGGCAAAGTTGATATTACTATAATTATAAATTGTTATAAAAAAATATTAAAATTAAAAAATTTAAATGCTTTCAATGGAATTGTTACAAAAAATTTTATTCTTATGACTTCACAAGTAGGGTTTAATATTAACATTTTGGAAATTTTTTAAATGACTTCTTACAAATCGAAAAATTTGCACCATTAACTTCTGTGGATGTTCTGAAAAAGAGATTCGTAAAGAATAACATCCATTTTATTTTGCTGGGTATTGTTAAGAGAGATAAATTTTTTATCAATTTCTTTTGTAAAAAATTACATTTTATTCTTTTATTATGGGTAAATTTTTTATAAAAATTTGGGTAAATTTTTTATAATAAAAGTTTAAACCCAGCAGATGTTTTATCCATTTTGTTTTAAAAAATCCCTATGCACCTTGACCAAAAATTGATCTTTTGTGCAGCCTTAGGTTGCGTAAATATTGAAGTTCTCAGTAAAAATAATTATCCTATCAGCAAAACTAATTATCCAAATTTTGCAAAACTTACAAGTGTGCGTATGAAACCTAGTCATCTGTGATAACAATGTCCAGTGAAAAATTCCGTTAAGATCCATGAGTACTTCCCTTAAGATCCATGAGTACTTCCTGCTTAGTAAAAGAAGTTTCCAGGAGACTAGATAGATAACTGATTCTCTTCGCCTGGCGTTGGCCAATGGTAGCATTTCAGTAATCAACGAACTTGAATTCCCTCCATATCCAAAATTTTCTTCTGATATACCTCGCAGGTAAACCACAGAAATGGGCCACGCATTTTGCCAACTGATCAGCCGGTTCGTTGTCCATCATTCCCTCGTGGTCAGAAATCCAGCTAAGTATTAGTCTGCTGCATTCACCGAGTCTATTGAGAGACTCCATGCAATCCCGGATATGTCTGGGTCCACAGACGCTCACACCTGCGACCAAAGTTCGGGTTTTCAAAATTTGGTGGTCGAAAATGTTCAAAAATCTGCCTTGTTAATATATTATCCAGTGGGTCGCCACTAAACAACCCCGCTAGACTCATGTGACCCCGCAGCTCACCTCCCATAATAATATCAAACTGTAGGGTATACAGAACACCCATACAGGCGTACAGTTGAGGAAATATGTAGAGGAAACGTTTTGCCGCACCCGTTATGCCCACACAGGTTAAGCGCCCCTTTTGCCACCTTGAGCCCAAGCAGCATGGGTGACCAAAGCCAAAGCAGCATAGGAGACCATTGGTCTCACGAGGCCTTAGACCTTAACATCTGTCTTTCCTACCTTCTTGGCTACGGAAACCAGATATTCTTTATAGGTAAGGGTTCTATCCAGAGTAACCCCAAGATATCTGACAATGTCAGAAAACCCCACGGTTATAACAAAAATCGTCTGTTCCACTAAGTTGAGCATCCTACGTTAAGTGAACGGCAGCAGTATGGTCTTGGATGGGTTCACGTATAGCTTCTTTCCAAAAACCACATGAGAGCATGGTTCCAAGCGGTCGGTAATTGTTCTCCAAAACCAACTAATAAATGAGATCATAAGATCATGTGTATAGCGGTAGATGTGAAATCCTAGATCGTTAAGTTCTCAGAGTCTAAAGCAGAGACAACAAACTAAATAATGATTCGCAGCACTACAAATTTCTCAAGAATCAAATTTCATAAGAATCAGAAGAATCAAATCGAATTAATTAAAATGAATTTAAAGAAAATTTTCATTAACTGTATAAAAATACATTGTTGTTGTGAATTTAAAAAAAGCCACTAAATTGATAAACAGTTTTTGAATTATTTTAAATAAAAATTTAACTTACAAGATTGAGTTTGGATGAAATTTTATGTTTTGTACTTTTTGGGCTGATCAAATAACTTCACAAAAAAAAAAACATAGCAAAATAAATTAAAAAAAGCTTAAACTTAATAAATTAAAGTAACAAACGAAATTAGCTTAAGTGACTAAATCTACACTCATAATACTTCATTAACCAAAAAAAAAACTTAATTATTGCCAATAGAACTTTTCTATGAGAGGTAAGCCTAAAAATAAATTTTTTCTAACCAAATGCAAAAAAGTTGATGTGGTAGAACTTTTGAAGATGTAAGAAAATGATAAATTCTACAGAATTAAAATGTGAAGTATCTTTTTTAAGGCATTAGTTCTTGTTTTTCTTTTGGAGATTTTCTTGAAATATTTTTTTGGAAAGTTTTTTATTTTTAAATTATTTGTTAACAGAAATAGAGGCGATTAATAAAGGAATATGTTAATCGATTAACCGAATTGGAAGCACTATGTTAATATTACCCCATAACTGGGGTTTATGGTCAAAATCATGTTGTTCATAATCCTTATTTTTTTGGGCTCATGACCTAAACATTTGTGGCCATAATGTAAAAATCGAAATTATATTATGAATGCTACAACTTAAACTTTTACGACCAAAGTTTTACCAAGCAGCATTTTTAACGAACATTTTTGAAGACTTGACTTTTAAATCAATATTTTTAAGTTAAAAAAAAATAATAAAAAAATATCATATACGGAAAAAATTAAATTTTAATTGTGGAATGATTTTTTATAAGTTAAGAAAAACATGGATTTATTTAACAAAACAAGTCCATTAATTAAAAATAATGAAAATTGATTTTTATCTTTCAACACTTTTGGGTTAAATGAAATTTTATAAAAAAAATAAGAGTTTTACAGTAATTTAGCCATTGCTCGCTGCTACCAAAAATGTATATACATTTTTTGGTGTATACAATATTTTAAAATTTTGTATTTGCCTTCATGTGAGTTTTCTTGTTAAACACAAATATAACGATTTTAACTCGAAAAAGAGAATTAAAAAAAATGATATATGTTATGTTTTTTATACAAATAAACTTTATCTTTTACTTTATTTTTTGTTTAAAAAATATTTTTTAACACTTTATATACTTGTATTTGATTTTGTTAACTTTCACAGAGTGTATGTTTGTTTTTTTTTGTTTCATTATATGTATTAAGTCAAATAGTTAGTAGACGTAGTATCCGCTTCTGGAATGTATAATATGTACATATGTGTATATGTATGTAATCACTATGTTTTAGTGGTATGTTCTTGTCTGCATTTAAGCTATGGTCACTTAGTGGTCATTGGTTTTACTGCAAATGTACCAATTTGACTCTCAAGTTTACATGTAGTTGAATGTGTGTAGTGCATACTTGATAAAAAAATATTTTTAATATTTAATTGCATTTTTTTTTTGTTTTACATGGAATAACTTTCTTATTGTTTGCATAATTGTGGCAAATAAAAGAAATACAAATTTTGTGTAAAAACTTTTTTGTATTTATTTGTTGTAAATATATTTTTGAGTGTATAATATATTTGAACATAAAATAATAATAAAAAGTTGTAATGAAATAAATACTAAAAAAAATTTAAGACATTAAACCTTTTATTTATCAAATTTTGTTTGCAGTGAAATTTTAATTTTTAATTTTAATTTTGATACGAAAAAGTATGAAACGAATGCGATTTTAAAATAAAATTTATCTCTTTGCTTAGGCGACAATGTTAAAGAAAACAATATTTAAGACCGGGTTAATATTTAAAATATTTCTGTTAATAATATTTACACGAAATTAAAACTTTCGTGATTTGACTTTAAAATTAGTGGTTATTTTCGCTTTTTGAAAATTGATGAATTTAAGGAAAACATATCCTATAAATAAAAAATATCCTATAAATATAAAATATTAGTCATTAATTGATACGAAGTTGTTTTAATAAGTCCGTGAAATTTTTGAATGAAACAAGGGTTTTTGGTCAAAAATTATTTGATTTTTCAACATAGTCCTCTTTGAGCTCTATACAATTTTTCTAAATTTTTTATACCTTCCAAAAAATAAGATTTGTTGAGGTCATCCCAATAGCAAACCTTTGTGGGATAATTTCATCGCTGGAGTTCAATCTCTTTCTCCCGAACCATTTCTTTTGGTTTGGAAACAAGAAATAGTGACTCAGGCTAAGTCCGTTATATTGGGCGGATGTGGGAGCAATTCATGGATTTTTCGCCATTTTTCATTTTCTCCTCAATTCTAAAAATCATGTGTTAGTCTGCTATCAATGGCAGTCAAACACAAAATAAATGAAGCAGCTTGTTTAAATTTTAACAGGAAATAACTGAGAGACGCTTGTTGAGAGGGATAGTGTTACACACCCTTTCAGTTAAGAGTGGAAATTCAAAGAGTCACGGGCTTATTGACCCATCTACGCATATTGTGTTGCTAGTAAAGTATAGGGTCCGCGAAATAACTTTTTTTTTTTTGAAAATGCAAAAAAAAAAAATTCTGAATATTTTCTCAAGTTTCTTTTTTTATTTGAAAGTACAATGCTTTCATTTTCATTCAAATTTCATTCAAATGGCTGCCTCGGCTGGCCATGCAGTAGCCTACACGATCGGTCCAATTTTTAAGCACATTATCGATTGTGTGCAGCTGTATTTCACCAATGGCTCCACGAATATTGTCCTTTAAAGCGTTGTAGCTTCGGCTATGTGGCACGTAGCGCCGTCCTGTTGAAACCAAATTGTTCCAATATCCTGCTCTTCAATTTTTATGAACAAAAATTCGTTCAACATGGCCCGATAACGATCGCCACTGACTGTAACGGCCAGCCGAGGCAGCCATTTGAATGAAATTATTTTCCATTATAAACCGGAAGGATTGTACTTTCAAATAAAAAAAGAAATTTTAAATATTCAGTAGTATTTTTTTTTATAGCATTTTCAAAAAAAAGGTATTTGGCGGACACTACATATTGTTTTTTTTATGAACACAAAACACGATTTTAAATACATGAACTTCCTTGCCCTACTATTAAAATATAACATGCTGAAAGAATTTTAAAGGTGGTACGATTTTTTCTATAAAAAAATGGCCAGCACTTAATATAAGCACAAATAGGGTATTCAAAATGTAGACTTTTCAAAAAACCGATTTTCGATTTATTCGAAAAATCATTAAAAAATTTGTATCTGAAAAAACCCTACCAGTAAATTGGATACATTAATTCTTCGAAATTCTATTGCATATGTGTCTCAAATATTAACTTTGCACTCCATTTTAGTATTTCTCACATCGAAAATGTTTTCTTGAGTTCCTTGTCAGATCTGTCGGTTAGCTATAAGCCGAGAATCTTGAGATTCTTTATCAAACCTAATACTACTTGGAAGTATTTGTTATGTTATTGTTTGTAAGAAAACTAACCTCTATAAGATTTTTTTTACAAAAACTTTCTAAGAAAATTTACATTACGATAAGTAATGTGTGTATTTTTTCATCGTATGACGCCCTCTATTGAGAAAATAATACTCAAAACTAGGATTTATAATTTGACAGTAAATTGTCAGATTCTGCATTGTAGCAATTTTTATAAAATTACGTTGCTCGAGAAAAATTATAGTTTTTGTGAGATGCAGCCAAGTTGATGATCAGCATTATTATTTTTTTTTAAATTCAAAAGTTTTTCAATGCAATAATTTCGCTTGAGAGTTGGAAAAGTGATAAACATTAATTTATAATTATTACTACAAACAGCAATCTAATTTTTTTTAGTTTAACTTAGCGAATATGTTGGTTTGTTTAGCAACGCTAGTTGAAAATTCGTGCAAAAAATAGAAAAATATATATTAAAAAAACCGGTTAACCGACACCAAAAACCCGGTTTTCGGGTTATTCGATTTTAGGAACAAATTGAAATCAGTAAACTGGTGTTCGGTTTCAGTTTTGAAAACTGTAAGCACATATATAAAAAGTATACACTGCGTATGAGTAATATAGAAATCACTCATACGCAACGTATCTTTACTCTTGAACAGAGAAAACAGATTTGTTTTTTTAGTCAATCGAATGGTTTGGTTGTGATAACAGAAAATAAATTGATACAATAGTAATTTGAAAAAATAGTTTGTCAAATTAACAAATACATCGAATTGTTTGATTGCCGATAATTGCGATTGTCGCACAAATCTGTTTTATGGGTATAACATATATTTGAATGTCCCAATCAATTGCTTACTTATAAATTGGTTGAGTTAATAGCACTCAAATTTAAAATGTTTAGAAGCGATCTTTATTTCCATACCAGGTATTAAAAACGCGGATAATGATCTATTTTAGCCTAGAAAAGGGTTCAAAAAATTTTGATAAAGATTATTTTGTCCACAATTGCGTTTTTAAGTACCAATTGTGTTTTTTTGGCGATGGGGGCTTTAATGGTTGCTGTTATTTATTTTTTTTTTTAATAAAATAGGCGATTTTTTAACTTTTTAACGACAAAATTTGGTAGTTTCGTTGTTAAAATTCGACCATTCACTACAAAAATTAACTAAAAACACAACAAAATTAATTAATCAAAAAAATTATATACTGCACTTGTTTTTAAAGTTCAAGTTAACATTTTTTGTCGATAAATTCGTTAAGAAGTTAGAAAACCGTACTACTGGGATAGTAAAGGGTGTCCCAAGAAGAACGCAATTTTTAAATTTTAAATAAAACACAGATATTTAAAAAAAAAAATTGTGAAACTTTATTATATCGTAAAGTAGACAGAATGAGGTTATGTATGGAACAATATATCGTGCAGATGGCCGCCGCGGCTTTGCTGGCATGCACGCGATCTTTTAATGAAATTTTCAATGACCGTTTTGCATGAATGCTGCGGTATTTCATTAATGCAGCGTCCAATTTCCTCTTTTAAGGCTTGAGTCGTCGTCGGCTTATTCGCGTAAACCATCGACTTCAAAAAACCCCAAAGAAAAAAATCTAATGGTGTTAAATCGCACGATCTAGGCGGCCAATTCTGATCTCCAAAACGCGAAATAACACGACCGGGAAATGACTTATGCAGCAATTGGATTGTTTCTCTGGCTGTATGACATGTGGCGCCGTCTTGTTGGAACCACATGCCCTCCACATTCATTTCTTCAATTCTAGGCAAGAAAAAACTGGTTATCATTTCACGATACCGAACACCATTGACTGTTTGCGCTTGACCTGCCTCATTTTCATAAAAAAAAGGTCCAATGATTCCTCCAGCCCAAAACCACACCACACAGTGACACGTTGAGGATGCATTTGCTTCTCGTGAATCACTCGAAGATTTTCCACACCCCAAATGCGACAATTCTGCCTATTGACGAAGCCATCAAGATGAAGATGATTTTATCGGCAAAATCAGCATTTTCATGTTGTCTCTCCAATACCCAATTAACGAACTCCCTTCGCTGTCCATGGTCAGCTGGCTTCAGTTCCTGAGTCAATTGAACTTTGTATGCATGAAGATGTAAATCTTTCGTCAAAATTCGCTGCAAAGTGGATTTGGAGACACCAATTTGCTGAGCTCGGTGTCGAATTGAGGTGGATGGAGCTGCGACATTTTCGGTCGATCAACCTAGTCGATGGCGCGTTGTTGTCTTTGCATCACTAACAGACCCAGTTTCGGCAAATTTATCCATTAATTTCTTTACAGTTGACTCTTTTGGAGCATTATTGTGACCCCAAATTGATCGCAATTTGCGAACTGTAGCCGTAAAACTTTCACCATTTTGGTAAAACAATTTCACAATGAGAATGCGTTGTTCATTCGTGTAGCGCTCCATTTTTACTAACCTCGTACCTTCTACTAGCAAACAATAACAATTGTTCAAATGTCAAACAATGACACTTCGAATGTTGCCAGATTTAAAAATTCCGTTCTTCTTGGGACACCCTTTAAATAAAAATATTATAAAAAAATAACATCGAGGTTACAATGAAGTTTAAAACACCTTAAATAATTTTCATAATGTAAGCGTGAAAAATGCGCTAAGTTCACCCAGAAAACAGTATCAGTTGTGTCTACCGAATTAATTGTCAATCGAACTATGGCGGTTACGACAACTATCTTCATACTAAATTATATTTTTAGTCGTGAAGCCAAAACTCAGTTGTCTTATTTAATATTTATATTCCACATCAATATTATTACGTTCCACAATATTTTATTTTAAGAAAAATTTTATTTTTAGATTTTTTCGCTATCGAACCTAGGCATCCAGTTTCATTGTTCACACTCTTGCTTACTACACCACAATGTAATTTAATTTTCTTTGATATATTTGTTATATAAACCTTTGATATATTTGTTATATTTGAATTAAAAAAAAATTTCTTTAAATATTTGCCTTTACCGGGATTTGAACTCGGAAATTAAGAGTACTATGCTAGCTCTCTACCCACTAGCCCACAAACACTTATAAATTTTAATGACTAATTTTGAAAATAAATTAAGCAGAAAATTCGTTTACAAATATCAATTGTTAGGGGCTTCTATACACTCACAATATTATTTCGTTAAAAATTATCTAATATATATATAAAATTAATCGAAAATACCATTAAAAAGAGCACAATTTATTATTTATTATAATTAGCAGATTTTGTTGTTTATATTCAAAAATCGACATAAGTAGTAAAAGCAATCGAAAGTAGTTTAAAATAACCATCAATTTTTAACTGACAAAAAGTAGAAAAAAACTATTTTTGTGGTTTGTTTTTCAAATTGAAATTTATTTATTTGTATGTAATTTTTCAAAACACAACACACACAGATGTAACATACATACATATCTTTATTTTCTGTGTGTATCTATATTTGAATAATTTGTTCTAATTTTTATTGAAATAATTTTGTATAAAACAAACTATTTTGGTAAAAAGCAATAAGGAATTATATGAATTTATATTTTTAAAAACAGAAAACATAAAATTTTACATTTAACTGAAAATATCAACTCCTACTGAATGTCTGTAAATTTTTATAGTTTGTTTTTTGAATGACTGATTTAAATAGTTAAAAAATATATTTCTATGAATTTCAATTGATTCTTTGTTTAAAAACAAATTTTATGTATTACTTTTTAAATAAACTGCAGTTGGTAACGGAAAATATATGGTGAGTGTAATCAATACAATCCACAATTCTGTTGGTTTAACTGAAACCCCAATTTAATGATATATTTGATCAGCATAACCGTAGGTACCACTTTCGAATATCGACAATTTTTTAATAAATTTGATAGATTGTTCTAATTTTCTGGTACATTCACTTAATAAATGGTTGCTTTTACTGTTCGAAATTTCTAAATGAATTTTATTCGTAAAGTTGATTGGAAATACTTATAATTGGATAATAGTATCCTATTGTGGTTCCTTTTCTCTCTTCTTAATTCCCAATGCCATATTTTTGTTATAATAATAAGTTGTAATTTATTCCAAATAAAATCCTTACAAATAAATGTTAATGGTTTCGAAGTTTAAATTAAAGATTTTTGTCATTATTTCATGAAATTTCAAAGCAAAACAATCGACAATTATCGTTAGTTAGCAAAATCGATAAATTCGTTAATAAAGTTACAGAATCGTAATACTGAGATAGTTAATAAACCTTTTCCAAAACACATTTTGTGTACAACAACATCGAGGTCATATTGATGTTTGAAACATCTTGAATAATAATCAGCGTGAAAAATGCGCTTATTAAGAGCTGTAATATTACAACTTTTCAAAAGTACTAAAAGCGGTGGTTCACTTTCTCCAAAACTAGTATTTCCTAGTGGGAAAACACCAAATAAAAATCATGGTATTTTTATGCAGGTAAATAAAAGATTTTTTTTAATTTTCTTCGTTACAAACCTGTTTAAGCATTTTTTTTGACTGGGTGTAAAGTTCAATTATTTCCTTAAAATTTTGTTATTTCTGTTGTTTTAAATTACATAATATTTTCAGATTATCTAGAATAAATTTAAACTTTACAACTTTAAAAATGCTATTGTATTTCAAACATTTATACAGTAGTCAGTAAATATATAATATGTATGAATTATTGTAAATAATATTTTTTTTAAAGTTAAAGAGAATTCTGTATAGTTTTTAATTCTGTTTTCACATACATGGTTTATGCATGTATTGAAACTAAGAAATAAATATATTTCAAGTGAATTACTTTTACATTTATTGAAATTATTTTTTTGCTTGAAAAATACTTTTATTTTTATTTGTTTTGTATTAAATGTTTTAAAAAAAAAAAAAAAAAAACAAATATTCGAAATTACTTAATTAGAAATTTCTGCAGAAAAATAAACATAATTTTTTTATGTAATTGAATACTTACTTGAATAAGAGCATTAAATCTATTTGTTTTAAAATGCATTGGCTGTTCTTAATATCGAATCTACCTTCATAGATATATGCAATTTTTTTATATAGTTTTTTTGTATAAAAATCTTTGTGTTTATACCATTGAAGTGATTTGAAAAGTACAACTTCTAAAGAAAATTTATATTATTTTGAATTAAATGAATTAAAAAAATATATATTTAAAAAAGTTAAAATAGTTATCTTAATAAGTATTTAAAATGCAAAATTTGCACAAAGAAAATATATTCATTGTGACAACCGAGTTCGTACATTAGCAAGTAGATTTAATCTTCGAAGAAAAGAATTTTCTACTTTTGAGCACCTACTTGGACAAAAATATGAAAAAGAAAATCACAAAAAAATTAAAAATTAATTTTTTTTTAACTGAAAAGTTTGGTTATACAGAAATTCAGTTATTAAAACAGAATTTCGATTTCGGAACCCCATATCTCAATTGACCCAGAAATACATTTGACTGCGGCAAAATTTTGGTTGCTGGAACATAACCATTCAGTTGACAATAAATTCGGTTGTCGCAATAAATCTGTTATCTCTGTGTAGTTACTATAAGATTTGTTTGCAAAAAGTTAAAAGTTACACACAAAAAACTAAAGAGGCAAACGAGTTTATTTTGGTTGCGAAAAAGAATAAATTCTGTTAGTAGAGTCATTGTTAAATATTTTGGGTGTTCCAACAAAAATTCAGTTGTGTTAACGGAATTTTAATGTGGGAACCAACACTCAGTTGTTTTAACCAATTTCAGACACAGAAACTGAGTTTTATTTGAAGGATAACAATTTCTTTTTTGTGTGTGTTAAGAGAGAAAATGCATATAGAAAAAGGGTATAAATTTTATGACATCCATTAAATAAGCAGTTATGGTTTTAATGTAAGATGAGATGAGATTCTTAGTCGCCTTAGTTTTATGAATCAGTTTTGATTTAATCATCCTGTTATTACGTATATTTCTCGTGAAATATTTAAACATAGTATATCCCTGAAAAAGGACATATATCAGTAAGTAGTATAAAGTCCCTTAATAGTTTTTAGTGAATAGTTTAGAATGTATTTAGAATATATACCAAGTTGTTTTAAAACCACAGAAAAATTCAAAGGCTCAAACCGCACTTCTAAGCGAAATATGAATACCGCTGAATTTGGATTTCAAGCATCATCTAACAACACATTCTATGATTAATTACACTGTAAGTAAAATATCAACTTTTAAAATGAGACACGAAACGGGGCGAACCCCGTTTTGAAGGGTCAGGTCATTTTAACAAGATATTTAGATTTTATGTTTGTATTGATTCAAATATTTTTTTTTAAATAAATTTATTGATTTTTGCTTTCTTATTTACTATAAATGAATATTTTTTTTTTCGATTGCGATCAAAAAAACTGAAAAATTTTGTTCAGAAAATAAAACGGAATTATAGTCATTTAAATCTGCTACAATAATATTACGTATACGTACTGGTGTACTTTAACTTGAATTAAACACATCCGAGTGTAGAATTAATATTGGTGTATCATTATTTTTTGAACTACAAAAATTATTATAATATATTACCTTCTAAATTAATTTAAAAATAATAGTAATAAATAGAAAATAAGTGAAAAAAACAAGAAATTAAGTTATTGGAAAACAAATTTCAAAGTCTTTTCGTTATAATAAAATCAAAAAATTGTTTGAAACTAAAACTCTAAATATCATGTTAATATGACCTGATTCTTCAAAACCGGGTTCGCCACTGAATTTTACGACCCAAAATTAAGTTTACGTGTCCCGAGGTTTTCGAGTATCATTTTGAAGTACCTCCTGTGTCAAGAAAAACCCATAAAAATATTTAGGTATTGCCACTCCTGTTAACTTCTTAGGATGGATTTTATACCCTTATTCGTGACAGACATTCAATTGTGTAAATAAAACAATACTATTTAATAAATAAATACATAGAACATAAAATGTATAATTTAATATCAAGACCAATAACCATATACCTTATATTAGTATAGTTGAATAAATAAGATTTACAAAAATTAAAAACATTTTTCTAAGCTCCATTAAAACAATGTTCAGATAGGAATACATTTGGTGTTGATTCACATATAAAATTTCAGTTTAATTTTAACAGGATAAAAATGAATTCGATGATTTATATAATTAACTAAAATTGCTATTTTTAGTTTAGTTAGAAATTTTGTACACTACTGCAATGCTCACATTTAGTTTTTGTACAACTTTAAAAGCAAATACATTAAAAAATTATCGATTTTATTTGAAAAAAAAAATGTTAGGTTTGTTGTATTGTTTTTAATTCCATTTTCACTTTCACAACAATTACAGTTATTGCATTTTTTGGTCATTTGGGTCTATTCCTTTTCCTATGGGGGACAATTGATAAGTAAATATAATATTAATTTTCTAAGTATTTACATTTTTGTAAAGATTCTAAAAAATTTTGATTTTGAAAAATGTATATTTTAGACATATAATACATATCTCAATTAAGGTAACCTTTTAAACAAAATTTTTTACTAAAACGGTATCTATTACAACAGTATTCTTAAATATGTTATATTAGGGATACCCTGGCAAAATGTTTTCAGCTCTTTGCTAAAAAGAGTAAAATAGTGTATGCAGAGTCAGTGGCGGATATAGGATTTCCTCAAACGGTTTGTAAAACCCTCATCTGGTAGTCCTATGTCCTTTACAGTGCAGCAAATCAAAATTGAAGGCTGAAATTGTGGAAAATACTACAAAATCTTATCGTGCATTGGTGAAAAATTGGTAAAAAAAATATATATCAGAAAAGCAGTCGCTTTTATTAGAAAACGACTACATGATTTGTCACAAAACTTGTTTGGTCCAGTTATGCAATAAATTTGCATTATGGATGACGAGAGTTATTTTAAGGGGAGGGACATGAATAGACACCAAAATATTATTTAAAGCTTCCTGGTTGTATATCACCTGATTGTGTAACTAACACTATGATAACAAAGTTCCCTAAAAATGTTTTATTGTGGCTGGCGATAAGTAAGCCTGGTACAGGGTGTACGCCGGGAAGGCATACTACTTTGTTTGTTTATAATTTTTGATTAAATGAAAGAGAATGAATCTTATATTGATAAATGTTTTATTTAATGTCGGCAATTATTTATGGAATACAAGATCAGATAAATATCCGCCTCTGTTAACCTCACAAATGCGAGCCCCTTTTGAGCACATTTTTCATTACATTCTCACACATTTCACGCGGTATTTCATTAATTTCATCACGAATATTTTGTTTGAGTTGCTCAAGCGTTCCCAGTTTGTTTGCATAAACCTTGCTTTTCAGATATCCTCACAAAAAGTCCGGAGCAGTCAAATCAGACGACCGTGGTGGCTAATCAACATCACCATTCCTTGAAATAATTTGTTGTGGAAAGAGGTCTCGCAGTAATTCAATTGCAATCCTGGCTGTATGCGATGTGGCACCGACTTGTTGATACCACATGTTAATCAAGCATGTTTTCCATTGCCTAGAACCGACTATTCTGTTTATTCACATATCCATTCAAATCACTCATTAAGATTTTTTCATGGGTGAGCGGTTTAACGATAAAAACACGTGGGTTCACGAATATTTTTGCATAATAAATTTACGACTGCGAAAAAAGAACTGTCGAAACTAATGTTTATCAAAATGGTGGCAAAACAGAGTATAACTTCCCGGCGGACACCCTGTATCAGCAAACCGCTGTTTTGAAAAGCCGATTTAGCTGTAAACGCTCAGGCTTATATTAATAAATGTCTTCCTGTACTTAAACACTTTATCGATTAGTATCATAAGAATGACAAAACCTTATGTTAGCCAGACTTGGCGTCGTCTCATTACGCCAGAACCACACAGTCTGCTTTGGCAAATTTAAATATAGAATTTGTACCTAAGCAGGAAAACCCTCCAAACGGTCCTCAGCTAGGACCAATTGCCACTTTTTGGGCAAACTTAAAAAGATACACTCACAATATTATTTCGTTAAAAACAACTTAAAATACATATGAAATTAATCTAAAATACAATCAAAAAGAGGACTACTAATTTTCCATTATATTCAACCCATTTTGTTGTTTATTTTTAATCATTGTTTAATAATCGACAAAAGTAAAAAACAATAGAAAGTCGTTTAAAATAACCATCAAATTTTTATTGACAAAAAGTTGGAAAAAACTACTTTTGTGGTTTGTTTTTCAAATTGAAAGTGCAGATGTACATATTTTTATTGACTTTGTGTGTATGTATATTTGAATAATTTCTTGTAATTTTTATTGAAATTATTTTATATATATACAAACTATTTTGGTAAGAAAAACAAAAAATGAATTATATGAATTTCAATTTTTAGAAACAGAAAACCTAAAATTTTACATTTAACAGAAAATATCAACTCCTACTGAATATCTGAAAATTTTAATAGTTTGTTTTTTGAATGACTGATTCAAATAGTTAAAAAATATATTTCTATGAATTTCAATTGATTCTTCATTTCAAAACAAACTTTACGTATTACTTTTTAAATAAACTACGGCAACGGAAAATATATTGTGAGTGTATGTTTTTGGAAAGGTTGTAAACCAAAAAACGTAGATTGCCTTGTAAATAAAATTAAAAGAGGGCTGGCGAAAATTAAAATAGAAGGGATCTAGGAGGGAATGCATAAAGTAAAAAAAAAATATATATAAAAAAGGCTCATCTCGGTGGTTATAATTCTTTTTTGCTGAAGTTGATTTAAGTTATGTATTTAAAAATATAGTAATTCTAAAAATAATGCTTTTTGTTTATGACCTGTACAATTTTATTGAAACTCATCTTAAATTTGAATAATAAACTGTGGCTTTCCAAAATATGAGAACATAATTATTTAAAAAAGACAAGTTCATTTGGTTGTCAATTGACCCACCTTAATGTAAACATTACCAAAATTTTCTTTAATGAATAAAAACAAAAACTTTTATTTAAATAAAACAACATTTTAAAACTACAAATATTATCAAGGGCAAATGATAGCCTTGCACATTATTGGGTTAATAACGTAGCTGTGTTCTAACATAACATTTTCATACAATAGTCACATAATCAAGCAAGCCTAATAGAGATTTATAATAGTGAAAACAAATAGCCGAAGTTTTATTTTAAAATATTTGCAATTAAAGCTAAAGATACGAAAATTTATTGGCTTTTTAAAAATGAACACAGCTATACCTTGTTTTATACACTTAACTTGATCTTAAAAAATCTTTAAAATGTTTTTTGTAAAATAAAAGAAAACTACATTTTCAATAAAAATATACGAATGTAGAAGTCTCGTTGCAAATAAATAAAACCAACAAAAAAAAATAAATAATAACAATCTGCATTTGTATAAAGCCAGATTTAAAGTGTTTTTTTTTTTGACACTAATAAAACATTTTTGTCTTTAAAGTGTAACGTCATGGAGGTTGATACAGTCCGTAATGACTACTGAAAATTTTGCTGTTATTACTGGAAGTTGTGCTAATTTAAGCCCAGCGGTGTTTTTTTTTCTAATCTTAGCAACACATGTCTGCTGACGTGTAGTACAATGAAATTAGTAGAAAGACTTAGTAGCTGCTACTAAATTTTAGTAAACATATTTTAAAGTGAAATTTAAAGTCGGTTTGCTAAAATTAGCAAAAAAAAATACTAAGTATTATTAATATTAGTACAATTAAATTAAATATTTTTTAATTTTTTATCAGGCTCGAGATCATAATTTAATTTTAATAACGAATAGTAAACACTAATATTTTATTAAATGGAAAAAATTGTAAGGATCATCACTAGAGGGAGTGGACACTTTCGACTCGAGCGACCAGGTCATCTTCAGCCTCCTTATGAACCACCCAACCCACAAATAACTCATGGTTTTGAACAGGCTTTTATATCACACTCTCTAAGGAAAATGACTATGCGAAATTACATTTTTCAGTTAGTGAATGATTACCCGTACAAATGAGCTTTTTCCATCTTTTTATAGAAATACACTTTGGCAACCATCTTCGCTTTTTTCAAAGTACAAATTGACAGGGTTGACATTCCAAATGTTAATGTTTCCATTTCTGCGAACGAATTGGGAATCTGGCATACTAATATTTTTCCTTTCACAACATATTTGAGTGATAGTTTTATTATATTAGATTATAAATTACATCGTGCCCTATGTTTTTGAATGTAAATTTTGTATATTATTTGATCTATCTGTTTTAATTAAATATTTTTTTTATCAGGCTCGAGATAATAATTAAATGTTACTAACGAATAGTAAACACTAACATTTAATTATTATCTCGAGCCTAATAAAAAATTAAAAAAATATTTAATTAATCAAATAATATACAAAATTTACACAATTAAATTAGTATACAAAATTTTATTTTAGTAAATTGCTGTAAACTCAAAGAATTGTAAAATAAAGCAAAATGTTAATTAAATTCACAAATTAACTCAATTATTTTTATATATACTTCTTATACTTTAAGGCTTCTAATTTCTTTCAAAAATATTTTAGACAAAATTTAAAAATAAAATTCAGAGGCTTTCAAAATAGTTAAAACGTAAATTAATTTATCATTTTCTTTTAATTTGCTAATCTTTGTTTTGAAAAGTATTTTTAGTAATTTCTTTGTATTTAAGGGTAAAATTTTAGAACTAAAAAAGTTTTTAGTGATATTTTAAATGGATGTCCGATTCTTGGACATGAATCGGTTGTGAAAAGTTTCTTCACTTCCGATCCCTATGTAACATTTTAAGGCAATTTAAGTTTGTATGTATAAGTTATAAATATTAGAAATAGCATTTCGTTCGTTCAATATAATATTTTTTTTACTAAAAGTCAGTCCCAAAAATAGTAAAGTGATTGAAAACCGTTTACAAATTTTTTTACTAACTTTTTTTTTCTGAGTGTAGAAAATACCTAGCCAAGTATTTCATTGCTATGAAAACAAGAACGTAGCAATATATATTTTGAAAAGTTTTTTTTTTTTTTTTTAGTTCTGTCTGTTCTAGAAGATCTAGATTTTCCAAACTTTGGGTTTTTCTGAGATCTTTTCCCAGATCGAAAAAAATGTATCGGCCTAGCTAAAAATTGTTTATATTTAGTACATAAAAGGAGATTAAAAATTGTCACAAGTAAACAGAAATAAAATAATAAAATCAATGTGTATAAAAACAAAAGAAAAGGAAGGTTTTCTTTTGAGTTCTGTCTGTTCTAGAGGATCTAGATTTTCCAAACTTTGGGTTTTTCTGAGATCTTTTCCCAGATCGAAAAAAATGTATCGGCCTAGCTAAAAATTGTTTATATTTAGTACATAAAAGGAGATTAAAAATTGTCACAAGTAAACAGAAATAAAATAATAAAATCAATGTGTATAAAAACAAAAGGAAATCGATGCGGTTTTTACAACAACAACGTGTAATTTTATATGAAAACAAAAAATTTTATTTGAACTCATTTTTCAGAACTCCGCCTTATGTAAAGGAAACAGTTAAAATTAGAGTTAATACATATGAAAAAATGAGAATTTTTTACTTAATGTCCTCAGATGGATAGCTATTACTTATTTCCGTTGTCAAATTCAAAAACATTTATAAAACATTTTTACGATTTTTGTATTTTTAAAATAAGTCCCAAATATGATAAAAATAGTGAATTTTGAAGAACAATACTTTCTAGAGTTGATTATATATTGTTAAAAATGCTGTACATAAAAATTAATAATGCAGATGCAATTTTTTAATGTATTTTACAAAATAAAAATCTATGAAAGAAAAAAATTCACTTTTTTACGAACGTTAAAAAATTTCTGCAGGTATTATCTGCAAATGCTAGTATGCGGAAAAAAATTTATAAAAATTTCGAAATATTTTTTATTAGTTTTGAATTGAAATAATTTTGTATATAAAAACACAATTTAAATTAAAAACAATTTGAAACTTTTTGAATATTTCCTTTTCTTAAACAGACATCAAACAAAATTTCATTTTGTTGTAACTGTAACGGAAACGAGAAAACCATAAATTTGCGTTTTGTGGGTAATTTTGTTATTAAATTTCAAACAAATGAAAAAAAAAATAATAAAACTAAAAAGGATCCATAAACGATAGTAAATTATTTTGAACAAATGTATAAAAAGTTAAAATAAATATTTCTTTGAAAAAAATGTATGTTCCTTTATTTTTAAATGGAACGGAAAACTTTTTTTACATACAATAAACTACATAATTTTCTGAGTGTACAAACAGTAAACTACTTAATAGTCTGAGAGTGTTTTTATATAATTTTGTATGGATTTTTGGATTTTTCTTTTCACGATTTTTGAAAAGCTTAGAATTCTTTAAAAATTTATATGTTTTTGGCATAAAATAAAACTTTGACAAGATAATTTACCATTTACAGTAGTTTTAGTAGTGAAAAAAGATTTTTAAACATTGAAACCAAACAGTCTTATGATATTTCGGATTTTTTTTTTATACAAAATATGAAAAATTCATGACGACAGAAGAACAATAATGCTTATTTTTAACATTCTTTCATAAAATAGATGATATACATTTAAACATTTAAAGTTTTTTCTTTAATATTTATTTTAAAGTAAAGTAATTATGGTAGAAATGTATGTAAAAATGTTTCAAATGTTCATTTTGACTTTACCTTTTAGATAAAACCACCCCATTTAGGTTATTTAATTTTTTTTTTTTTTTTTTTTTGGTACGGAAATATGTTATAAAATATAGATGTTATTATGTCTAGACATACACACAATTAAATTTAGTTAATAAAAGTTATTATTTAACATGCAAATGCATACACAAAATACTTACTACAATTAAATTCTGTTAGAAGGTAGATTTGTTGGTTAGGGTGGGTCGAATTAAAAAAAAAAAAAAAGATTCTAAAAAGCGGAAATATTGACACATGTTGAAAAATTTTAGAATTTATAAATTTAATAATAAAGGAATTTTTTGTAGAGAATATTCCATAATGTCTTCCATTTTAGGTTTATGATCGCAATTTTTGAGTTTCGAAAAATCGCCTAAAAATTTCTAATAATTTATATTTTTTTAGTAAATTTTGGTACAGAGATCACAATTGTATCTTGAAGTCGTTTGAAAAGTTTTGAAAATATTTATTTCAACTCTGTTTAGATCGTAATGGACTGGAAGAATCTGTATAAAAAAACCTTAGTTGGCACGTAGAGGCGCCTGATTACAGAGTATCATCATGACACAAGCAGTAAAGTATATCAAAAAAACCATATAATTAAAAAAATGGATTTGCCATAGCGTTAGCTTTTTATTAAAAAACTAAAGTTTGTAATGGGTGTCCCAAGAAGAACGAAATTTTTAAATCTGGCAACATTCGAAGTGTCATTGTTTGACATTTGAACAATTGTTATTGTTTGCTAGTAGAAGGTAAGAGGTTAGTAAAAATGGAGCGCTACACGAATAAACAACGCATTCTCATTGTGAAATTGTTTTACCAAAATGGTGAAAGTTTTGCGGCTACAGTTCGCAAATTGCGATCAATTTGGGGTCACAATAATGCTCCAAAAGAGTCAACTGTAAAGAGATTAATGGATAAATTTGCCGAAACTGGGTCTGTTAGTGATGTAAAGACAACAACGCGCCATCGACCAGGTCTATCGACCGAAAATGTCGCAGCTGTACGTGATGATGTCGCTCAAACTCCATCCACCTCAATTCGACACCGAGCTCAGCAAATTGGTGTCTCCAAATCCACTTTGCAGCGAATTTTGACGAAAGATTTGCATCTTCATGCATACAAAGTTCAATTGACTCAGAAACTGAAGCCAGCTGACCATGGACAGCGAAGGGAGTTCGTTAATTGGGTATTGGAGAGACAACATGAAAATGCTGATTTTGCCGATAAAATCATCTTCAGTGACGAGGCCCATTTTCATCTTGATGGCTTCGTCAATAGGCAGAATTGTCGCATTTGGGGTGAGGAAAATCCTCGAGTGATTCACGAGAAGCAAATGCATCCTCAACGTGTCACTGTGTGGTGTGGTTTTTGGGCTGGAGGAATCATTGGACCTTTTTTTTATGAAAATGAGGCAGGTCAAGCGCAAACAGTCAATGGTGTTCGGTATCGTGAAATGATAACCAGTTTTTTCTCGCCTAGAATTGAAGAAATGAATGTGGAGGGCATGTGGTTCCAACAAGACGGCGCCACATGTCATACAGCCAGAGAAACAATTCAATTGCTGCATCAGTCATTTCCCGGTCGTGTTATTTCGCGTTTTGGAGATCAGAATTGGCCGCCTAGATCGTGCGATTTAACACCATTAGATTTTTTTCTTTGGGGTTTTTTGAAGTCGATGGTTTACGCGAATAAGCCGACGACGACTCAAGCCTTAAAAGAGGAAATTGGACGCTGCATTAATGAAATACCGCAGCATTCATGCAAAACGGTCATTGAAAATTTCATTAAAAGATCGCGTGCATGCCAGCAAAGCCGCGGCGGCCATCTGCACGATATATTGTTCCATACATAACCTCATTCTGTCTACTTTACGATATAATAAAGTTTCACGATTTTTTTTTAAATAGCTGTGTTTTATTTAAAATTTAAAAATTGCGTTCTTCTTGGGACACCCTTTATATTGTAACAATCCTCCTCATTTCGAAATATTGTATTGTATCTATGATATCTAGCATCGTTTTTGCTATACATCTCTAATTTTAAAAGTTAATAAAAATTGTTAAGCTGCATATAAAAAAAATAAAATTTCATTATTGTTTTGTTGCTGTTTAGTTTATGCAATTAATTTGCATATATAAATTATGAAATACAATTAATTTTCTGTATAAAAATATTATCAGAATCTGAGAGTTTTTATATGGAGTACCCTGACAATTTTTGTGAGGTTTCCTTTTGGTAAAATCCTCAGAGTGTAAAGGGTTTTCAGTAAAAAAAAAGTCTCAGATAAATTTCTTTGAATCAAAAACTTTTCTATATCGGAGGATTCTCTAAAAACATTCAATTTAAGCGACTAAAGAAAATATGAGATTTTTTCTTCAGCTAAAGTATCCTAAGTCAAATTCATCTATTGTGCTTAATGGATATGCGATAGAAAATAATAATCTGACACTAACCTGTTTCGACTTTTGGGCCACCTGTGAGATGCAGGGAGTAAAATGGAAATAAAATAAAGCAAATGCCGATTTATCTCGTCATAAAAGAAACATGTGTGTGCAATTTGCACAAGACTGGCAAGTTTTTTAACAAAGTTGCAAAAAGAGGCTTCGAAAAAATCCACCTAGCCTAAAACCCGAGTTTATCCGATCTTAGATTTAGTTTTTCTGTACTACGAGGGCCGTGCGAAATATTCTTAGCCTGACACAGATATGTCTGTATAACAGCAAAAACTTAAGGTTACACTCAGAATATTATGTAGCTAACTGTTTGTAGTTCAATAAAAATGTTTTCAGTTCAGTTAGAAATAAAGTAGCATACATTGATTATTTAAAGATATATATATATTTTAACTTTTTTATACATTTATTAAATATTATTCACTGTCTTTTACCGATTTTTCTTCAGTTTCATTTACTTTTTTTTGAGTTGTTTGAAATTTAATAAAAAATAATAGTATTAATAGGAATTTAAATCATATAATCATATTTCTTTTTATAAATTTTTTTATTGCAAAGAAACATTAAAATTTTATTAGTACATTATGGAGAATAAAAATTGAAAAAATTTCACAGAACCAGCAGGATAGAATACTTAGTATTTTTGGTTACCGCAACACTAAATTCCTATTAATACTATACATTTACAAATAACAGATCAAAAATATATTAAAACTTCATTAATTTAATAAAAATTTACCCACAAAACGGAAATTTGTTGCCGTTACAGTTATGACAAATTTAAATTTTGTTTTCTGTCTGCTTCAGAAAAAAAAAATAAATAAATAAAAATATATTCAAAAATTCCAATTCTGTTTTTTATATAAACTGTTTGTTTATATACAAAATTAAACACATTTCTTTTACCCTTTCAGGAGGTGAAACAAATATATACAAATATTTATTTGGTTTTTAAAATATATGTTACAATAAATTTCCTCTTGGCAATACGTCCTATTCTTCACTCCGATTCGTTCGGGCTTTCTTTACTACTCAATCTCTCGCTGGCTGTACGAAACAGGACGGCAATCGCACGACTTTTCGGCACTGATAGTTCCTTAGACTTCGGCAGGAGTCGACGGTTTCGATTTCGGCAGGATTCGCACGCTGCTAGCGCTTGTGTCTATTTCGAGGAGATCGGGATTTTGAAACTGCTCGTACAAGCATTAAAGATGAACCACAAAGTGGACTTCCAGAACCTGAAGCAACAGCAGCAGCTAAAGTACCTGTTAAGATACTAGATGATCAATAAGTAAAATATAAGTACAGCTATGGGCATTTCAAATGAGCGAGTCTATTTGATTTTACATCAAGAATAACAGATGTCAAAGGAACATGGATCAAAGATATATGGATCATTCACTACATACCGTAGGCAATCAAGACAATGGACTGAACCTGTCGCAAGTGCACAAAAACAAAACCATTCAATCGGCTGGTAAGGTTATGATAATGGTTTTCTGGGATTACAAAGATATTTTATTGATTAACTATCTTCTAAAAGGTAAAATAATAAATTTAGAATATTGTTGTTACCTTTTATAAATTGAAATTCGAGAAAAACTACCTGATTTACAAGACAAAAAATAACTTTTGATCAAGACAGCAATGTCAAAATTCAACGCATTGCTTGACCAACCACCTTAATCTTCTGATGTAGCTTCCTAAAAAAAATCCATGCTGACAAGCGTATGGAGATGCAGTTGCAGTTGTAAATGATTATTTTGCAGAGCTTCAGGAAAATTATTTTAATCAATGGAAAAATGGAAAAAGTTTTACAAATCTAACTGTTGTTTTTCATTGTTAGGCTAAGAACATTTTGAACTTCCCTCGTATATCAGAACTTTATCAAAATCAAATTATTTAACTTGAAATAAGTTTCTAAGACATAGAAAAATAAATTACCAACCAAATTAAAAAGTTTATTTTAGTTGCGGCTGTATTTTTGTTGTTGCATTCAAAATTGAGCTGTAGTAACCAAATTTTGTTGTGGTAGCCAATTTTCAGTTGTACCAACCGATTTTAGTCGTAGTAGCAGAATTTTAGTTAAAAACTGAGTATTGTTTTTTATAATAAGTTTAGGATGGGGTGCAATAACGCCTTACGAAATAAGGCCTTTAAGGCCTTTAAGGTCTTTATTGCGAAAAGGGCTTTATTGCACTTTGAAAGTGACATAAGGCCTTTATTGAAATTTAGCCAATGGTGCAATAAAGCCTTTATTCTATATTTTTTGATTCTTTTGTTGCACTGTTCAATTTATTGTTTTTTGTTGTTGTTGATAACAGCATTTCGCATACTAAACTGTGTCACTATTGGCATCTTAATTCTGTGAGAAGTTTAATTTTTTTTGATGCTTTTTCTCCTTTATTGTTTTTTGTTGTTGTTGATAACAGCATAACTTATAATCATTTCAGTCATTTGCTAAGTCACGTGTGTTGTCCAATTAATTATTAAAAATCGTGAAAATGGAAAGTGCTTTATAATATAATTCCGGGTTTGAGGAAATCCAGCAAATTATTACATATTCCATCAGAGGCACAAATTTATAAATTTAAATATTATCAAAATAATACAAAATATTATTATTGCTATCACAATGGGTGTCCCGTTAAAATTGCAGTGGATTTGAACAATGCAATACATTGCCGTAAAACAAAAAAATCTGTTTTTGAAAATTCTGTTTTTCAAAATTCTGTTTCACAAAATTTTGCTTGTAATTGCATTTACAAGCAGAATTTTGTGAACCAGAATTTTGTGAAACAGAATTTTGAAAAACAGAATTTTGGGAACCAGAATTTTCAAAAACAGAATTTTGTAAAACAGAATTTTGTAAAACAGAATTTTGTAAAACAGAATTTTAGTTAGACAGAATTTTTTTTTTGGAAAAAAACAGAATTTTCGTAAGACAGAATTTTGGAAAACAGAATTTTGTGGCTATCCCAAATTTTATTGCTTCATTTAAAAAAAAAATTAAGTGAAATAAGACCTTTACGGCTTTATTTCACTTTCAAAGTGCAATAAAACCTTTTTGGAAATAAAGGCCTATTTCACTTTCCATTGAGAAATAAAGCCTTTAAGGCCGTATTTCGTAAGGCGTTATTGCACCCCATCTAAGTTTAGGTGTTATGAAAATTCAGTTTATCATTAAAGAATATAAGATTCTCTTTTCATACCTCACAGATGTACAGGATCACTGATAAATCTCCAAATGCAACACATAATACAGAAATATAGATTCTATGGAAAAGCAGAAAATCTTTTCAGACAAAACTGCCTTACAATTGCTTGCGTTTCTTGTCACTTTATAATTTTAATTCGGCTACCATTTAAAATTTCAAGTATTTTTCACAATAATTTTCCAACTGATGTTTTTCCTATAAGTATTTACCAAATTGCAGTAAATGGATATTTAAGTTATTTTCACTTTCATATTGCGGTATTTTACAGAAATTTTTTTTATTCTGAATTAATGTCAAAATAAATTAATTTTCGTTTATTTAACGAAACTTTTTTGTTATTTAAACATATTTTTTTTTTTCATGGATTATTATCAGTGTACATCCTGTTTAAGATATAAATAGAAATCAATATTCACATTTATAGTAAATGTTTATCTTATTTCATTTTTCAACACTAAATATAAAATTTATCTGTATAAAGGATATTTTAATTAAATTTAAATATTTTATTAGTAAATAAATGATTCTTTTTTAAGGAATTTTTTCTTTTTAAGTACTTATGTATGTACCATATTCAAAAGAAAATTTAATTATATACACTAAATTCTTTTGTCGAATTTGTATTGTATTGCATTTACATAGCATCAAGTTTATTGAATAACATTGAAATGCAATTTATTTCAATGAAATGCAATCTTAAAATTTACAAATACCAAATATACATACGAAAAAAATAATCATACAAGAGAAGTTTTCACTTACCGGATGTACAAAGCAAAACGATTGCTGAATAAGCGATTAATCCTGAAGGGCACGATGACATAATTTTGTTGTAGCTTTACTACAAATGAACCCAATGATGACGATGGTGATGATGAAGTTAACGTTAGTAATGCTGTTGACGGTTAAATTTGTACGTAAAAATTAAAAATTGTAACTCCAGGAACAAAACAGAAATGGAATTTAAAGAATATTTAACAATGCAACACAACCAATTTTGTGTGTATTGAGATCTTCGTTGGTGTTAGTAGAATTCATATAGTGAACAAATTTTAATGTTGTGGCTGTTGGTTTTTGTTTTTTTATAATGCAGTTTTACAAAACTTTCTGTTATTTTTACTACTTCCTTCTCTTGGTTCGTTTTTTTTTGTGTTATTATTTACTCCTAATGATGTTGGGTGGGTTCAATTGCATTTTGTAGATTTTTATTTGAATTTAAGGTTGGCTTCATTTTATTTTTTTTGCTTTATTTTTATTTTTTGTTAGCAAAGAAGCCTTTAGGCTTTTCTAAGGCAACAGGACTTGATTGTTTATGCTGTACATACCACGATTATTTTGAAATTGTGTGACATGCATGTTCTACTATGTGGAAAAAGTAACTTCATTATTATCATCATGGTATATTTTTACCCCCAAAATACAAAATAAAGTACTTGGTATGTATGGTTGTCTAATGCAACGTTTTAGAAACATATCGACTTTGAAATTTTGTGTGTATATGTTGTAAAAAAAGGAAGGAAAATAAAATACCGAGTACAAGTACACTATTATTTAAGCTATGCTTATAGTAAATGAAATTTAAATAGATGCATTTTTGTTATTTATTTAATAATTTGAAATAACAAAATATCCCTCAAATAGTTGTTTTATATTTTTCTATAGAAAAACAACCGTACTACTAACTACTACACAACAACTGTGAAGTACTAACTGTCAAACTTATTTCTGTGTACTTCTAACTTATTGTGCATTGACTCCTAAGATAATATACCGATTAACTAACGGCTATAAAAGAGAAGTCAGACATTCAGAATATTTTATTTTGAGGTACCCTGTTCCACCACTGGGCGAGATATTATTTTTGTAGATTGTAGTTTTTGCAAAAAACAGCCTGTTTTGATTTACCGTAAATATTGTTGAAATTGGTCGATATTTGCAAAAGACAAAAGCTTTGAAAGAATTTCACAGTCGATTTGGTCGATTTTGAAAGCCTGTAGATACAGAAAATTTTGGTATCCTGCAAATAAGTTTATATTGAAACTAGATATATTATATCTTAACATATATCAATCATTCTAGTACTTAAGGAGCGAAACTGTAATTTGTCATTTTAAATTATATTTTTTCATAAATTTTTATAGCATACAGTTTTCTTGTAGTTTTCAACCGGTAGAATTGTATTTTGTAAAAGTATAATCTATACAAAATTTGTATGTTATTTGACAAGTAAATGCCAGTAGTTTCCAAAAAATACTATTTTTTTTTGGTCATGTGTAAATGTTGTATAACATATAACACCATATCAATTATTTTTAATCAAGCATACATGATCATAAAAAAACTTGGGTCCTTTTCACTCCTAGTACATAAAGCAGTAAATTTGTTTTTTTTTTATTTATAATAAAACATTTTTACTATTATTATACAGATATTTTAACGAAACTGACTTTTTTAACGTCAAAAAGTATTAGGTCATTTTCCCACAAGTGCATAATAAATTCGAATTATGAAGATACTCCACGATATTTCGTTATCAATTTCATGAAATATTAAAAATTTCCTCTGGCCTGGTTTGATTTTGACCATATTTTCAGAATATAGTGCTTATAATTGGTTTCATAAAATTGTGAATAGCATTAATTGGAACTTAATCAAAGTGGATAAATTTTACCCTATTGAATAATTTTGTGCCAAAAAAGGCATTTTACTTGAAATCCACCGAAGTTAAATAGCTGCCCTCACTAAATTAAACCAGCGATTGTGAATACGATTTTTAATAAAAAAAAATTTTTGTGTTGTAATTAAATTTGTTAAGTACGTCAAAATGATACCCGAAAACCCTGTAAAACGTTAACTTAATTTGGGGTCAGGTCATTTTAACAAAATATTTAGATTATATGTTTGTATTGATTATATTTTAACGTTTCTATTGATTATATTTTTGATTATATTTTAACGAAAAGACTTTGAAAAATGTTTTTCAATGACTTTATCTATTGTTTTTTTTTTCATTTTAAATTAATCTAGGATTTAAGGAGGTATGATATCCCAATATTAATTCTACACTGGGATGTGTTTAATTCGAGTTAAGGTACACCAGTACGTATACGTAATATTATTGTAACAGATTTTAATTACTCTTATGCAGTTTCATTTTCTGAACAAAATATTTATTTTCTTTGGAGTGCAAACGAGAAAAGTATTAATAAATAGTAAAAAAGTAAAACAAACAATAAATAAAGTCATTGCCAAATAGTTTTGGAAGTCTTTTCAGTTAAATTTAATCAAAATATTAAAATTTATATATCTTGTTAAAGAGAGTCAGGTCGACTCTTAAAAACGGGGTTCGTCACTGAATTCTGCGACCCAAAATTAAGTTTACGTGTCTTGGGGTTTTCGTGTGTCATTTCAAAAGTTGAATTTTTATTTACAGTATTATTAGTATTACTAACAATTTTCTTTAAGTATATGATAAGGAAGATGTTGGTAATATTTTTATTTGTTAACATTGAAATTTTATTCAGTTGGAAAATTTTTGCATATAAAAATTCTTTGTATTTGTGTTTGAAAATTTGAATTTTAAATTTTTATAAAAATCTAAGTTAAATTGATTGGATTTGGTGTATTCTTGCCGATTGATTGGATCTGGTTTATTCTTGCCGATTATTATAAGATAATTGCAATTTGTTTATAAAAAATGTATGCAAAAGCGTGTCTTTTATTGAAATTATAGAAAAATTTTAATAAAATTATTAGTTTTAACCTTGTATATAGAATACGACTACCTCAATTTTAGTTTTGAATCTCAATAAAATTTAATATGTTTGAGGATCAAAATTGTGGACGTGGTCGTTCTTCCCGTGAATACAATTAAACGTAGCCGAGCTCATCCTCGAGACTTCCCAGAGAGCCTTTATTTTCAGAAGAATCGCTACCAAAAGTTATTAGAAGAAATCTTGATTCACCAAAAGAACGGTTAAGGTCGTCTTCTTAAAAAGAGATTCTCCTGAAGAACATCGTTCTAGATCCACTTCAATAAAGCGCGAAGCTGACGATCGACATGATCGTCCTGAATCATGTGAACACCGTGATCTACGTGAAACCTAGAAACAACCTCGCAGAGTGGAAGAGGAGGCTCTCGAGAAGGTAGAGAGCCTTTCAGAAGGCGAAGCAGCCGGATGCATAGAACGTTCTAATCGTTATGAAATGATATGCACTCGACTAACAGATGTTACCACCAAACTTTGTGAGCGGGGTACCAAAGTTACCTCACAATCAAGTTACTATCGTTTAGTTACCACACCAACTTGCAGAATTTATCAACACTATGTTAGTTTTTCCCCTGAAATTGAATTGGTACGTTTAAAAAGTCGTATACTGTCGGAATATTGGGTGGCTATCTATATGATGGTTCAAAGGGGAAAAATCTGTTATTACCATAAAATATGTGGGTGTAATTTCAATGACGAAATGGCAATCGTTTCAAATATTAAATTTATTATCAAGATGGAAAGATTGAAATTACAACAACTAGGACGTAATTTTTATGATCCAAAGGCTAAATGAACATCATTTGCAATTATAGCCAGGTTATCAAATCTCTATACGACAACACGAAATAGATATATTATTATGTGCTGAAATAACCCACACAGTAATGAGAACCGAAAATATTTATGATATAATCAAACGTTGCCACGATCATATCTCCGGTGATTTTGGAGAAGATTTTAAACGTCATGTCATCGATTTAACCATACTCACGGATTACAATCGTAAAACTTATCGTATTAATGACATTAATGTCCTAAAAACTACCCTTTAGTCTGCAAGGTAGAGATGGTTATGACCAGGGTAGCTCTTAAACCTAAAGCTACCTCTGTCAATAATCAACTGCCCTTCCTTGTCCTTTTTCATAATTTTTATTTTTTTTATTAACTACCTTTTAATATGTTTATTATCGAACACGGATATACCTCCAAAGGGTCAATAAAATGCCATAGCCTTGAGCACGGCCGGCTTTTTATGTAGCCCCGTCCCCAGAGGAGGTATATACACTTAGCAAAAAAAGTCTGTAATGGCAACTGAAAATTTTGCTGTTATTACGGGAAATTCTGCTAATTTGAGCTCAGCGGTATTTTTTACTAATCTCAGCAACACATGTCTGCTGACGTGTAGTAGAATGAAATTAGTAGAAAAATTAGTAGCCGCTACTAAATTTTAGTAGACTTTTTGTAAAGTGGAATTTAAAATCTGTTTGCTTAAATCAGCAAAAAAAATTACTAAATATTATTAATATTAGTAAAGAGCTTTGAATTTATTTTTCTTATCAAGCATCAAAAAATTTGATTATATTTTTTAAAAAACGAATTAATTATTTGGTTTTAATTTGGTAATTTCTGTTTAGAAAAATATTTTGGTAATTTTTTTTTTTTTACTTTTAAGGTTAAATTTTAATTGTTTTTAGGGCGGATTTTTAGAACTAAAAAACCTTTTTAGTGCTATTTTAAGTGGATGTCATCTTTTTAGACATGAGTCGGTATCTTCACTTCCGATCCCTATTTAAATATATGTAACATTTTAAGGAAATTTAAGTTTGTAGATGTAAGTTTTAATTAGAAATAACATTTCCTTCAATATCCACTTTTTTAAAATTAGTAAAATTGTTTGCTAATTTTAGCAAATCAGAATATTTACAAAAATTTGTAAATATTCTGTAAAAATTCTGTAATTTGTAAAATATTTACATTTGCTAAATAATATTTTTTTACTAAAAATCAGTACAAAAATAGTAGAGTGGGATTGCAAACCGCTTACAAATTTTTCTACTAACTTTTTTTTCTGAGTGTATATGTATATCGTTTTTGGTATCTTTGAATTCCTTAATTTTTTAATTTTGTTTAAAAACGTTTTTATTTATTTGAAAAGCTTAAAAAATTTAGCATTTTCAATCATACTCAAAAATTTTATAACACTATCTTATAAGAAGAAATAAACTTCATATCTTATACTTATAGACCTGAAAAGTATATATGTAAATAATGTAGTATTAAAAAAATGTAAAAAAATACAACTTGTAATTTCCTAACCTAGTGTAACTTGGAAGTTTTTCTTCCGATTTCTATTTGTTATACGTCTTTAGAAAGATAATTAAGCATATATTTCGATTATTTTATTATTGGTATAAAAAGACATCTTTTGTAATGGGGTTTTCTAAAAATAAAAAAAAATATATATTTTTTCCCTATTCAAATTTTCAATCGATTTCTGCTGCCACTAGTTTTTGTTATCATGTAATGTATGTTGTATCATGTCCATCTTTGTTGTACATATTACGACTTTTACATAGGTAAATATATTTAAAAAAGTTTAATTGATAAAAACGACCCAATTGTATAAATGACCAATTGTATACATAATATCGATTTTGATTACTTGTATTTCAAAGTTTTATTCGCAAATATAACTATTTAAATTAGCGTGATCTAACCTGGAAAATATTTTCAGCAATTCTTAAAATATCATCTCCTGATAATTTCCTTAAGAAAGTCTGACATCCGGATAGGGAACAATTTTTAAAAAATTTTTGGGATTTTAGAACATTGATTTACAGTTTACAGTTCGTTGAACAAATTGTCTATTCGAGCATCTATTATTTGGATAATTTGATCTTAAATCGAACGAGGTAAACCTTTAGAACAACTAAATCTAGAAATCAGATGAATCATATCGTATTTCTGTAAACTGCTTACAGAGATAGAGTGAGGTGCATATTTGAAATAAAACAATATATAGCAGATTTTGGTAAAATATCTTATATCAGATTTATGATATGGTAAAAATTTTCTCCTCCGCTGATAAAGCTATGTGAAAGTAACAGATTTCAAATTTATTGTTGCTAAACAGGACAGAGATTTTCATGCATTTAAAAACATGCGCTTATTATATGGAAATATTAATTGCCCTTAGCTTTTGGAAAATTTTTTTTTTCAAAGTGCCAATTAGGACATAATTATTTAGTTTATATTACGATAGTTCCCATCATTGGATTTTAATTTTCTGAATAATAATCATATGGTAGAATTTAATGCATCAACATTTTTCTCTACAACATTTAGAAAAATTTTTTATAATTTATCCAATTAATTAAATTTTATATATAATTTCATTAGAATGTCTGAAATATTGTTCCATTGACTTAAATTAAATAAAGAAACAATATGCAATAAAAATGCTAAAAATACAATAAAAACCAAAAATTAGGCTCTGTAAATTCATGCCAATTTTCATATATCATATTTAATACTCGAAATAGTCTGTTTAATAATGAAAAACAATATTATTATATAAGTAAAAAGATCTTTCTTCTTTTTGTATGTGCTTGATCAACGTTAACAAATATTACCTTCAGTTTATTTTTAATTAAAGATAATTCTATTAAAAGAAAATATACAAAGCATGCAAAAATATGCAATAAAAACATTAAATATTCCAAAAATATGCCCTTAAAAATGAAATATGCAAACATTTGTATTTATAACAAAATAAGCAACAACTATTTTGTTAGAAATTCTTTGATTCGGAAAAGCATTTCGTCAAAATCACAATAAGAAGATTTTTACAGCAGCTGACTGTAGTTGGTTTACAAGTGATTAAATTCATAGTAAAAGTACAAATAAATATATTTTTAATCATTTTTTATATTTATTTAAAGAAAAAATTACATAAAAATAGAGATTTTATGTTACATTTAAAATATTCATTTAAAATTATTTTATAAAAAATGGTTTTCGTTTTTCTATGATTAATTGTCTGATAGTCAAAATTTATGAAAAACTTTTATTTTTACAGGCTTTGTAATTAATTTTTAATGAAACAAAAAAAAGAAATATAATTTACTTTTACGGATTTTTTAGTTAATTTATTGATATTAAAAAATAAAAATTAAATAAACAAAAAATCATTAACTTTTACGGATTTTTTAGTTAATTAGCTAACAGTTAAAATAAATAAATTACGGAAATATCATTTGTTTTTAGGGATTTTTGGTTAGTTTGTTAAAAGATAAAATAAATGGAAAAACATTTATAATACATTAAAAATTAAAGAAAATTTCTTTTGATTTAAATGAAAAGTTAGTATACCGGCATTTAAGTGATTTTTAATTTATTTTTAAATTACATTTTCAATTAATTTAGACTACATTAACTACAAACATGCATTTTCATGAAAGTCGCTGCCCTGCTTAAACTTAAAGAAAGAGAATTTATCAGAGATGGCCTAGAATACTTTTATATGTTGATGCAACTATTGATGCAGTAACTTTGGAATTTTAAGAGATTCGAGCATCAAATGTTTCATGTATTTAATATAATTTGTTGTTAAAACTGAATTTTAAACTTTTAATAAATAACATTATGCCGCTATATAAATTTCGCTTACTATATTCAAACACTTTCATTCGTACACGTGTGTTAGCGAAATGCTAAGACAACCATCATGTAAACACTAACATGAATTGACACAAAATGCATTAAAAGTGGTTTTGTATGCAACAGTATCAACAGCAGAAGCAGCAGCAACAACAGCCGGAGTAGTTGAAGCAGCAATAGCAGTAGTATTTGTATTTGCAATAGTAAAAGAATCACTACTACAATATAAGTCTCTAAGGATTTTTAAAGTTAAATAACTTTGAAATGCCGCCATAGTTAATTTTGAATTCGTAAACTCATTCACTGCAATGTTTTTTTTTTTTTTTAATGAAACTTTTGTGTTTTATACTGACAATTCTTTTATGTTATTTGTATTTTTAATGCGATTGCAAAGAGAAAAGGGAGAAACACATTTTAATTTCCGGTTTAACTCAAAACTTTATTATTATCAATTAATAAATAATAAGCGTTAACTGAACATTGAATTTTTGTTTTATTTTTATTTGTATTATAATCAATTTTGAACATTAATACATTTTGTAAAATTTAATTTTTTACATACATATAATTTTATGATATTTTTCTTATATTTTTAAACACTCGCGCGTTATTTTAATATTTAATTTCCGTTCCGTCCGTTTATCTGTAAATCCCACATTTAACTGAATTGTCATTGCCTTCGTTGCTTGAGGATATGCTTCGGCATATTTACTTGCCCATTTATTTTGTTCCATTTATATTTGTGTATTTGAAAAACTAAAAACATTGTCGTATGTGGTTTTCGTTTGTAACTTCGTGTTTTTTTGGGAATAATGCTATTAAAGAGTTTTTAGAAAAAAGAGAATAATTAAGCGTTCTCAGATAAATTCTCTTTTTTAAAAAAGGGGGTTATAGTGATGATTTTAGAGTGATTAAAAATGTTATTACAGTGAAGACTTTTGTGCATAAAAATTTCTGATAAATATACACAAAATATATGAAGTGCTAAAACCAATTATTTCAAGCATCTTTGTTATTGGTTAACTATTATTAGTATTATTAAATTCGGCTTTACCGATTTTTTAAACTCTCAAAGTAGTTTAGTTAGAAATAAAATAAATTAAGTGTTAAAAATTTTTTTGAGCTGAAAAAAATTCGTGGTGAAAAAAATACTTTTAGTCAATAATATTTTTTAGGTAAAAAAAATTCGGGTGAATATAAAATATTATGCACCTTCAGGCATCTGGGAAAAAATGGAACAAAATTATTTATTTCCACACTCGAATATAAAATTTGATAAAATACATACTTATTTTTAAAGAAAACTTAGAGGCATGTTCATATAATACTTGGGATATATTAATTGTCATTGAAATTTAATTATCATCAGTTTAGTAAGATTATGGAAGGTATAGGGCTTCAAATATGGCAACACTTTAATTGTGCAAGATGATAAGTCATAGAAGAATTGTTTCTCGCCAACTTATGGAAGTTGTTGGAATTGTTGAAGCTTTTTAGTTCATATCCCTATTATATTATTTTACTTCGGTGCGGTTAAGTGCTATGGGAACGCCGAAGGATTCTATTGAAATAACTATAACACCTCCAGTAAATGAACACGGATGCAGATTTTTAAGTAGTTCTGTTTTATAAATAAATGTAATAAATAAGGTTAATGCTTTTAAGAGTTAAGACTCAAAATATATAGAAATTATTCATATAATATCATATGTATTTATGATATAAACACAAAACGTTAAAAACAAGTTTCATAAAAAGTATGAAGTTTTTCATTAGTTTTAAGAAAAATTTCGTTAACTTTGTGAAGAACAACTACATAAGTTTACTGACAAGTTTTATTATTTTTTGTTTTGGGACTTAGACTTATATGAAAAAATTATGATATATTCAATATAAATTTGAAATTCGGTAATAATATATAAGACTCTGATATTACATACCCACAAATTATCGAAATTCTAAATCCACATTTGGATTCAAAATGTATACTCAAGTGCCAGAGTCACAAAATATCGGCATGTGTTGTAGAATTTAGCTCCAAAAGGTCTGATTTAAAAAAAAAAAAACAACTATTTAGAATTTAATTTAATTAAATCAGTACCATAGATTCTATAAGATTTCTGAAAGATTATAATATTATTTGGAAAATATCTTATATTTCCCCATATTTTCCCACAAAATGTCCACTCTTATATTGTCTTTTGCTTCAAATGTACTCTTTAAAATTCTAAGCCTGCGCTTTAGTTTGTTACATTATTAACGAATAAAATTCATTTATTTACACGTGCTTTTTGTGATAAACATATGAGGGCTGTCCTGTCTTATTGTAAATACAATGTTTTTGTTGTTATCAATCATGTTACATTAAGATTTGATGGATTTAGTTTAACTTTAGTCAGGAATTTTTTGCTTAGTTTGTATTCGAAAAAATAAGTAATTGAAAATATTAAAAGATTACTTGTTTTGGTTTTAGAAAAAAAAAACTCTTAAACATAAAATTGTTTGAAATTATAAAAAAGTGGTCTGTAATGGTCTACTAATGTGATGCTAAATTATTGGCAAAAATTCGTTTAAATCCTGCTACACTAAATTAGTGCACTCAAATTATTTTTGTTTTTATAGTTAATTGTCTGATAGTTAAAATAAACAGAATAAAAAAAGTCGTTTATTTTAACAGATTTTGTAATAAGTTTTTGTGGAATTTTTTAAAAAAGAAATTTCATTTGTTTTTACTGATTTTATAGTTAATTTGCTGTTAGTTAAAAAACAAATTAAAATAAAATTCATTACTTCCTACGGATTTTGTCGCTAATTAGTTGTCAGTTAATAGTAATATATAAAGGAAATATCATTTGTTTTTTACAGATTTGGGATAAATTTGTTAACCGTTAAAATAAATGAAAAATCATTAATTATTTTCGGATATTGTGAGCTAATTTTTTAACATTTCAAAATAAATGAAAATATTTTGATTTAAATGTAAAGTTAGTAGGCCGAGTTTTGAGTGATTTTTTATTGAATTTAAATTAAAATAAATGATATTTTTTTTAAAAACGAACCTTAAGCTCAAAAAATAAATTAGTTATTAATTAAAAATTTCAGTTAACTCAGACTACAAACTTCTTTGAGCGTGCTAATTATTATAGAGATAGAAAATTTTTGATTTAATACAAGTTTTAATCTTAAAAATATTTGCTTTATTTTTCCAAAAATTTTGAACTTATTTTTAAATTAATAAAGACAGTATATTTTTGATAGCTTTACAAGTCTAAACTCATCTAGGGATGTCAAAATGTTTAAAAAGATGCGATTTTTACTGAAATTATTTGTCATTCTCCCGAACAGTTTAACACTGAAATTATTGAAGTAAAACTTTATATCAGCGTTTGGCAAATAAAACATTTTATAATATTTTTTTATCCAGACGAATAAGGTTGAATCGTATTTTATATTCACCTTAAAAATTGGATTTCACCTCATATTTTTATGATTTGATTTGTGAGTTAAATGGAGATATTTGAAATTGGCACTTTCAAGGGGGCACGAAGAATGTTGATGAAGGTCGTAGCGGACCAGAAAATGCATTCCATTAAGCTTGTGTCTAATAAATTTTTCTTTGTATTCTCCATGGTTCCTTAAAAAATAAGAACAATTTTTTCATTTGACCTCATAAAAACATTTTCTGTCACAAACATTTTTTTATCACCACCAGAATTTCTCAATTTAAATTTTTTTATTTTAACTATATATGAACCTCCATATCTTTATAATAAGCTAAAGTTTTCCCAATCACTTAGGAATTATAATTTGACTGCAATTAGACATCGAACTTCAAAATCTAAATGTCATTTTTACATCCATTCCAAGCATACAATTTATAAGCAATGCCATGCATTTTAAAAGATAATTTTTGATTTTTTTAATTTTTCAAAAATATTTTAAAACTAATGTTATTACCTGGAATTTATATTAAAAAGGTTGAAGAAATTAAACTGAGTTATTAATGTTATTAAAGTAAAGTTTAGTAAATTTTTGTATAATATATTTTTTTTATTTTTTACATTTTAATTGTTTTATAACCATATTTGATTTTTTGTTGAATCTGCTATTACAAATTTTCAGAATTTGATATCGTATTCTTATAAAGCGACCCCTGAATACTTTCGAATAATTTTCTAATTTAATTTAAAAAGAAATCTAATTTAATTTTAAAAGAAAACTAATCATTCGTCATTGCATCTGGTTCTTTAGTTTTTAAACATCTAATGTCAGATTTGTATTCAACGATTTCTTATAATTTCCCGGAAAGTAATTTAAAATAAATTCAATCTTTTTATAATATTCTTTCGCTATTTTTATGTTTCATATTACATCCTCTGTTTTCAATTTTGGAAGCTAAATATCAGATTTGTAGTCAAAACACGCCGATAAATAAGACAGCGCAACACAAAAAATACATCGAACATCCATTTACTTTTTGACATATTTGCAAGATTAAATTTTAACAAAAACTCAGTTGTTTCTTTAAATTTTCTTATTATTTTATATACCTGAGGAAACTACGGACAATTTTTAATATGGTTTTAAGTTAGAGTTAATCCCAAATTTTTTTCAAAGTATAGCTAACTTTGTAATTCTACGAACACATTCGTGATCTGGGTGCCAAATTTTTTTTTAGAAATAATTTGTTTTATCCCCGGTGTATTAATTTTTTCTTATTTTGTTATACTGTGTAATTGAATATGAATCTGAAAATTAAATACAAGTTGAGATATTAGTCTAAGTCTAAATCTAAAGTCAAACAAATCCCCCACACTGACAATGTATTTACCGTAAATGTTCAATGGTTATCTTAAAAGATAATCCGTAAAATTGTTTTCAATATAATAAAAAAAATAAAAATATTTAATTTTTAACTTTTTTTAACAAATATACAGAAATACGGACTTTTTCTATAATTTAGTTTAAATTTTATTTTAAACACTAAGAGTTCTTAACAGAATATTGCATATTAAATTAAATAATTTATTTTAATAATTTGGAATTATTTCTTTTTTTTGTATTTTTTTAATCTACATAGACATATTTTGTGTGAATGACTATATGTGTGAATGTGTGCGTGTTTTTGAATTTCTTTTGATTTGAAATGATATTTTAAATTTAAACAAACAATTATAATAAAAAACAAAATTGGAATTTTTTTAATACTTTTTTTGTTAAACAGACAGCAAACAAATTTAATATTGTTATAAATAATGAAAATAATTAAACCACAAATTTTCGTTATGTGGGTTAATTTTTATTAAATTTTAAACAAATGAAAAAAAAATACATGAAACTGGAAAGAAAATCGGTAAATGACATTAAATTATTTTCAGTAAATGTATAAAAAAGTTAAAATAAATATTTATTTTGAAAGTAAATGTATGATGCTTTATTTTTAACTAAAGTGAAAATATAATACAAAGAATATAATAAAAGCTTGGTATTAAAAATAAAATAAAAACGCAAAAATATTTTTAATTGATGATTACCACTTAATGACACCTGGTGGAATTGCGAGTGATGACTTCTTTAAGATAAGTCAGTATTGATTCACCACATTAATCCCTTGACGAGTCATCTTGTGAAGAGATTTACAATTGTATGAAAATGTTTGCATGGTAACGGATTAGAAATTTAGCAGGGTCAATGACATCTCGCTAAACTGACTAATTTAGGACATTTCCAACTGGGTGATTTTCGGTTGTTTTATCGTCTATATTCAGTTGATTTAAAGGAAAAATATTGTGAAAGCATAAAAATATATATTTTTTGCTATTATTAAATAATCTTTTTAGTCTTTTGCATAGAAAAAAGTAATTAATTTAGGCCTGCGGAATTTTAAAACTATATTTTTATGAATGTTTTTTTCGATTAATTTCTATACAGATTTCAAGTCAGTAAAAACCATGCCAAAAATATAAAACAAATTATATACATGGAAAATGTTATTGTATATTTTCTTTTTAAGAAAAAAAAAACATATTTATATATAAGCCATAGATAGATAAAAATATTATGGCGAAAAAAAAAATCATGCGTATAAAGAATATTATGATCGATTGAAGCATTTTTTATGGATTCAGTGTATCCCGATGATTACATAATATGTACGTCAAATTGACACACGAAAACCCTGGGATACGTAAACTTAACTTTGGGTCGCAAATTTCAGTTACTAACCGTGTTTTGAAGTCAGGTCATTTTAACAAGGTATTTGTTGACTCAAACAATTTTTTGATTATAACCAAAAGACTTTAAAAATAGTTTTAAATGACTTCATATACTGTTTTTTCACTTATTTACTATTCATTTCTATTATTTTTAAATTAATCTAGAAGGTAAGGAGTTATAATTATTTGTAGTTCAAAAAATAATGATACCCCAATATTAATTATACACTTGGATGTGTTTAATTTAAGTTAAAGTACACCAGTACGTATACGTATTATTATTGTAACAGATTTTAATAACTCTTATGCCGTTTTATTTTCTGAACAAAATTTAGATTTTTTTTTGATTGCAAACAAAAAAAAAAAAACTATTAAATAGTAAATAAGTAAAAGGAATTAAAAAAAACTTATTACAAAAGAGTTTTTGAAGTCTTTTCAGTAAAATTTAATCAGAAAATCGAATAAGTCAATACAAATTTAAAATCTAAATATCATGTTAAAATCACTTGAATCTTCAAAACGGGATTCGCCATTAAATTCAACGACTTAAAATTAAGTTTACGTATCCCAGTGTTTTCGTGTGTCATTTCAAAAGTTTAAATTTTACTTACAGTGTTATTAGTGTAAATATTGTAGATTATTAATTTTTCTATCCGTGTAGTAATTTTAACATAAATAGTTGTAAAAACCAAGACCGTCAGAGAATTTTTAATTTTCTATCAACTTTGAAGACAGCTTCATTCCAAATAGTTACATGGCAATAGTAGATCCAATAAAATATAACCATAATCCTAATATCACAATATCCCAAGAAACCTCTTTAACCCATATGTGTGTGGAAAAAAAAACACCTTTTATAGGGTGGATAGGTACCTGGATACCTACATACAAATTGTATGAGAAATGTAATTATTTGTCTTCTATTGTGCAAAGTGTCGACAGTTAATTATATAAAATTAGAATTTTACTTAAACTTTTCCCTTTTCATATATTTTTTAAAATCCTACACCTAAAAAAAATTTGTACTTAATGTCAGCAACGTGATGTGAGGATCCTTGCAGAAAAAGTCGCTAACATTAGCAAAGAAGTTGCCAAACTCCGCAAGTTTTTTGCTGAATTTAGCAAACAAGTTGCTGACATTACAAAGTTTTTTTGGGTCTATGATAAATGCATTATTCTGTTATTCTCCATAAAATATATGAGCATAAAATAAATGTATATATTGGAGTTTTCCCTTTTTCTTTTATTCTACATATATAACATTTTAATATACGATTCCCCTTTAAATATATTTTCAAATCTCCAGCAAAAAAATAAAAATCTTATTACGTGATTCCCTGTATAATGAATGGGCAAACACTACGTACATTAGGAGTTCCCTTTTGTCTTTTGTTGCACATGAAAAATAAACCTTGAATAAATTTTTGTATTGTAAAACAATCTTACTTTTATCAAATAAAGCTTTCTTTTATGTTATTTCTAAAAAGCAAGCCTAATAGTATAGATTATTACACGTTTATAAAACAACTAATTAATTTTTTCACGTGCCTCCATATAAAACTTATACAGGTAAACACACTCAGAAAAAAAAGTTAGTAGAAAAATTTGTAAACGGTTTTCAATCCCACTTTACTATTTTTGTACTGATTTTTAGTAAAAAAATTATATGTAGCAAATCTTTTTGCTATTTACATTTTACAAATTACAGAGTTTTTGCAGAATATTTACAAATTTTTGATGATAATTTCAGAAAGCATTTTACAAATTTTTCAAAACCGATTTGCTAAAAATATTAATTTAAAAAAATGGATATTGAAAGAAATTTTATTTCTAATTAGAACTTACACCTACAAACTTAAATTGCCTTAAAATGTTGCATACATTAATACCGACTCATGTCTGAAAGAAGTACATCCACTTAAAATAGCACTAAAAAGTTTTTTTAGTTCTAAAAGTCAGCCCTAAAAACAATTAAAATTTGACCTTAAAAGTAAAAAAAAAATTTACTAAAATATTTTTTAAAACAGAAATTAACAAATAAAATAAAAGAATTATGATGCTCGATAAAAACAAAATTGTAAATTTTGTACTAATATTAATAATGTTTAGTAATTTTAAACTCCACTTTATAAAAAGTATACTATAATTTAGTAGCGGCTACTAAGCACTCATCAGCAGATATGTGTTGCTAAGATTAGAAAAAAATACTGCTGGGCTCAAATTAGCAAAATTTCCCGTAATAACAGTAAAATTACAGACTTTTTTTGTTGAGTGCAGGAACCTATTCACCCTATTAAAGGTGCAAAAAGCAAACTGATATGCCACGTCCCCCTAAATTGATCTTGTATATGAAAACCTATGAAAATATAATAATAACAAAAAGTTAGTAGTTCTCATGAAATTTTAGAATTGTAGACTAAAATCTTATATGAACAATTTCGATTTGAAAACGCAGGTACACAGGTACCTGTCCACACACATAAGGGTTAAAATACCTTTCATTTGATATTTTATTTTCAGGCAGAAAAAAAAACACTCACAATATTATTTCGTTAAAAATAATCTAAAATAAATATTAAAATAATCGAAAGTACAATCAAAAGAGAACAACTAACTTTTCATTATATTCAGCCTATTTTGATGTTTATTTTCAATCATTGTTTAATAATCGACAAAAGTAGTAAAAGCAATTGAAAGTCGTTTAAAATAACCATAAATATTTAACTGACGAAACGAAGAAAAAAAAGATTTTTGTGTTTTTTTTTTATTTGGCTTTTTAATTTACAAAACACAACATACACAGATGTATATATTTTTATTTTTTATGTGTGTATCTATATTTGAATAGTTTCTTGTAAATTTTATCAAAATAATTTTATATATAAACAAGCTATTTTGGTAAAAATAAAACAAAAAGGAATTATATGAATTTGTATTTTTAGAAACAGAAAACATAAAATTTTACATTTAACAAAAAATCGCAATTCCTACTGAATGTTTGTACATTTTAATAGATTATTTTTTGATTGACTGACTCGAATAGTTTAAAAATATATTTCTATGAATTTCAATTGATTCTTCATTTAAAAATCTCTACATATAAGTTTTTAAATAAACTACAGTCGGTAACGGATAATATAATGTTAGAGCATGGTTGCCATATGATCACTGTAACTATATTATGATTGCGGCATTCACAATAAAGTTAGTGGTTTACGAATAGGTTCTAACCATCAATATGGTCGCTACCATCATTATTATATTAAATATTTTATTATTTCATGATTGTCACTTTCAATTTTATAACACTGTGGTAACAAAAATTCTGACTATGAAAAAATATGATAATTTGTAACGTACACGTCGTGTATTGAATATTTTAAAATTCTAAAATATTATTTTGGTGAAACTTTAGTCTATAATCATAGAAACAAAGTTTTGTAAAATTATAATCGAGGGTAGGACTATGGGAGCCATTAAAGAGCTAGCTAATCAGTCGGGTTGTGGGGTTCGGGTCCTTTCTCTGTTATAATCATTTTGACAATACAATAATATTATTATAGACTCCCGAATTTTTTTAATAAAAAACAACTATAACGGGCCAAGGTGACTAAAACTCAAAAAAAAAATGCCCCTATTTTAGTCACTAAAAGGATGTAAAGAAGAAGAAATGGTATTTATTGAATTTGCCTATCAATATCTCCCAGATGACCTCGGGAGTAAATCGGCTCAAAACCCACCCTTACCTATGGTTCTAGGGCCGTAATATTTTATAAAAGTCTAGAACCCCAAAAAAAAATGTTAAAAAATCTCCTTTAGTTCCTCTTACATCATCATCTTAGAAAAACACGATCTTTAAACCTTAGCAATTCATAATTTAAATATTAATTTATTCAACCCATTTGATTTAAACATTAAAAAAACTAATTCTGAACTTATAAATACTTATCATACTCTTTTAACTGATATCCTCACTACCTAAACTTATTTGATCAAATTTTAACAAACTGGCTTAATTGTAATTATTTTTAATATCAACAATATCTTTGCAATATTAATAATATAAAAAATAGCTTCCTAACCACTGTGCCGGACTTTATCAAATACGAGATATTTTTACTTTATACACAAAAACCGAGATTACCGAGACTGTAGTGTAATTATATATTTTGATTTCTATTTTATTTATTTTTGGTTATAATCAAAACAAAAAGCAAAATCAATATTTTTTTATATATTTTTTTTTCATCAAGTCTGTAGCGTAGCTAATTTTACCGACTATGTTAAAGCAAGGTTGGCAACCGATACCTTTTTAATTCCGGCTTCAAAACCTTTTCAAACTGAGGTGGCAAGACTGCGATTTTAATTGGACGAATTTTTATGGGATTTGCAAGTAAACTAATGAAGTATATATATTTTTTTTTTTTTTTTTGGTTTTTCACTAATAAGTGAAAAATGTTTTTAATTTAAAGAAAAAGCTTCATAATTTTGATGAAACTAGCGTTTCATTAAACGTAATTAAGTATGAAATTTTTTAATAAATCAAATGAAATTTTTCTACCCGGTAATGAGAGTCTTGATAGACAAATTCTGGCAAACTTCATTCATTTTTTGCAAATCTAAATTAAAATTCGCCATTCAAAAATATATAATTTTTAAGGAGTACGTGATGTTTCGGTATCTGTTATACCAAAACCGATAGGTATAATATACCGTTACTGCAAAAAAAATAAAAAAATCAATAACGCTGCCGATAGTCGTTTCGATTGCCAACCTGGAGATAAAGAGAATGTGCAAAAATAGTGGTATTCACGTAAAGAGTTACTGATCAAGAGTTATTATTAAAGAGACAATTTAATGAAAAATTATAAAAAAATTGTTGTTGCTTTTGGTTTTAATCAGAAAATGTATGATGCAAGAACAAAATTGTTAGAAAATAGGTTTGAGATATAAATCACTTACCAACATGTTTGATGACGAAGAAGGCCTTTTTCGAAGATCGAACCTGTTGATGTTCTGTTGTATCTCTTAATCGCAGATGCTGTATATAAAAAGTTCTTGCATTTGGTTAAGATTAATGGAGAATTTTAAAAGAGTGCAATCATTTTTTTTTTTTTTTTTCTGTGAATGCTATTGATAATGTTATGATTATGATCAAATTTGATGAACTTTTAATGCGTAATCTTTTCTTTCCTATTTACAGCAAATTATCTATATATATCGTTATCACGTATGAAATTATTTAAATTTAATTTATATTAGAATTTAAATAATATTTTTTTTTCCTTTTTGTTGCAATATTTCGTTAAGCAAGTCAACTTGATGATTACTATTAGGTGGATCGGATAGTGTTGGACTCTAGGCAAATGACCAAGGCAAGGAAGGCCTTTTCGAAATGATTGCTCTTGGTATTCTGTTAAAGGAAAATAGATATAAGTTATTTTGCCTCAAATGAAACGTTAATCCAAAATTAATCCTGTTACCAATAAATTATACATGAACACAGATGGTTCACCCATGTTCATTGATTGATATATTATCTCGATTTCTAACAGGGAAGGTATTCATTAATTTTTTTGGCTTAAATTCCATTGTGCTTACCTTGATAGAAATAAGTAAGGTGGATCTCTGGGGAGGTACGCCGGCGATTAGGGGCTGAATTAATTGTCATCCCATATAAATTGGATCGGTGTTAGGCCCAATGGCGTACAACCCGATACAATTTTGGTGCCCCAAAAGGGTGATAATGTTTTAAGCCTTGGATTATTTCCTCTTAGAATACGTGTATGCATTCAATCCCACGATATGTAGGTTAGTTTCAATGGTTAACCCACGAGGTTTCGGAAAAACAAATTCCTAACTTGTTGGAATAATTCAATTGTATAATATTCACTTAATTTATAATTTTGAAAAAATATTTACCTTTCTTTTGGGTGAACCGCCTTTAATTGACGCGATTGTAACTTTTATATATATTACCTCTTAGCAAGGTTATTAAAATTTGTATTATTCACTTAGGGATAAAAAAAAAAGTCGGTGTGGTTTCTTCAACGTCTGCCAAGAAAAGGAAGTGACGTGATTTCGAGAAACGTATCGAAGCTTGTAAAAAATTGACAGTAAGCAAATTAATTATCTAATTATCTTTACAGAGAACCAGCTGTACCAGCTAATAAACACAGCCCTTCACCAGTGATGGTATAACCAAATATGCAACAAAAAAAAAATGCCTTTTGGACGGTGAACCAAAACAGGGAAGGCTTATGTAAATACATGCCTTTTCCGTATAATATTATTTAGTTAATAAAATGTATACTTTTTGCTACCTTCTTTGATAAAAACTATAAAATTGTGTAAATAACTCATTGAATTACTGGGTTGAATCCAAGTGTTGAACACAAGTAAATTTAGCGGAGGCGCCAACCCTGGTTGATCGTCTGTATCTCTTCATTGAAAAAAAATTCTCAATTATAATGAGAAAAGATAAACCCAAAATGCTAATAAAAAAAAATCCATCATGTGGTAGGGGTTTTATTTAATTTACATTTTCTTATTTTTTCCTCTATGTTAAATAACCCAAGCCGCAGTGCTTGAAATAGAGTTTATCCTAAGCTTTCCAATGATGTACCACATATATCTTATAACCTCCGAATATATAGCCAATTTAGAAAAACAATTTGGCCCTAAATGAATGCCATACTAAACTCCGAAACATTCAGAGAACCATTTAGTACACTGAAAAAAAAAATATTAACTTAAGCTAAGACTGAGTACCACAAAAAAAATTATGACATTCTGTGAAAGAAAATACAAATCATCTCCCAACTATTTTCTTATATCAAATTTTAATCATAACCCCAATTAACCTACTAGTTAAAATATAATCCGAATTAGTAAATTTTCTAATTACGACCGAAAACATCCGTATTTCAAATGAATGGGCCTTTTGTGATTAATGCCAAACTGTATATTGTTACCGAAAAAGGTTATAGTTTACTATGCTAAATTATCCGCCACAAAACCAAATAATTCTGACTTCATGAATTCCAGAATTAGTTGGAAAATATCCGCGGATATTCGAGAAAAAACTGTGTTATACGGTCATGTTTAGAGTATTCAAAACCGAAAACCCGGTTAACCCAGGTTTAAAAGAAAACCGACCAGTTTTGGTTTTTTTTTTTTTTTTTTTTTTGTTGAACCAAAAAAACATAAAATTTAACATTTACTGACAATTTTGGGTTTTTGAATAGCTGATTCAAAAAATCAACCAAAAAATATTTTTCTATTGATTTTAATGATTGTTCAGTTATAACAACCTTTATGTATTACTCCCTAAGTAAACTTGAAACGGTCACGGAAAATATATTGTGAGTGCATTTCTTTACCAATTATGCACGAAACCCTAATATGTTCGAAATCGGTTACTATTTTCCTCAAAGGTCCGATGGACATAGAAATGTTGTTATGCTCGAATATCCTTCGCATGGAATGTACCAGTTAATTTACCTGTTAAATCCTCAAGGATATAATAGTGATTTCCTAGTTTTTCTCGTATACGAGCTTTGATAAAAACGGGTGAAAGCTTAGCATTAAAATTCTTTTCTGCACTGCTTTGTGCAAAATTGCGCCGGAAAATTTCTTGACCTACATGAAAAGTTGGTATTCTGACTCGAAGATTGTACTGCTTTTGATTTTTCTCATAGGCCTCTTTAATGTACTTGCGCAAGTCATGTCGAAGTGTTTGGAGTGTATCTTCCCTAGAAAGTTTGGCCGTTGGCTCATCTAGCAGATGTAAATTTCGCAAAAGAGAATAGGAAGAACCATGGGTTATCATATTGAAACCAAAAAGAGCGTGATAGGGTGAACTATTTATCGACTGATGCTTGGAGTTCCTAAGAGCGCAGCTAATGGCGGTTAAATTTTCATCCCAAAGTCGTTGATCTTGTTTCAAGTAAGCACGAATCCCAGCAATTAACGATCGATTGACCCGTTCGGAGGAATTGGATTGCGGCGAGTAGACCGCTGTATATGTATGAGTTATGCCATATCTGGTCAGGAACGCATTGAAGTCATTCGCTCGAAATTGACTACCATTGTCACTCACTATTACCTCTGGGACTCCAAAGGTATGAAACAGCTGCTTCTCTAAAAACTCTTGAATCAATTTGGATGTAAATTTTCGCAGAGGACAGAGCCAATGGAATTTTGTAAGGTGGTCTAGTACTATTAGAAGGCCAATAGAACCCGCTTTACTTCTGGGATATGGACCCAGCAGGTCAATGTACAATCGTTGCATTGGACGAATAGAGTTAGCCTGATTTCGCATAGGGGGTTTCATTATAAAGTTAGGGGACTTCGTGGTTTTACAAATGGCACAATCATTTACATACTTTCTCACATCACGTACCATCCCGGGCCAGAACAAGTTTCTTCGGATGAGCTCTAAGGTTTTGCATATACCCCCATGGGCAGCAACAGGAGCGTCATGTGCCCTTGAAATGACTACGGTTCTTAGGTTGCTGGGTATCCACAGCTTCCAGGCTTGTTGTTCTTGTTGTTCCTCACCAGAATAATGCTCTGTTCGGATATAAATATATTTATCTACAATTTTTACATCCGGATACTTATCTTCGTTTTCCTTAATTCTCATTCCAAGCTCCTGATAATCAGCGTCCTCAAAATGTTTAGAGTTCAAATCAACTTCGGGTTCTAGTATTTCCAACCCACATATTCCATCCTCCTCAGGAATCCTGGATAAGGCATCAGGAACCACGTTGTCTTTACCCTTGCGGTGACTTATTGTAAATTTGTAGGCTTGAAGTTTAAACACCCACCTCGCTAACCTTCCACTGAGATCTGGTTGACGCATCAGCCACACTAAACTCGAGTGGTCTGTTATTACTTCGAATTCTTGCATCTCTAGATAACACCTAAAACGTTTTATGGCCTCTAGAGCTGCCAAACACTCCCTTTCTGTGACACTGTAATTACGCTGAGCTGAATTTAATTTTCGACTCATGTATGCAATGGGTTTTTCTTGGCCTTCGCCATCCAATTGCACCAGAACTGCTCCTATACCATAATCACTTGCGTCGCAATGAAGAAAAAATTTCTTTTGAAAGTCCGGATTGGTCAACACTGGAGCGGTAGTTAAGAGACCTTTAATTCTGTCGAAGGCAGCTTGGGCTTCTGGGGTCCAAATAAATTTTTTTTTGGAAGAAAGTACTTCTGATATGGGATATGCTTCAGTGGAAAAATTTTCAATAAACCGCCGATACCACCCTGCCAGTCCCAAGAAACCTCGAACTTGTTTCAAATTTTTGGGTACCGGCCAATTTTGAATCGCACTTATCTTTTCCGGATCCGTAGTAATACCGCCATCACCAATAATGTATCCCAAATAGTTCACCCTAGTGACACAAAATTTACTCTTTGAGACATTCAGTGTGAGATTGGCTTTTCGAAACTGAGAGGAAATACGAATTAACACTTCCAAATGGTTTGGAAAGTCTTCTGAAACAATGACCAAATCATCCAGATAACCGAACACGCAATGCCGAAGATCTGGGGGAATGATTTCATCCATAAGCCTGCACATTGTTTGAGGAGCATTACACAGTCCAAACGGCATCACTACAAACTGGTAGAGTGGTCTTCCAGGAACTGTAAACGCTGTGAGCGGCTTGGATGCATCCTCTAAAGCTATTTGCCAGTAGGCATCTTTCAGATCAAGCTTCGTTATTATATTGGCTTTTGGGAGTCTAGCGAATATACCCTCAATGCTAGGAAGTGGATATGCATCTTTCTTCGTTGCCAGATTCACTTTCCTAGCGTCTAGACACAAACGAATTTTGTTTGGTTTTACAACCAGTCTCATAGGCGAGCTCCATGGTGATGTGGATGGTTCGATCACACCCAATGCTAACATTCGGTCAATTTCACCAAACATCAATTTCTCAACCGCTGGAGACACCGGATAGAACCGTTGCTTGATCGGGGTAGTGCTTCCTACATCAATCGAATGTTTAATCAAGCGGGTTCTTCCCAACCCCTGTTCCTCGAAGTTTGGAAAGAGAGCAATAACAGTATCTAACTGATTCCGTTGGCTTTGAGTTAATGAATATAAAGGTTCAGCTGAGCTATCAGATTGTTTTTCAAACTCGGATTTAACATCGGACTTATTTTGAATAGCGGACAACTCGAACGGATTATTGGACATTTGATCTAAATTGTAAATGTCTACGGAGCCAATTACTTCTGGAAATAACTTAAAAGACCTCCAGAAGTCAATACCCAAAATCAATCTTTGTGATATAGATGGAATGATAAAAAATCTCATAGCTTTTTTATGTTCTTTAAAAGTGACATCGACGTCAATCCAACCGATAACTTTCTGGGGGTTACCATCCGCAGTTTTAACGAAGGACTTGCATTTCACAAAATTAGGAACAGAAGAAAAATCCAACAAGGCAAAATCGGAACCTATGCAACTTATATTGGCACCGCTGTCCAACATACCAAATTCATTAAATTGCAAAAAGGAAACTTTGGCGTAATAGCGCATATCCCTGGGGTTACTCACGATACTGGAAATGACAAATCCCCCAAAATATTTTCGTCTTCTCCAATAGTTACGAAGGCGCACCGTGGAACGTTTTGGTTCCTTCCTCGGATATTTAGAAATAGTGGATACGTTAAATATCGCATTACGCTTTTCAAGGTATATTTCCCATCTTTTATGATAGGGCAATTTCAGATACGGAACCCTTTCTTGGTGTGCCTTCGGAAGCGATTTTGTCGAAAACTCAGGTGTATTGGGTCGTTTAAGGACAGATGTAGGTCTGAGATTATGATTTACAATCGGGGCGGTGTCATTATTAGACAAGGAGGGCGATAATGAAATAGGAGTAGTATTTACGGTTGGTCCATCAGGAGTGGTGATGGTTTTAAGTTTTTTGAAAAATTTTGTCTTCTGGAGGCACATTTCACGCAATTGGGCTTGTAGGTTTTCTTGGCCCCACATCCATAGCAGAAGACCTGTCTCTCTCGTAGACAGTCTTCCCAATGGTGGCCAGCTTCGTCGCAATTCCAACATTTGGGAGGATTTTGGCTCTGAATAGCATTTATAGACATTTCAGTATTATCCGGAGAGTCCATATTATTCGAAACATTCGCATCCTCTATCTCGGCGACATATCGACGAGAAGGAAAGTTTGGATTGCTTCGCGTACCCAAATTGTTCGTGTTCGTCGTTTAAGAAAATTTCCCGCTTGTGTACAAGCTTACGCAGTTCGGATATTGAGTGAACCCTCACGTATAAAAGGTCTTGCCTGATTTCTGGTCTCAAATTTCGTGACAAAACTTCCAGCAGTTCAATCTCCGACATCGGTGACGGTAATCGGTTTAGGATAGACGAAACGGCTTCGTAAAATAGATCAAATGATTCGCCAGGTTTTTGTTTCCTATTTCTTATTTCTTCGCGAATATCATACGGGGATTTAAAATCCTCATACTGGCAACGTAGCGCCTCACAAAACGGTTCCCACTGAATCGCGTTAACTTTTTTATGGTATCCCCAAAACCAGTCCTTGGCTTTACCGGACAACAAAATATGAATATTCTTTTCCAAGATCCCAAAGTCACCATTAAAAGTATCCTTAGTTAATGTGCGAACACGATATAAAAATTCCTCTACATTCAAACCCGACTGTGAACCGTCAAATTTTAGATGCCAATTCTGAATGATTGAAGTGATCTTTTCGGGATTCAATAAATAGGTGGAATAGGAAGAATGTGCGAAAGGACGACTTGACTCGTGTTGTCGATTACTAGGTGATGTAGTGGAACTATCGTCGGGGGACTTATACGCCCTTTCAATAGGAGTTTGCTGGTTAAAACCCTTTTCCGGATTTAACGTTAAACTTTTTTCCTTAATAGAAGTTTGATTCGAGTTATCGAAACTCAGGTTCGATACTGGAAGTTTAATTAATTCCACTAGCCGCGATAAATTCTGTTCAATCATTCGATTAATATGATCATAATCTATGGAATGATTATTGGAAGTGTTCGTAGTAGAATTATTTATGGTACCAGGTGACATTGAAAAAGTATTATTGTTGGTTCCTGAATTATTCGCCCTGGAGGTGGCACTCTCTTCCCCTCCATTAAGGTTAACCAATGGAGTAGTAGACTCCTGGAAAAGACTGGAACTGAAACTCCTGATATTGTAGTTTCGCCCATGCGGACAGTCCTCCAATATTATACAGTCCTGGCCTTCCCTTAAAGACGCATTACACAAATGACAAACGGTTTCATCAATATTGCCGGCTTCCTTACGGGGCTGCCGATCTGGTTGCCTGCGTGACATATCGAACAAAAAATTTAGCCCAACAATATGAAAACAATTTAATAAATAAAACGATATCGCTACTTCAATTTCGTAAAATAAAACTTGATAAGTGGATATCAGAATACCTAAGGATTTAAATTCTAAAATCCATTAAATGAATTCCGTGGGTATGCTCCTCGAACCTACTTCCAACAAAGTAAAAAAAATAAATAAATAACAAATGTAAATACAATATATTCCTGACAGTACGTGTTTTTCGTTTTATGATGATGTAAATTAGAACTAAAGGTTGTAGGCTGTAATTACTCAATAAATACAGGATAAAAAAAATTGATCTATTGGTTGGGGGTCTGTTCAGAAACTCGTCTTTCTTTAAAACAAACGTCAACAATTTATTAATTTTCGAGCCATTGTTAACGGAACTAATTTCAAGTAGACAGTAATTCGCTAGTAGCAAAATTACTGTAATCCGATCTATCCATCAGCTGCTGATAACTAAGTAAAAATAAAAACGAATTTACAACATTACCCCTTACTGCATATAAATATAAAGGAATCTCCAGACCATTTTCCTGACCGTGAAATGCATTGTGAATCTACTTAGTTAGCGTACTCGAACCGGTTATCCTCAAGTAACTAAAGATCCAAAATAGTTCAGCAATCTATTCTACGGAAAGTGTCCTGAACAAAAAAAAAATCCTTTAACTTCACGCATATTAATGAAATCTACTATTCTACTCTAAAAACAAAGAAAATGAGCAAAAGAACAAGCTGTTCATCTTGCCCCACGTTGGGCGCCAATTATTGTAACGTACACGTCGTGTATTGAATATTTTAAAATTCTAAAATATTATTTTGGTGAAACTTTAGTCTATAATCATAGAAACAAAGTTTTGTAAAATTATAATCGAGGGTAGGACTATGGGAGCCATTAAAGAGCTAGCTAATCAGTCGGGTTGTGGGGTTCGGGTCCTTTCTCTGTTATAATCATTTTGACAATACAATAATATTATTATAGACTCCCGAATTTTTTTAATAAAAAACAACTATAACGGGCCAAGGTGACTAAAACTCAAAAAAAAAAAATGCCCCTATTTTAGTCACTAAAAGGATGTAAAGAAGAAGAAATGGTATTTATTGAATTTGCCTATCAATATCTCCCAGATGACCTCGGGAGTAAATCGGCTCAAAACCCACCCTTACCTATGGTTCTAGGGCCGTAATATTTTATAAAAGTCTAGAACCCCAAAAAAAAATGTTAAAAAATCTCCTTTAGTTCCTCTTACATCATCATCTTAGAAAAACACGATCTTTAAACCTTAGCAATTCATAATTTAAATATTAATTTATTCAACCCATTTGATTTAAACATTAAAAAAACTAATTCTGAACTTATAAATACTTATCATACTCTTTTAACTGATATCCTCACTACCTAAACTTATTTGATCAAATTTTAACAAACTGGCTTAATTGTAATTATTTTTAATATCAACAATATCTTTGCAATATTAATAATATAAAAAATAGCTTCCTAACCACTGTGCCGGACTTTATCAAATACGAGATATTTTTACTTTATACACAAAAACCGAGATTACCGAGACTGTAGTGTAATTATATATTTTGATTTCTATTTTATTTATTTTTGGTTATAATCAAAACAAAAAGCAAAATCAATATTTTTTTATATATTTTTTTTTCATCAAGTCTGTAGCGTAGCTAATTTTACCGACTATGTTAAAGCAAGGTTGGCAACCGATACCTTTTTAATTCCGGCTTCAAAACCTTTTCAAACTGAGGTGGCAAGACTGCGATTTTAATTGGACGAATTTTTATGGGATTTGCAAGTAAACTAATGAAGTATATATATTTTTTTTTTTTTTTTGGTTTTTCACTAATAAGTGAAAAATGTTTTTAATTTAAAGAAAAAGCTTCATAATTTTGATGAAACTAGCGTTTCATTAAACGTAATTAAGTATGAAATTTTTTAATAAATCAAATGAAATTTTTCTACCCGGTAATGAGAGTCTTGATAGACAAATTCTGGCAAACTTCATTCATTTTTTGCAAATCTAAATTAAAATTCGCCATTCAAAAATATATAATTTTTAAGGAGTACGTGATGTTTCGGTATCTGTTATACCAAAACCGATAGGTATAATATACCGTTACTGCAAAAAAAATAAAAAAATCAATAACGCTGCCGATAGTCGTTTCGATTGCCAACCTGGAGATAAAGAGAATGTGCAAAAATAGTGGTATTCACGTAAAGAGTTACTGATCAAGAGTTATTATTAAAGAGACAATTTAATGAAAAATTATAAAAAAATTGTTGTTGCTTTTGGTTTTAATCAGAAAATGTATGATGCAAGAACAAAATTGTTAGAAAATAGGTTTGAGATATAAATCACTTACCAACATGTTTGATGACGAAGAAGGCCTTTTTCGAAGATCGAACCTGTTGATGTTCTGTTGTATCTCTTAATCGCAGATGCTGTATATAAAAAGTTCTTGCATTTGGTTAAGATTAATGGAGAATTTTAAAAGAGTGCAATCATTTTTTTTTTTTTTTTCTGTGAATGCTATTGATAATGTTATGATTATGATCAAATTTGATGAACTTTTAATGCGTAATCTTTTCTTTCCTATTTACAGCAAATTATCTATATATATCGTTATCACGTATGAAATTATTTAAATTTAATTTATATTAGAATTTAAATAATATTTTTTTTTCCTTTTTGTTGCAATATTTCGTTAAGCAAGTCAACTTGATGATTACTATTAGGTGGATCGGATAGTGTTGGACTCTAGGCAAATGACCAAGGCAAGGAAGGCCTTTTCGAAATGATTGCTCTTGGTATTCTGTTAAAGGAAAATAGATATAAGTTATTTTGCCTCAAATGAAACGTTAATCCAAAATGAATCCTGTTACCAATAAATTATACATGAACACAGATGGTTCACCCATGTTCATTGATTGATATATTATCTCGATTTCTAACAGGGAAGGTATTCATTAATTTTTTTGGCTTAAATTCCATTGTGCTTACCTTGATAGAAATAAGTAAGGTGGATCTCTGGGGAGGTACGCCGGCGATTAGGGGCTGAATTAATTGTCATCCCATATAAATTGGATCGGTGTTAGGCCCAATGGCGTACAACCCGATACAATTTTGGTGCCCCAAAAGGGTGATAATGTTTTAAGCCTTGGATTATTTCCTCTTAGAATACGTGTATGCATTCAATCCCACGATATGTAGGTTAGTTTCAATGGTTAACCCACGAGGTTTCGGAAAAACAAATTCCTAACTTGTTGGAATAATTCAATTGTATAATATTCACTTAATTTATAATTTTGAAAAAATATTTACCTTTCTTTTGGGTGAACCGCCTTTAATTGACGCGATTGTAACTTTTATATATATTACCTCTTAGCAAGGTTATTAAAATTTGTATTATTCACTTAGGGATAAAAAAAAAAGTCGGTGTGGTTTCTTCAACGTCTGCCAAGAAAAGGAAGTGACGTGATTTCGAGAAACGTATCGAAGCTTGTAAAAAATTGACAGTAAGCAAATTAATTATCTAATTATCTTTACAGAGAACCAGCTGTACCAGCTAATAAACACAGCCCTTCACCAGTGATGGTATAACCAAATATGCAACAAAAAAAAAATGCCTTTTGGACGGTGAACCAAAACAGGGAAGGCTTATGTAAATACATGCCTTTTCCGTATAATATTATTTAGTTAATAAAATGTATACTTTTTGCTACCTTCTTTGATAAAAACTATAAAATTGTGTAAATAACTCATTGAATTACTGGGTTGAATCCAAGTGTTGAACACAAGTAAATTTAGCGGAGGCGCCAACCCTGGTTGATCGTCTGTATCTCTTCATTGAAAAAAAATTCTCAATTATAATGAGAAAAGATAAACCCAAAATGCTAATAAAAAAAAATCCATCATGTGGTAGGGGTTTTATTTAATTTACATTTTCTTATTTTTTCCTCTATGTTAAATAACCCAAGCCGCAGTGCTTGAAATAGAGTTTATCCTAAGCTTTCCAATGATGTACCACATATATCTTATAACCTCCGAATATATAGCCAATTTAGAAAAACAATTTGGCCCTAAATGAATGCCATACTAAACTCCGAAACATTCAGAGAACCATTTAGTACACTGAAAAAAAAAAATATTAACTTAAGCTAAGACTGAGTACCACAAAAAAAATTATGACATTCTGTGAAAGAAAATACAAATCATCTCCCAACTATTTTCTTATATCAAATTTTAATCATAACCCCAATTAACCTACTAGTTAAAATATAATCCGAATTAGTAAATTTTCTAATTACGACCGAAAACATCCGTATTTCAAATGAATGGGCCTTTTGTGATTAATGCCAAACTGTATATTGTTACCGAAAAAGGTTATAGTTTACTATGCTAAATTATCCGCCACAAATTACGGAACTATAAAAGGCTGCACACAATCAGTTTATAATTATATCATATAAAATAAAACATGACTCTGACATTTACAGTTATAAGAAATAGTATCAGTTCAGTCACCCATGTAAAAATTATCATTTTCACCTGGGAGTACTATTTTCGAAAATGCCTTATTAATAAAGGTTGGTTGAAAAGTTCCTGCGCTCACCAAGAGATGGCAATGCTAGCTCCAAACTATTTTTTCTCAAGTTGGTATAACTCTTCTGAGAACACATGCAAAGTTGAAAATCATTCTGTCAATTCTTTCTTTGTTTACAAGCCATTTGAAGTTGACGTGTCATTGATTTTTTTTAATATGGAAAAAATTGAATATCGTGCAGTCATTAGATTCTTTGTTTTGAGGGGTTTAAAAGCAAAGCAAATTTATGAACAATTGTTAGAAGTGTATAAGGAGTCCTCACCTTCAAAACGTACCGTTGAACTTTGGGCAGGTGAATTTAAACGTGGTCGTACCAGGCTTGAAGACGATCCACGCGAAGGACGACCAAAAACTGCAACCACCGCAGAAATCATTTAGCAGGTACATAATATGGTTAGTAAAGATCCAAGTTTGACTAAGCGTGAAATTGCTAATGCCATAGGCATCTCAGACGAACGAGTACTCCATATTTTACATGAAGAATTACGTATGAAAAAAACTGCTTGGAAAGTTAGTGCCGCACACATTAACAATTCAACAAAAACTGGATCGAAAACAAATTTCTCAGCGAAATTTGGAGCGTTTTAAGCCGAATAAAACCGTATTCTTGCATCGTTTTATAACTATGGGTAAGACTTGGATCTACCACCATGATCCTAAATCGAAACAAGAACGTTTACAGTGGACTCAAGCTGGTTGTTCAGCTCCAAAGCAGGTGAACTCACAACGATCAGCAAAGAAGGTTATGGCATCAGTTTTTTGGGATGCAAAAGGAATTTTGTTCATTGATTATCTTCAGAAGGTAAAACAATCAACTCTGAATATTATTGCAGCCCTTTGGATCAGCTGGATGAAAAAATTCGTGAGAAAATACCTGGTTTAAAGAAGAAAAAAATCATTTTTCATCAAGACAATGCACCTGCTCACAAAAGTGGTTTGACGATGGCTAAATTCAAAGAATTAAAGTACGAATTGCTTGAACATCCACCGTATTCACCAGATTTGGCTCCCAGTGACTACTATCTCTTCATAAATCTCAAACAATTCCTTCGTGGAAAGCATTTTTCGTCGAATGAAGAGGCCATAGCAGCTGTAGACGTTTATTTTGCAGAGCTTCCGGAAAACCATTATAAGGATGGGATAAAATTATTGTAAGATCATTGGAACAAGTGTTTTGAGCTTCTAGGAGATTATATTGGATACAAAAATATATTTCGTAACAAAAACACTATTCTTTCATTTCGAGCGCAGGAACTTTTCAACCAACCTGTATTACATAATAATTTATCAAAAAAATTCATTGTCAAAAAGATTCTATATAAAGATTTTATGTTATTTAGTTCTTTCCAATAAAAAGAATAATACATTTTTTGAAGAAATATGTTTATAAATTATTGGGCATATATAAAGATTTCAGCACTATCCTCGATTATCATCGGAGATATCTTCCTTCTTTGTTTATAAATAGTTTTTAAATCAAATATAAACATGTGAAACTTAAACAATTAAAATCAGTTAAGTACATTTAAAAAAACAAACCAAACTAAAGATTTTTTTATCGAAATTATACAAATACATATTTGCCCTTAAACACTGCAATGCCATTTAATGTATGCAAAGTTTATATATTTACTATTAATATAAATAATTTACCAACACATCAATGCATATTGATAATAAATTTCATCATTAAAGAAAATGAATAAATAAATAACACCTTGTATGTACTTATTTATTTTTATCTTTAAATGTCACACTGTCAACACTCGTGCAAAATTGTTTAACCTTTGCAATTATTTATAAGACATTTTTACCACATTTGTCGCTTTTAACCAAACAATATGTTGTGTTCACGACTTTTCTCTGTGCTTCAGTAACAAAGTACTTAACATTGGTAGATATACTCGTATACATTTCATATCAATATTAGGGCGAAAATAAGTTGATTACGATTTTTTCTTCAATCGCGCAAACTTTTTGATTTTACATTTTGTTTAAATTTTTAAGGATTTTGTTATTCAAATGTTGAATAAATTTAGTTATTTTATCAAAAAACTTAACTTTTTTGGCTCAAATTTAATCACATTGTTGCTTAATAAATTTTTTAAACTAACCTTTAGCAATATGTTTCTCCCTAATAGGTATATTTTAAAAGCTTTATTCAGAGTTTTTTTTTATATACATAAGGGCTATAACTAATTTTTATAGAAAATTTCGCATAACCGTGGTAGATAATCTACGTTGTTAGCGTAAAAAAATGCTCCCCGTGGTAGAACCCGGAATTACCTAGAGTCCCCAGATAAAAATGTTTCAGAAGTACATTATTAAAGAACTAACACACACTCAAGGCAACGCTTAACTTAAATTTCAGGTACCCAAAAAGGGATTTGGACATGGCCGTAGAAGGGTAGATCTGCCCTCCTGTTAGAAATTCACAAAAATTTAGTATTGACTGCAGTTAGCTCATAATCCGAGAAACGTGTACCTAAAATTTCAAGATTCTAGCTATAGGGGTTTATGGAGGCCAACAAGGGATAGATTCCCCTTCCCTTCCCCTTACCGATGACCAAAAATTCCATCTTTCCAGTTAGAGGCTAAATCTAGTAAACATGTATTTCATATTTCAGGTTTCCAGCCAAAGAAGTTTGTGCAGACTATCAGGGCGGAATCTTTTCTCCTTTTTGCACCTCCAAAAATCACGTCTGAGCAGATGACTACACCGAAGGAGGAGTCTGCATACTACATAAACTTCCACATCCTAACTAAAGTAGTTTTAGTAGGCCGTTAAGAGGGAGGCTTTCTCTCTTTGAAACCCCATTTTTACCACGTTTAAGGCGAAAGTTTCAAAGAACACCTTATCAGTGACTTAGAGCAGTAAGAGGAACATACATCCCAAATTTCAACTAACAAGTTTCAAATACATAGTTTTGGCAGGCCATCAAGGGGGAGAAATTTCCCTTTTTTGCTCGCAGCATGATTTTCCAAAAATTCCGTCGTAAGCTGATGACTACACTGAATGAGGAGCCTTCATACCAAATTTCAACTTCCTGGCTGTAGTGGTTTGAGCAGGCCGTTAAGAGGTAGTCTTTCGCTCTTGGAACACCGTTTCCACGTGCATGGGGAAAATTGCAAAATATACCTTAACAGTAATTTAGATAATACTCCTGGGAATGTATATTTTAAATATTAGAAGTCTAGCCAAAGGGACATGGGCAGGCCGTCAAAAGGGCTTTTTTGCCCCTTTTCCCGCCGCATTGCAATTTCCCAAAATCCAATATCAGCGGATGTCTACGCAGGAGAAGGAGTTTACATACCAAATTTCAGTTTTGTAGCTCCAGCGTTTTGGGCTGGGCAATGAGTGCGTGAGTCAGTCAGTATTGTTATTTCTTTATATATAGAGATAAATATCAATCTTTTAGATCATTTGTAAATAAAAACATTACGGATGAAAATATGAAATATTTGTCTTTTCTCTAGGCAAAATTTAGTTTTGCGGAATTAGCTTATATAAAAAAATTGTTTGTACACCCAAAAAAACAGATTTGTGCGGGCAACCGAATTTTTAGCCAATCGAATGGTTCAGTTGCAGCAACTGAATTTTTCGATTGTGACTACCGAATTGTTATTGAGGAAACCGAGATACTGTTGTAACAGTCAAATTACTCATGTCTCAATTGGTTTTCTGTTGTCACAACCGAAAAATTCGGTTACCACAACCGAACCATTCGATTGGCTACAAATTCGGTTGTCAGCACGAATCTGTTTTCTCTGTGTATAACTGAAAAATTTCCATCAAATACTTTATTGCGTTTTGGGCACAACAGAAAATATCATAGTTGTCCTTAATTTTTTTAAGCTCTATGTTATCTGACTATGCTAAGCGATTTTTGATGTTTGCAAATGATATAAAAAGTTATATCCCTAATGTATAAATATGACATACATTTTGCAAATGGAAATACAGCGGTAAATACTTCCTTTAGTTTATAAATATCACTTAATGTGACAAATGTATTATTATAAAATATAAAAAATATGCGTTATAAGTAAATTTTGCTTTCAAAAGGGGAAATTTACCTGCTAAAAATGAAATCATGTAAATTGAAATTAAATTGATTTAAATAAAAAAGAAAATATTCATTATTTTTATTTTTATTGATTGTTATAGAGCAGCAGTTTACACAATATTTTCATGGTATATTTGAGACATTTTTTACTGGTTACAGGCTCGCTTAAATACATAAAACGATATTCGTTGGAGCAAGCAATTAAATAAGTTGCAAAAGAATTTTATAATTTTGACTACTGGGTACTGCCCTAAGAAGGTATTAATTAAAATCTGTGACTGCTTTCTGAATCAGTTCTATCACTTGTTACACAAATTCAAGTTTCATAAAAGCTGAAAGGTTAAGCTGCATTCTTTGTCTGCACTCTTTTTAAATTCAAACTTCTACATAAGTATAAAGCACTACACAGCGTATGAGTAACAATCATTTATGGACAGCATTATTCATACGTACTGTTGTACTAATGAAAGAAGTTATAAATATGTCGTAGTTTAACAGCAAATCGCCAGATATTTTACATTGTGTTTTGAGATTTTTCTAGGAAAAAAAATTAATATTCTGAAATATTCTTGCTATTAACTAATTTTTTATTCTTAAATTAAGTACCGTTGCTTTAAAGCAATTCGAAATTTTAACTAAGTTAAAAGTACATAATAGCTTAAATGTTTTATTTATAAAGTTAATTTAAAAGACATACAAATTATTGTTTTTTGGTTACCATATATTTAATTTTCCACACATAAATTTTAGCACATTAAAAAAAAAAATACTTTAAATTATTAACATATTCAAAATAGAGCAGCATTTTAGAAGTTATAAATTAATTTGAATAATGACTTTTGCCAAATATATTCTTTTAATTATCAAAAAAAAAAATAAAAACATTAAATTCAGCTTTACCAATTTTTTTAAGCTCTCGGGAGCATTTTCGTTGCAGATAAAATAAGGGATTTAAATTAAGAAAACATTGTCGAGGTGAAAAAAATAGGGCGAAAAATGTACCTAAATGTGAAAACAACTTTTGCGCTGAATAAATATTTTGTGGTGAAAAAAATTTGTTGAGGTGGATATAAAATATTTGTGAGGTGAATATAAAATATAATTGTTATTTAAAATTTGATATATAAATTGATATAACCCTTAAATGCTTAGTGTAGCCATTTGGCAACAAACCGTATTAGGCATTAAAAAACCACATTCGGGACACAGTAACGTAGTTTCTTGCATTTGAACCCCTTGTATACACACTGTTCCAATATTTTTGCTAAACTGGTTATGACAATTTAAAAAAAAATGTGATTTTTCTGTTTCTATTCATTAAAATTCTTACTATTTGTTTTTTTTTTTAAGTGCAATTTCCAAAAAAAAAATAAAAAAAAAAAACAATAATAAGATATCTGAAGTGTTATTTTTTCCAAAAAATTCATATTGGATTTAACTAAGGTGTATTTTATTAATACTTATAAAAAAAATGCTTAAAACGTGTAAATAATTCGTAATTACTAGCCTAACTCTATTTTTTTTAATAAATAAAAACTTTTTGGTTAAAGATAAATATTTTTTGTATTTTTCCCGGAATATACTGATCTCCAGTAATCATATATAAACAAATGGTATGAAAAGAAGAAATCATACATTTAAGATTAACACTGTTTTTTATCATTCCACCTTTGGGATTTCTGTAATTCTAGCCCGAGCTTTTTTTACACATTCATACTGACAGCCCAATTTAATGGTTTAGTTGTGGTAGCCGAATATTTTGGTAGTCAGCAAGAATATGTGTGCTAGGTGTGCATATATTCACTATTTAATGCAGGCTGGGTTGCTATTAAGAAAATGACCGCCAGTTATTGTTTCGAAGAGCTTAGATAATAAAATAGAAAATTGGTGTCATGGTTTTTATATTTCATATGTCTAAAATGACAAACAAAAATAAAGAAAGTACTAAAATAACCAACGAAAGTATTTTGTTACTAGGGCGTAGAAAAAAATTATACCTTCTATCAAAAACAAAAATCAAGTTGACATATTATGATTATGACATTTGAACGTTACGCTCGAATACTGATATAAATAACAACCTATCAAAAATGATATTTTTTGCATAATATGACACTTTAGCCATAGCTAATTTAATCAAAATTCTTCGTGCATTTTCGACGGAGAAAATGTGCTTTTAGCTATTGGCGCCACTAGTGTTTTTTAAGTACTGCACAAGATTTATGAATGAGAAGGGAATAATTACTCTGAAGAAATATTTTGCATTTTGTGACTATATCCGAATTCTCACAATACCTCTGTAGAGAATATTCCGTTTGGATCATAAAAACAGGGGCTAAGTAAAACCCTTTGAAATTGTTATTGTAATATATTCTGATATTTAACAAATATTCAAAATTACCAAAAGATGGGTGCAATTTTGGCATATTTGAAAATAAAATGTATACACCTGCATGGTATTACACTCACAATATTATTTCGTTAAAAATAACTTAAAATTCATATTAAATTAATGGAAAATACAGTCAAAAGTAAGGACTACTGATTTTTCAATATATTCAACACACTTTGTTGTTTATTTTCAATCATTGTTTAATAATCGACAAAAGTAGTAAAAGCAATAGAAAATCTTTTAAAATAACCATCAATTTTAAACAGACAAAACGTAGAAAAAACGATTTTTGTGGTTTGCTTTTCAAATAGAAAATTTTTTTTATTTGTTTGTAATTTTAAAAATACAATACACCCAGGTGTATATATATTTTAATTTTCTATATGTGTATCTATATTTAAATAATTTCTTGTAATTTTTATTGAAATAATTTTGTAAAAAACAAAAAGGAATTATATGAATTTTGATTTTTAGAAACAGAAAACTTAAATTTTACATTTAGCAGAAAATATCAACTCCTACTGAATATTTGCAAATTTTAATAGTTTGTTTTTGAATGACTGATTCAAATAGTTATAATTCAATTGATATTTCTATGAATTTAAATTGATTCTTCATTTAAAAACAACTGTAGTTTATTTAAAAAGTAATACATAGTGTATTACTTTTTAAATAAACTACAGTCAGTATCGGAAAATATATTGTGAGTGTACCAAAGAGAGATCAATAAACAATAAAAATAATTTTATTTTAAATAATTGCAAATGTTTTTATCTTTTTCATTAAAGTCTTAAAATTGGATTATATTCCCTTATTACAGCCAGCCATTCCTATCAATAATTTGAAAAGAATAAAATTATTATTTCATATAAATACAAAGACAAAATTCTCAGTAAATTCCACTTAAATAGATTTGCTGCTATATAAAAAAAGCTTTTAAATTTTCTAATTCAGTTATAGTTCTACCTTTGGTAGGTTTCAAATATAATATTATCAATATTTTCTATCTCTTTAATTTAAAGTTACTCTTTGTAAACTTTAAACATTTTGTAAGGCAAATGCTAATGACTTAAATTAAATAGGCTTAAACTATATGTTAAAAATGTTTTAATTGCTAAATATAACATTGACAAAGAACATTTCTCTGTAGAATAATTTTAACAAATTTTAATTTGTTTGTCGTAAAGGGATTTTATATATAAAAACATATGAACATAAGAAAACTACATACATTTGTACACAAACATACTTTACATATTTTTGTTTACAAATTTCAAGTTTACAAGTAACAAATATAGACATTTATTCTTTTGAGGGGATTAAACTCTTTAAAACAAATATTTATATAAAATTTTAGTAATGTGTTTTATGTTTATGTTAAAAGACAAACTAAACATCTTTAATACACACTAAGATATTATAAAGATTTTTGTCTTTTTCAGTTCTTTTAAATACCCAAAATGTCACTTGTCCTTACAGTCATTTAATCTGAGCAACAGCAAAAAAAAAAAAAAAACCAGACATCAAGATCTTTTGGTTAATGTATAAAATGAACAGGTGTTAATGTTTAACAGCCTGCAAAATTATAACACACATTCACGTCACATCAAAATATAAGGGAAGTTATGACAACACAAAAATAACTTATTTTTATAACACGAACGCACAAGACTAGAAGTTCAAAAGTCACAAATGTCTTAGGAAAATATAATATAAAAGTTAGTTAAAGATGGGAAGACTTAAAAAAATATATAAAAGCATTATTATACCCATAGATGGGACAGAACCATAACACATACAGACAGTTAAGATAGATATAAAGCTACTGAGTTCAAAAAAAAAAGTTTTATTAACTGTTTTAGTCTAGAGCAACTTAGAGAAACGAAAATTCTAAAAAAAAAATAATTTTCAATACAAAAATGTTTTTATTGTGATACTTTATCCCATTAAAACTTTCAAATACAAAATTATTCATTCAAAATGCTCTTACAGAGAATATATGATTCTGGTATGTTTTTCAAGCAAGCCGCCTTCATTCGAGGGGGAGACGGGAATTTCAAAAAATACCATCCGAGCAGATGTCTGCACAGGGAAAGACCTTTCATGCAAATTTTTAACTTTCGAGTTTCAGCGGTTTCGGCAGGTCGTGAAGGAGAGAGTTTTGCCTTCCCGTAGGATTTTTCAAAAATTCCGCCCTAGCTGATGTCTAGACCGAAGGAGGATCATTTATATCAAATTCCTAGATCTAGATGTTTGACCTTTAACCCTTTCGACCCGGATGCTACATATGTTTACCACTTAAATTTTCAACGTCTCTAAAAGTTTTAAATTAAATGTTGCTGTGTTCTGAAATATACCACCTCATCTTCAAACTTCTGTGAATTTTGTTAAACACTATTTCCTTCCAGCCTAAATTTTGCCTAATTTTTTTGGCAATAAGTTGAAAAGGGTTGAAGCAGAAAATGCGCAAAATGGCAAGACACCAAAAAAGTTTTGGTACTAAGTAATTGTCACGACGAAATGTTAACAATTGTTACAAAAACATTGAAAATAGGCGAAAAGACTGAAGTTCCATGTACGAACTAAATTAAATTTTAAAGAGAATAAAACTTTGTATCTTTTGATAATGATGACAGCCGTGAATTTCTGGGTCATTTATAATGATCTCAATCGAAAAAGATGTCATTAATGTCGTTTTTAGTCACGTTAGCAGATACATTGATCCAGAAAGACCTAAAAACTACAGCCATTCGTTTATCAAAAAAACCAGGCCCAGCACCACAAACTGCCAATCGCAAGCCAAGGCATCTTCCTGTTGAAGAAACTTCCCGACGTCGTTGTACCAACTACAGCGCTCAAAAAAAAAAAGACACGCAACAAGACAATCTGCAAGGAATGCCAAGTGGCAGTTTGCAAAATGTTCTTTGCACCATATCTTACATAAATTTTATGTAAAAACAATTTTTTTATAACCTTTCCATACTTTTCTTTTTCAATACATAAAAAATAAATAAAATATGATATATTATTTGCTATACTACTTTTTGAATTAGTTTTTTTTAACGAACGGTTGCTTCTTATTTGTACCACTTAACATCCCGAGTGGTACAATGGTTTACCACCACTCCCCCAGCCGCCCAAATTTTTGTTTCTCAGATTTTCATTCGCCGATACCTTATTTATTACCTAAATAACCTATGTACTGCCACCAAAAATTTAATTGTAGCATTGCTATTCGAATATCGGGTCGAAAGGGTTTAGAGGAGGTCTTTTCGTCCTATTAGTACCAGATCCCTGGCAAAAATATATCTTTGCCTATTCTCCAGGGAACACATATTTCCAATTTCTGGCCGAAGGGGTAAGAGCACTACGTTAAGGGGTATAATTTTTTTCTTTTTAGCCCCTATAATTTCCAAAAATCCCATCATAACTGATTTCATCGGCAGATGAGGAACCTTCACACAAAACTTCAACTTTCTAATTACAGCGATTTGGCAAAGACATTTGCCAAAATGTACCTTATAAGTTAGTTAGCTTACACTTCAGAAACTCACATTTAAAAATTTAGGTTTCTAGCCATTTACGATTCGAGCAGCTTCTTAAGGGGGTGGCTTTTTCCTTTTATCCCTTCCCGTAAAAATTTGTAAGAGTCATGTTTGAGTTGATGTTGACGCCGGAAGATGAATCCATATATCAAATTTGAATTTCGTAGCTCTAGCAATTTTGTCAGGGCATCAAAGGGAATTTTTTTTCCTTTTTGACCCTCTCTGGATTTTCCAAAAATCCCGCCTTAGTCGATGTCTACGCAGGAGAAGGAACTTTTATACCAAATATCACATTGCTAGCTTCCGAGGTTTGGGTAGGCCATCAAGGGGTGACTTTTCTCCTTTTTCCATACCCTACCAAAAATCACGTTTTTTCGGATATCTGGAAACTTTATATTTAATTTCAACTTCGTAGCTAAACTGTTTGGGAAGATTTTTTGGTCTTTGAGCCACCATTTCCCTGGAGAAAATTCCACATAAGGTTTCTAGCCCAAGGGGTTGAACAAATCGTCAATGGAAGGTATTCCTTCATTTTGGCCATCCCGATAGCAATTTACGAATTTAAATTTTAATAAAGTATACCATTACAAGAGGGAGCGATAAAAATATTAAAGTAACAAAACATGCTTATCTGGAAATCAGTTCATAAATGATAAATGAGTGGTATAAAATGGTTTAAATAAATGCAGGATAATATTTGATCTTAAGTAAATAAGCCCATGTAATACAATAATACGTATTTGTATTAAGTGTTTCCTACAAATCAATTTTAGTCTTCCAATTCAATATAACAAAACTTTGCAAGTAAAATTGCATTTCCCATTACCGCTTAAGGTTATAAACTGATAACAGATTCCTGATTATGTTTTGAAACTCTTACTATGTTATTGTATAGTTGCAAGTTGCAAAATATTATTAAATATACAATTGGTAACTTTAGTAGTCACACTGTTAACAAGTTGTAAAGTTGATAAGTAAAGTAAACAATATTCAGTCTAAAGTATATGCAACATACTTGCTACAATAACGGATAAAAAAAAGTATACTTTCAAAACATTAAAACAATAAAAACAAACTTTAAAAAGTGTTATAGTCAATATCATCATCATCATCATTATCATAAACAAAGTTTTAGACTTTTATTGTAAACAACTGTCTAGGTCTGATGAGCACTAATATCATCAATGTCCATAAACAGGAAAAATATTATAAGATAAAAATAAAATGTTTACTGATTATGATGCTTGAACCAAATATTTAACGCAATCTAAAAATATTTATCACATCTGGTTTTAATAATTTTCCCTATAAATTTATAAAAATAAAAAAACGAAATTTATTTTAAATCTTTAATATTTTACTCTTCCATAAAAAAAAATATTTCCCAATTTTATTCTTGCACACGTCTGCACACTAAGATAATCCTTTCATTAAACCGCAATCATTGTTTTGTTTAGTTTTATTTTGCCCACTGCAACAATTTTCTACATTCCTATAATATCCTATCAAATGTTATAAAGGCAAAAAAATTTCCAATTTTCAAATATCTATCAAGCCTTAGATAAATAAATCGATATTTTTGTTGTTATTGTTAGAATGGATATCATCTTATTACTTGACTGCTGTTTCTATTTTTTGTTGTTTTTAGAAAATGTTTACTATCAGTTTGATGGTATATTTGATGCGTTATATATTTTGAAACACTGGGATATATAATTTAAAGCAATTAAATATATATGAAAAGGACTTTTTTTTTTAAACTGTACAGATTAATTTTTAAATCGTTCATGTTTTTCTTAATTTTCTTAATATATATATTATGCAATATAGAAAACTACTATTTGCATTACTTGTAAGCATAATATAATGAGTAACCTATCATTAATAAACGGAAAGTAATAAGTAAAATATTTTAGAAAATTTATATTTACACTAATTCCTTTTTTTTTTTTTTGTTTTTTATAAGCAGAAAGTAATGTATGTACGTTTTTACATCACACACGAAAATACGAAGGGCAACGATTATTTTGTGGGAAAAGCATTTAAATATAATATGCGTCGATAGCTCAGTGGGTATAGCTCTTGGATGGCAACCAAAGATCCAAGGTTCAATTCCCACCAGGACCACGTTATATTAAATAACGTTATATTAAACAACGTTATTTGTATACATATGTATGTTCTAATATTTAAATAATGCTCTCCCCTCCCCGTAACCATATAAGTAACCACTTACTTTGTCACCTCTAAAGAAATTGTTCCATACAAATTTAAGTCATAAAATATTCGTTAATACCAAATTTATTCCTCTATCAATATTTTTATTTCTTTATATTGCGAGAAAAGGCATACAAATAAAAACAAAAGGGGTTTTTTGAATCACACTCATCACTTTAGCTAGAAGAAATTGTTTATTGGTGGCTTAAGACAATATTGTTTAGATAAGAAAAATAAAAATCAAGTTATAAAATAAAAAAATAAACTTAAAAATGGAAGCAAACAGTATTTTTTATATTGAAAATACAGAGCTTAGGAAAGTTCCTAAAGTATTTTTGTACAAAAATAACACTTTAGAGAATTTTTAGATTTTGTATGAAATTGCATAATAAATATGGAAACATTTAAGTCCATCTATCCATGGAAATCATGATCTCGCAGCGTAAACGAACTTGAACCTGAATTTGTTGTCATTTACTGAAAAAGCTTAGTGCCGAACATTATAAAAATCACTCGGGAATTTCAAAAGTTCTGAGTGCAAATGTGCAGACATGTAAAAAATTCCTTCCCTTGACGGATTGCCAAATTGTATTCGGATAAAAATTTGTGTAGGAATTAAAACATAGGCCCCCTTAAGTATGGACTAATTCACTAATAAGGTACTTTAATGAAATTTCAGCAGATTTGTGATTGAAATAGAAGCACACAAAGGGCAAACCACTCTGTAACGGCCTGACCTACACGGCTTTGGCTAGAAACCTGAAAATTAAAATATGTGTTCTCTGAAATATGACACCATTCACTTTATGGAAATTCCGCCAGGAACGTGGCAGAAATAGGGTTTCAAAAGGAGAAGAGCCACCTACTCTTACTTAATGGCCTGTCTTAACTACTTTGTTTAGAAAAACTTAATTTAATAACTCTGTTACCTGAAGTATGCGCTCATAGACTGGTGAAGTAAACGGGGTTAAAAGTTCAAAAAGGTTTCTCTAAACGTCCTGCTCAAACCCTGTTGGCTAGAGATCAGAAATTTAAAATAATGTACTTTTTCCAATTTTTGCTAGGAGCATTAAAGAAATAGTGATCAAAAGGAAAAGTCTTCCTTTTAACGACATGCCGAACCGCTTTGGCTAGGAATCAGAAATTTACAGAACGACTAGAAATAAAACACCAAAATAGAGAGGCGAAATGGAATGGCATATGGAATGAGGGTAATAAAAATACCAGATAAGGAAATATAAAGGGAAAGAGCCGAACTTAAACACTAGACAAGGGTAACCAAATGGAATGGAACAACTGAAATTGAATCACTAAATACTGGGAATGAAGTGAAATAGAACGGTCCTGGATTTTAGTGATATTTATTGATTTCAATGTATTGTTTTCTATTTTTGTAATATTTTTCAAGGTTGGCAAACATTAACCCTAAAATACCAATACCGAATTAAAACCTTTTCAAAAAACAATCGTTAACATTTACCCATTTTACACCGCCGATACTTTCAAGAGCCGATATATTTAGGTATAAGAGCAATATAACTACACTCAAAATATTGTTACAATAACTGACCTTAGTTTATTTAAAAACTGGCTTTCGAAGGCTCAAATAAAGCGTATTTTTACTAATTTTTTTTGTTAATCTATCAAATAAAATATTTTTTTCAAGCAATTTAGCATATCAAAGACATGCAATTAGCAAATACTTTGTGAAATTTTTATTGAAAATGAGGTCCCTCATTTTCCTTGACCTCAGTCAGGATAACTTATTACTGATTCATCAGAAATTAAAAAGCAATATTTTTCTGTTAGTAGATATATAAAGCTGGTGCTTGAAAGAAGGAAAACAAAAGAGATATTAAATTAAAATTATTGACGGAGTTGTAAGCAAAAAGTCACATATATTATGGTCAAATTTTCACAACGTATTTCTCAAGAAATAAGTTGTTTTTAAAAAAAAAAATCTAAAAATGTTAACAAGATCAGTTGATAGCTTTTTGTGAAATCATGACTAATGACTTCAATGAAAAAGTGTCGAGAAAAACGCGAATGAAATAAAAAAAATCACTTACATATCATCTGACGAATACGCATTTCTTTAACCCACCTAACCCCTTAATAAATTAAAGTACCAAGAAATGTATTTGTTATCAAATTATTCATTTTCTTAAAGCATAAATTATATAAATACGGATTTTCTGCTACAGTTAATATTTTCGTTTAAAATGATTTATTAAAAAGTAGTTTTAATTAAAATGATTTATTAAAAAGTAGTTTTAATTGTCTGTAGCAATGCTAACAGAATTCACAGTTAATTTTCATGATTTAAAAGAAGCAAATAAACGAAATATATTTTCAACTTTTTGCAATAGATTTTGCAGTTAGTTTGTTGACAACTAAAACACTGAAATAATGGAAGTATTACTTTCTAAGGATTTGTGGTTATTTATTTTGACGGATATTATAAGTTATTTTATTAACATTTAAAAACACACGAAAACTTCTTTTGATTTTAATGAAATGTTAGTAATACGAAAATATTTACAAATTTTTGTTGCTAACTTCAGAAATCCCTTTACAAATATTTGAAAACCGATTTGCTAAAATTTGCATAAAAAATTCGTAATTTGAAAAAATTGGATATTGAAGGAAATGTTATTTCTTATAATTAAAACTTATACATACAAACTTAAATTGCAGTAAAATATTACATACAGCCATGGACAGTAAATTAGCACAAAACTTTTTCATAAAAACAATCGTATTTTTTATTGTATTTTAGTTCAAGAAAAAGAAAATTTTAAACACAAAAACTTAAAATGAATATTCTTCTTTAAAAAAAAACCCCAAACCTTGGTCGAAGTTTCTAATCATCTGCTCAATAAGGTCTACAACATCTCATACGCCAGATTTTAGCTGGACAGTAAAATAGCACAAATAAAAATTTCTGGAATTAAAAGGATATATTTCAATTAATAATAAAAATGTTAAGTTTTAAGTCTAAAACGGGAATGTTTTCTTTAAAAAACTACTCCTTTACAAGCTTCGGCGTGTGTTTGGGGTCATTGTCGTGCATGAAAGTGAATGAAACGGGCATGTGTTCAAAAGCATAGGGTTCCATTTGCTTCTTAAGAATGTCTAAGTACTGATATCGGTTAATTTTTCTATTTATTTTTACAATTGAGCACACACCGTGCCATGAAAATGATCCCCAGACCATTATGCTTCCCTCACCATGCTTTACGGTCTTCTAAGTGTAGCGTGGGTTCAATGCCTGACGTTTTGGTCGATGAACAAACACTCTGCCATCCGGTCCCATACGATTTACTTTAGTTTCATCACTCCAAAGTATTTTTTTTTTTCCAGATTGAGAGGTCTTTAGACTTGTGAGTTCGAGCAAACAATAAACGCTTTGCAATATTTTTTTTGATAGAAGTGGTTTTTTCGGCTTGCTCTCCTAAACAGCTGTGCGTCATTCAGGCGTCTTCGTATAAGTCGGTCTGATAAATTTAATTCAAATTGCGAGTTAATTTCGTTCGCAATATCGCGCCATGACATGTAAGGGTCTTTCGTCGACTTCCGTACAATAGCACGATCCACAGCTTGGGTTGTTTTTTTGCGAGTGGCTTCTGTTTTTTGTTTTCTATTGCATGAACTGAGTTTGCTTTCAAAGAAATAATCACATTGTAAACAATTTTTTGCAATCGATGCAAAGTTTCGGCAATTTCAGGCGGCTTTTTTCCATCTTTCCACATGTGGACGATAATGCGCCTCTCATCTGGTGTACAATCTTTACCACAACCCATTTTTTGTAAAAATTAGATTAAACAACACAAAATTAAAAGAATTTAACGTAAGAAAGAAATTCCGCGGCAAAGAAAAACTTTTATAACACTTTTTTGTACGTTGTGCTAATTTACTGTCCAAGCCAAATGCAGCCAATGACACAAATCAGTGATCAAAACAAAAAATAAAACATTATAACGGTAATATTTTTTTTTTATAGCAGGAGCTAAATGTTCTTGTGTAACAGTGAAGACAAAAATAATTGGTCTAATTAGGCAAAAAATTAGAAAAATACCCCAATTAAATTATTCAGTGATTTTGTGCTAATTTACTGTCCATGGCTGTAGGTTGAAAAAAGGCAATATACTTTTTACAACCGACTCATGTCAAAAAATAGGATATTCACTTAAAACAGCACTAAAAACATTTTCGGTTCTAAAATAAATTAAAATTTAACATTAAAAATTTACTAAAAATATAAAAAATTTATTAAAAATATTTTTCAAAACAAAAATTAACAAACTAAAACTAAATGATAAATACGTTTATGTTTTAACTATTTTTTAAGCCTTTGATTTTTGTTTTTAATTTTGTCTATAATTTTTTTTTTGAAATAAAAAAATAAATAAAATAACAAAATGTTGTTCGATAAAAAAAATACAAATTTATATATTCGAATTTGTAAGGCAATTTCAAAAGAAATTATCAACTTTAAAGTGTATCTAAAGATAATTGAGTCAATTTATGAATTTTAAGTTTTGATATATTTTACAATTCATTGAGTTTGGAGAAATTTTCTTTAATTTAGTAGCGCTTACTAATTTTTAATACTAATTTGATTGTAGACTCAGAATATAATGTAGTTTTCTGTTTGTAGTTTAATAAAAAGTTTTCCGTTCCATTTAAAAATAAAGGAACATACATTTATTTTCCAAAGAAATATCTATTTTAACTTTTTTCTACATTTATTCAAAATGATTAACTATCATTTAACGATTTTTTTCGGTTTCAATTATTTTTTTTTCAAACATTTTAAATTTTTTCATAAAATTAAAAAAAAAGCATATTCATAAAGTTTCAATTTGTTTTTTTTATTTAAATTGGGTGTATATATACAAAATAGTGTCTATAGCTATGCATACATACATTTTGTAGATTAAAAAAAAAAAAATACAAAAAGTAAAACAATTTTATATAAATGATAGTCATTTAATTTTTAAGGAATTGGTAGGTAAAATTTTAACATTTATTTTAACTGATTATATCATTTGTTTCTTACGGATATGTCAGTTGTTTACTTAACATTTGGAAATAAATAACAAAAGGTATTTAATTTAAAAGAAAATTAAGTAGACCGGTCTTTAAATTAAATTTGAATTAAATTTTTACAAACTATTTGAAGTGTACTAATATTAATAATATTAAATACTATTATTGCTGATTTTAACTAAACGAATTTAAATTCCACTTTACAAAAAGTTTACTTAAATTCAGTAGCGGCTACTAATTATTTCTACTAATTTTATTGTACTACACGTTGCTAAGGTTAGCAAAAAATACCGCTGGGCTCAAATTAGCAAAAATTCCCGTAATAACTGCAAAATTTTTAGTTGCCATTACAGACTTTTTTTAGTGAGTGTACACTTTACAAAACCTCAAGAGATGAATTAAGTTGCACAATTTCATTTATTTATTTGGTAAATAGTTAAACCAATCATTTTAAAACTTAATCTCTTGCATTGGTAAACCATAAAATGTATACACAAAATGTCTAAATAATTTTCTTGACAAATCAAAATATACACACAGAGCCACACTCAAAATATCCCACACATGGACACAAAGACTCAAACACACGCTTTATAAACCAAATGTGTACTTTATGTATACATTAGAGCGGAGCGGATTTAAACTTCCGATATTTTAAGATTTTTTAGTTAGATTTGGTGCTACAATATTAAGTTCGAAGTTTTAATTTTCTTTTTAAATTTCGACCCACTCTCAGATTTATATATTTTAACCAACATTGATTATTAAGGAAAACCATTGCAATTCAATCTTTTCTGTTATATATATATATATATTATACATATTTGTTGTAGTTGTCATACTGGACATTAAATTGAATAACTTCATCAATTGCATATGGCGTCATTGACTTCATCCTCATTTTATTTGCTTGTATTTATATATATTTTATTTTTGTTGTATATTTAAATGTGTCTTTCGTGCAAATGTTTGTGCAATTTTATATTGATTGTTAAAAAATACATATAAGAAATAAATAAACAAAAAAAAAAACAAACAAAAAAACCAGCCAACCAACAACATGTATTGCATTGAATTGTGTATAATGTATATTGACAATACAACAATGTATTTCTGTATGTGTGTGTGTTTAAAAGTGAGTATGTGTGTCAATAAATAAATGAAAATTTCATAAAAATAAGTTTTTGTTGTCGTTGTTCATTTAATTTTGTGGATTTGTGGTGATAAACTATGTTGTATTCTATATGGTGCAGACAATTTTTAAAATACACTGATGTGAATGTATACAATAGTAAAGGATACAAAATGTCTGTAATTTTCTTTAGCATTTTCAATCAAATAATTGCATTTGTTTTTAATGAACATTTCTTATTGATCACTTAAAATAATGAATTAGAATTAAGTTTTTTTTTTTTCTTATTGTTTGGTAAAACTAATGTATTTTCAAGGTTTAGATACGAGGGCAAGTCAATAAGTCTTTACAACATCATATAAGGAGCATTAGGTATTTAAAAAATTAAAGTTTTGAAAAATTTCAAGTTACAAATGACGGCTGAAAATTTTTCATTCAGTTTTTTTAACAATCGCTTGTTAAAACCAACTTTTGCTATTTTGAAAAAATGGATTCTACTAGAAAGGCAAAACACCTAAGAAAATCAAAGATGAGTTAGACTAAATCCATGGCATATCTACATAAAATTGAGTAAATGAATTTAAACGTGGCCGTCCAGCCACAAATAATCAATGATCTGGTTGTGTCAGTTACTTGGGAAATCATTAATAAAATCCACAAAGCAGTATTGAGTGACCGACAAGTTAAAGTGCGTGAAATAGTTAAGGGCACGAGTATATAACATGATTCAGTGATTTCAATTTTTCACAATCGAAAACACCTATTTAGCCAAAAATAAAGTGATGCGAATGCGTACTTGTGCAGTTTCGATGGCAAAAAAAGACGAGTTGAGATTTGAATTGTTGTCTTATGCGCCTTATTTTCTAGATTTGTGATTTAAGAAATGGCTCGGCGTAAAACTCTTCTAGTCAAAATAGCAGGTCATCTCTGCAACAGAAGCCTTTTTTGAGGACCTTCCGAAATCATGCGGAGGGCTTCAAAAAGTTAGGAAATTGTTAGATAAAATGTAACACAGTTAAAAAGTTACAAAGAATCAATCTAAGAAATTTGATTTTCTATGTCTTTGTAAAGAGAGTATTATTTTGCGTATGCTATTAAATTATTAAAAGGCACATGTAGGATTTTATAGAGTTTGATTTTTTTTTTTGCATATTAATCGGTACGAACGAAGAGCAGGTTTGTGTTTTCCATGACATTAAAAGTAACTTAATTATTTGAAATAAAATTAAAAAGGGCATATGCCGGAATTAATTTCTGTATTTAAACACAAATGTCTGTAATGTCAATTCTATGGATTTCCCCTCCTAACTTCAGAAATCATATTACAAATTTTCGAAAACCGATTTGCTAAAATTTTTAAACAAATTTATTAATTTCAAAAAATGGATAATGAAGGAAATGTTATTTCTAATAATTAAAACTTATACATACAAACTTAGATTGTCTTAAAATGTTTCATAGGTTGAACAATTGGATCCGAAATGAAGATGTTTTTCTCAATCGAATCATGTCTTAAAACAGGACATCCACTTAAAATAGCACTAAAAACATTTTCAGTTCTAAAATCAGTCCTAATAACAATTATTTTATCTTAATTAAAATCCAAAAATTTACTAAAAATATTTCTTAAAACAAAAATTAGCAAATTAAAACAAAATGATAAATTCGATTATGTTTAACCAATTTTTTAAGCCCTTGAGTTTTTTCAATTTTTTCTAAAATATTTTTTTAAAAAAATATATAAAACAAGTAAAAAAGGGCTAAATTCGGCTGTGCCGAATCTTTGAATACCCTCCACCATAGGGGCTGAAGATGATATACGTATATACTAAATTTTGAACTGTAATATGAATATGTTTTGTCAATTTATGTAACGAACTTTTGTTATTTAGTTTTAGTAATGTTATTTATTTAGTTTTAGCAATGTTACTTACAGAGGTCTGCTCTGTTAGCGACTTTAACATTGTTGATTTTTACGTTAACTTAGTTATCAGAGTAACACACATGTAGCTCTAAGAATGTTATTATTTTCATAGTATGTAAGACAATAGATGTAATCGAACAATAAGAAGACTTAATAACATTTTTACTTACTTAACAGAAAAAAAAATAGATACAGAAAAATTGTACAAATTTGTATGGAAAATTTAGAGGTACCTTCACATTTTCACTCATAACTTTTGAACCGCTTAACCGATTTTGCTTATTTTAAATACCAAACTGCTCGGGATGTTCAATAATCTGGGTAAAAATAGGCACCCCCGCTTGCGTCTTCGCGTCGTGATCGCCATTTCAACAGACAGACAGACAGACGGACAGACAGGCAGACGGACATCGCTAAATCGACTTAAAATTGCATAAGGATCACGAATATATATACTTTATGGGGTCTTAAACCTATATTTCGACATGTTACAAACGGAATGACAAACTGATATATACCCTCACCATATATGGTGGAGGGTATAAAAATGTTCAATGAAAAATATACATATTTCTATATTTGAAATTGCCTTTCAAAAAAAATTAGCAGCTTTAAAGTGTAACAAGAGTATCTAAAAATAATTGAGTTTGGGCATTTTAATAATATTTTTTTTTTATAAATTTAAATTTTGCTATACATATTTTACAATTAATTGAGTTTACAGAAATTTACTAAAATTTAGTAGCGCTTACTTATTTTTTTACTAACTTGATTGTATTAATATTAAGAATATTTAGTAAAGTTTTTTGCTAATTTTAAAATCCATTTTACAAAAGGTTTACTAAAATTAAGTAGCGGGTACTATTTTTTCTTCTAATTTCATTGTACTACACGTCAGCAGTCATGTGTTGCTAAGATAAGACAAAAATACTGCTGGGCTAAAATTAGCGAAATTTCCAGTAATAACAGCAAAATTTTCAGTTGCCATTACAGACTTTTTAGGTGAGTGTACAGGAATGTGTCCCATTACAGAATAAACTCTAAATATTGGGCTAATGGCCCAAGTAAATAGAAAATTACCATCCAGATGATTGAAAAAGTGTAAAGGAGTAAAATGTCCCAATAATTCTATCCGGAATAAAAATTAGACGGTTTTTAATTATTTTCAATTTCGTTTGATTTCTTAAGTTCTAATCCGTATAATAAACCTTAGGCAGTAATTTTTAAGTTTCCTCTCAATCTCTTGTAAATCTTCCCTCTTCACCTTTCAGCAGACCGATGTTAACCGAAATTGATATTGACAAAGCCTTAAGAAGACTAGCAGCCGTATTAACATCCTCTATACTAGCATAGCATTTTCTCGAGGACTCGCTATGGGTCTACTTGATTCCATTGTGATACCTAGTAAGTTCCTTTCTATATTCAGCCTTATTCCCAATGTGCTTCGTATTATTAAATAATTTCCTAACCCTAAATTCTTCTTATGAACCGTAATACCATATATAAAGTAATATTGCCTAGCGGCTTTTTACAGCAAAGAAAACACATCTTAAATTTTAGATTTCTAGGCAATGTGGTTTGGCAGGCCGTTATAGCGGAGCCTTTTGCATTTTAAGTACTCATTTTTACCACGTTACTGGTGCATATTAAAAAGTATACAAAAGAATAAAAAAATTTTAAATTTTAAAGCGGTTTGGCAAGCCGTTTAGTGACCTACCCCTCCACTTTAAACCCAATTATTGAAATGTTCCTGGCAAAAATTCGTTAAAACCTCAAAATATATGTTCAAATCGATAAATATAATAAAAATCCAGGCTCTATTTATTCCATTTCATTTCCTGAGTTTATTGTTTCAATTTTACTAATTCAATTGTATTTCATTCCCCTTCTTTAGTCTCTCATTCATGGCGTTCCCCTTGTGAAGTGTTTTTATTTCACTTGTTCTCGGTTCCATTTTATTCAGTTATCCCATTTTCCGTCTCTTTATCTAGTTTTTCAATTACCCTGGTTCCCAGCTCCATTTCATTTTCTTTTCCAATATAAGTGTTTTACTTTCACTGCTTTTTAAATTTTTAGTTTCTATCCAAGGCGGTTTGAGCAGGTCATTAAAGGCGGTACTTTTTCCCTTTAGAAACCCTACTTTTCCATGCTGCTGGGGAAAGTTCCAAGAAGTATTATATCAGTGAATGAACACATTTTCCATTGAATGCATATTACCGATGTAAAGTTTCTAACCAAAGCACTTTGTGGAGGTCGTCAAGAGGAAGAATTTTTCTATATTTAAACACCCATTTTTACCACGTTCCTGGAAAAGATTTCAAAAATACCCTATCGCCCCATAGGCTAGGGGACACCAACCATAGCGGTTTGGCTAGGCCGTTTCGCCGGAGACTTTTCCCCTTAAAGATCCCTCCTTTTACTATGTTCCTGACCAAAAACTCAAAAAGTAACTTATCAGGTTGGCAACACAAATTTTGGGGGACCATCTGTTTAATTCATATGTGAAAGATAAATAGATACAAACAACAATACTTTACGACATCTACCCCCTTGTCAACCTATTTATTATCGTCACTATAAATGTGTTAATAAGCGCAAAAAAATTTTTGAAAATAAGTTTATACTTGAAAAAAAAAAATAACAAAATTTTTTTGCTGAAATTTTGTTTTGTACTAAAAACTATATATAGAAGCACTTTTACCAATTGTTATACTTATTTAGGTTTTTGAGTGTGTATTCCATGTAACATATACTTTAAATATTAGGTCTATAGCCAATTCCCTTTGGGTAGGTATCTAAGGGGGAAGATTTTACCTATGTTGAAAGCCAACTTTACCACGTTCCAGGAAAAGATATTAAAAATTTCAGGTTTCTAACTTACGGTTTTTGGGCAGGCTTTAAAGGGGAAGACTTCCCTTTTTTTAAGCACTCCATTAGACTTTCTATCGGATGCATAAGGGCAGACCCAAAATTAGCCGACTTAACAAAGAAAACACAACGAATTTGTGAAAAATTTAGTTTATTTCTCAACATAATTTCCTTTTAGCTGGATACACTTTTCCCAGCGATATTCAATAGCTCCGATACCCTGTTTATAATAAGAACTGTTTAGCTCCTTAAAATAGTCATTTACCGCAAATCTTTTACTACCGAGCTATTTTTTTAAGCTTGTAAATAGAAAATAAACTTAAAACTGGCGAATAAGTTGCGTGTTGAAGCAATTCGAACTTTAGTTCATTGGTTTTGGCCAATTTTTTTCTATGTTTTTAAATTGGCTGAAAACTTTTATTTTTGTTGGCTCCAAAAGCTACTTTAAACACAAAACATATGCTTAATAAGGCTAGCGCTTTTCAAACTACTGCCGCAATATATACGTCACGTCGGCTAATTAAGGGACCGCCCTCGTATACTCAGTAGAAGGAACCTACATACCTAGCTTGTATCTGGAGCGATTTTGGATGGGTGATGCTGAGTTGGAAGTTAGTGATTCACTTTATTCTAAAAATTAATGTTTGCAGAATCAATTGAAATATTATTATAATGAAAATATTCTTACAAAAATATCGTTTCTCTTAAAATTCCGTTACGGAAATATTTTAAAATAATGTTATTTTTTACCACTAACCGTATATTTTCAGTTGCCAATCATGATTAAACCCATTCCTCAATACGTATCCTCAATACGTATGATTAATAAAATAATCATACGCATTGTAGTACAATGTATTAAGGAATAACGCAATACAAATAACTCATTTCTTAAATTTTACTTAATAACTTAATACAAAATATTAACACAAAACTTTTTTTTTCACAATATTGATTATTTTAAGTTTGAAACAATATTGTGATTAAAATCAATGACTAAGTAAATTAACACTCACTTAATAAAGCTATTTAAAACTTTTTTACTCAGACACCTATACAGCACATATGATAAACTTTACTCAGCAACAAATATAATTTGCAGTAAAGACAAAGATAAAGTTAAAGTTAATGACACTTTAATAAAAACAATGATTAGTCATCAAAGTTAAATTAATAACTAATTCAAGGAAACTTAAAAAACTCAAGTCAGTTTGACAACTAAAATCGATAAATATTATTTTGGTGTACGAATAAACACTGACATCAAAACATAATTTTAAGGTTATATTTAATTAAATTTAATAAACTTTTTTGTACACTTTTGACTTTTTAAATCTATTGTACAACACTTAATTACTTTATGAAAACTGTATATGACAACCACAATTTTGATTAGTGATATGGAAGTTCCTTTTTTATACAAATCTATTTGGCTATTTAAAAAAAATATATACATGTTGTAGTTGTTTATTGTTTTTATGTAGATGGAAATCATTGGAAAAACACGTACGTTAAAATTTCAACATAAAATCCACAAAAACATTTACATGTTGAATATTGTATTTATATTGTACTACCACAGATTGTAATCAACTGAATTAAAATTCAATTCAGGTATTACAATCATATTTATAAATATGTATGTATATTGATATGATGGATAGGAAATTATATGAATGGAAGGTGCACGCTCATCCGGTATATTTGCACCTTTTGTGATTTTTGATGATATTTCGAAAATTAATTTGTTTAAAGTAGACATATTGGCAAAATTTTAGAACCCAACTAACAAAATTTCGAAGATCTCATAGAAAAGAGATATTTTAAATGAATTTTAAAATATTTGCCTAAATAAAATACAGTTTTTTTTTGTATTTTTTTTTTTTTTTATTTTTGTAAAAAACTAGATTTATGGCCGTAATGTAAAGTAATAGATACCTACCAGCACTTTGATATCTATTAGTTTTTGTTCGTCTACACGGTAGTTATCTATTGCTTGAAATTAGGGCACTAATGTGATTTATTTAATTATTTAAACAATTTCAATTAACCTTTCATTAACACATTTGAAATAAATGTAACAATAGTTTTAGTTTAATTTTGACCAAAAAAAAAAAGAAACTTAAGCTGACATAAGTTAGTTATCCTATTTTCCCTCAAAAAAAACTTTCAATTTAATATTTTTCACCCAAAGGAATTGCACCATAATGCACTTACCATTAATTTACAGTGCAAACACACACTCTGTATATGACATGCAACAAGAGTTACGACAAGAAAAAATTACAAGTAGTGATTTTCCATTAAATTACACACTCAAGTTATAATAAAAGCAAAGCTTTTGAAAACATAAGATGGTGCAAAAATTGTGGTTAAATAATACAAAATTGCAATCTTATGCTATGCTTACTTAAAGAAAAAAGAGCCCAATATAGATGTCAAGGAGAAATAAAAATTTTTGACAACTAAAGAAATTGTTTGCATTTAAAAAAAAAAAAATATTTTTGAGTATGAGTAATATTATTTTAATGAACAATTAAAAGTTTCACATACGATTTCCTCTTAACTATAAGCATGTGTATTTCTCTCTTTTCTTATACAATACTTTCTTATGCAAAATTCTTAAACGTATTCGTTGCAAATGTTACTTACATCGACAAGCAATTAGGCATTTAACAAAACTTTCTTTTTTAAGAACTTTTCCACATCATGGCACAATGGGTCTTAAACAGGATTTTTATAAATTAAAACTTTACCGTTTTAATTATAATAAAAATATATATCCCAGCGCTCTTGCAATGGTTCCAAATTTTAGGATACGCCTCGGTGGAAAAGTATATACTTGTCGCATAAGACAACAGAATCCTCTTTTGAGAACATTCAAAAATCAGACATTTGCGGAGGGCTTAAAAAAGTTAGAAAATTGCTAGAAGAGTTGTATCGAGCTAAAAGAAGACAATGTTGAGAATTAAAAAAAAAATCAACAGAAAATATATGGGTTTCTACACTCACAATATTATTTCGTTTAAAACAACCTAAAGTGCATATTAAATTAATCGAAAATACAATTAAAAATAGGACTACTGATTTTCGTTTATTTCAAACCGATTGCTAAACACTGTAAGTAAAATTTCAACTTTTAAAATGACACACGAAAATTCCCAGACAGTTAAAATTAATTTTGTGGTTTAGAAATTAGTGGCGAACCGCGTTTTGAAGTCAGGTAATTTAACAAGATATTTAGATTTTAAGTTTGTATTGACTCAAACAATTGTTTGAATAAATTTTACTAAGAAGACTTCGAAAACTCTTTTGCAATGACTTTATTAATTGATTTTTTTTTTTACTTATTTACTATTTACTAATATTTTTTTTTCGTTGAAATGAAAAAAAATCAAAGTTTTGTTCACAAAATAAAACGCCATAAGGATCATTAAAATCTGTTGCAATAATATTACGTATACGTACTGGTGTACGTTAAATCTAATTAAACACACACCAGTGTAGAACTAATATTGGGGTATCATTATTTTTTGAACTACAAATAATTATAACCCTACCATCTAGATTAAATTAACAATAATAGTAATAAATAGTAAATAAGTAAAAAAAAAAAATAATAAATGAAGTGATTGGAAAACAATTTTCAGTCTTTTAGTTAAAATATAATAAAAAAAAATTGTTAAAGTCAATACAAACTTAAAATCTAAATATCTTGTTAAAGTAACCTGACTTTTCAAAACAGCGTTCGCCACAAAATTCTATGACCTTAAATTTAGGTTTCGCATGTCATTTTGACGTAATTACTGAGTAATCGACAAAATTAGTACAAACAATCGAAAGTCGTTTAAAATAATCACAAATTTTTAACTGATAAAACTTTAGAAAAAAAAAACAGTTTTGTGATTTGATTTTCAAATTAAAAATTTCTTTAAATTGTATGTTATTACAAAATACAACACATACTACCATATTTTTCTTTTTGTATTGAAATAATTTTGTATTTAAACAAACTCTTTTAATAAAAAAATAAAAGATATTATTTGAATTTCTATTTTCAGAAACAGAAAACAAAAAACTCTACATTTAACATAAAATATCAACTCTTACTGAAAGTCTGTATTCCTTATGAATGACTAATTCAAATAGTTAAACAAATATTTTTTTATGAATTTCAATTGAATCTGTATGTAAAAGAAGTTTCGTGAGATGTAGCAATGCCAAAAATTCTCAGTAAGGTTTACAATTTCACCATGAATAGACTAAAAAACGAACAACGCTTGCAAATCATTGAATTGTATTATCAAAATTAGTGCTGTGTGAGAAATGTGTTTCTATCGAAAAATTGTCTTCAGTGACCAAAATCATTTTTAGCCCAATGTGTACGTCAATAAACAAAATTGCCGAATTTGGTATAAAGAAAAGTTAAGGGCAGTTCAAGAGCTAGTTTGTGGGCCGGCGGCATAATTGGACCGTACTTCTTCAAGTACGATGAAAATCGCAGTATTACAGTCAATGGAGCAAGGTACCGTGCGATGATTAACGACTTTTTTGCCAAAAATTAAAGAATTGGACTTGATTGACATGTGGTTTCAACAAGTCGGTGCCACATACTACACGGCAAGCGATACCATGAACCTATTGAGAGCCGAGTTTGGTGAGCAATTAATTTTACGTTTAGAAGCAGTCTATTGGCCGCCATGATCTAGCGATTTAACCTTACTACACTCAGAAAAAAAAGTTAGTAGAAAAATTTGTAAACGGTTTTCAATCCCACTTTACTATTTTCGTACTGATTTTTAGTAAAAAAAATATTATTTAGCAAATCTTTTTGCTATTTACATTTTACAAATTACAGAATTTTTGCATAATATTTACAAATTTTCGTTGCTAATTTCAGAAATCATTTTACAAATTTTTGAAAACAGATTTGCTAAAATTAACAAAAAAAATTACTAATTTTAAAAAAGTTGATATTGAAGTAAATGTTTTCCGAATTAACATTTTAAATTGCCCTAAAATCTTACATATGATTAAAAAAGGGATCGAAAGTGAAGAAAATTACCAAATTAAAACAAAATAATAAATTCGTTTATGTTTAAACAATTTTTAAGATTTTTAAGCCTTTAATTTTTTTTATTTTGTATAAAATATTTTTTAAAAAATATAATCAAAATTTTTGATGCTCGATAAAAAAATAAATCTAAAACTTTGTACTAATATTAATAGTATTTAGTAATTTTTTTTTGCTGATTTTAGCAAACAGATTTTAAATTCCACTTTACAAAAAGTCTACTAAAATTTAGTAGTGGCTACTAATTTTTCTACTAATTTTATTGTACTACACGTCAGCAGACATGTGTTGCTAAGATTAGCAAAAAATACCGCTGGGCTCAAATTAGCAGAATTTCCCGTAATAACAGCAAAATTTTCTGTTGCCATTACAGACTTTTTTTGGTGAGTGTAGACTATTTTATATGGGGATTCGTGAAGTTTCTCGTATACAGACACAAGCCAACCACGATTTCAGCCCTAGAAAACAACATTACATCTGTAAAGATACCGGTCGAAATGCTGGAAATGGTATGCCAAAAATTAAGCTCACTGATGAACCATCTATGGCGTAGCCGCGTACAACATTTACATGAAATACTCTTTAAAAACTAAATGGCAGGCATTCATTGCTCGCCCCAAATAAATATTTTATTCAATTTTACAAATTGTTAAATCTGTTAAAAAATCACCATTTATATAATCAATTAAAAATTGGAATTAATAGTTTTAATAACAAAATACATAATCTGGTATGTGGTTTTGAAATCGATCGTTTCTGAAATTTTAATTAATTAGTGAAGTTTTATTTTTACAGATGATCTTTTTAATAATTGTATTAGTTTTATTTTTAAAAAAAGATACAAAGATTTATTTCAGTAAACGTAATTTAGCCGAAGCGTTTAAAAATAATTTTAACAGTCTTGGTATTTTATATTCGCTTTTTAAATATCAATTTCTAACTAAAACCGATCAAAATGAAAATTGGTAAATTTTCAACACATACCGGAATAATATCATTGAAAAATAAAAACCTACATCTATTAAAATTTCTAAATAAAAAATTTTGTGGATATGAACAGTAAATCATTTCTGCGAAAGGGGATTAAAAACCTCTTCCTCAAGTCGAATTATTTTGGTTAAGAAGTAAGTTGATAAATTACAATAAAATCTTAGGGATCAGCATTACATATACATATAAGTAAAATATATGTGTGTTTTCGTTTTAAAATATGGCCGTTAATTAAAAATACTTAAAGTACACAAACATTTGTTTTAGGCGAAAACTTGCAAACCTTTAAAATGGATAATTATCAATGTTGGAAAGCGTGCATTTATTTTATTTTTTAAGAGTAACTTCTTCGTGACATGTAATAGGAAGTCTTGCTGACATACGTTCGATTTTACTGCAAATTTATAAACAACAACTGCTCAAAAATTCTTTAACTTTAATGTGTTTAATGTAGATTTGCTAAAGCCTAGGGTACAGCTTCAATAAATCGTTGGGTTTTATTTCACTTTTTTTTTTTAATATTTAAATCAAAATACAGAGTGTTAAAAAACAGTACTGTGAATTTAAAAAAAAATATATTGTTATAAATATATATTCATAATCATTAATTCGGTTTCGATGATGAACATTCTACAAGTTAGCAGATTAACAGAATGAAGTCTTCAAATAGGGAAATAATTTTCCCTACAAGATTATTTTTAATGCTGACCCATAGTGCCCATATTATTGTTTGTTTGTGCATATGTTCACTTTATAAAAAAACTTTTTCCTTTTTGTTTGCTACAAACTGTTGATAGTTATCGAGGTCTATGTATTAGTTGCTGCAAGAATCTAAATATTTAATAGTGGATAACAACGGTATTTGTGTAATGTTTGTTGGTTTAGTTTAACAAGCAAAACGTGACATCACGCAAGTTTATAAAGCGCGTTATAAAGCCACTTCAAATAAAAAATAACCGAACACAGAAAAAAAATTCAAAACTTTTTTAATTGCACTTATAATAGGATTTTTTTTTCGTGTTGTAATAACGAGAAGGTTAAATTTAACTATTTATTTAAATTTATATATATTTAAATATTGAAGACCTGAAAATTATGCAAATTTAAGTGATTTTTTCTGGCTTTCAACAATTTTCCACTTGTTTTTGTTTTAGTTGAAAACCAAAAAAAAAATTCACAAACAAAAAAATTCCATTTTTGTATTTCTGACCATCATATAATTCATAGATGTGGTAAAAGCGTTGAGCCATAGTTGATGCCTCAAAGTGATGTAGAAAATATTTAGTTTTTGTTATCGTTGGTGTGTGAGTTTTACCAAAATATTTCAAAATAATTTCTCTGTGAAAACAGAAGTGACTTTTTTTATTCTAAACAAAAACCATTATTAACAACAACACACATTACAACACTTTGGTATTATACTTTTGCAGGAGGTTAAGTTGGAAAAGGCTCTACAAAATTTTGAAAATCAAAAAATAAATAGACTTGAAAAACACTATTTTAAAACATTGTTTTGTTTTACGGCTGAAACCTATTTAATCATATATATTTATGAAATCAGAATCTCAATATTATTTTTGTTCCCTCTTTTATTTGTAAGGTATTATAAAATTTCCCCCAATAAAGTTATTTATCTACCAAATTTTAAAATCGAATGCCATTACCAAACTGTTCAATTGAACGACTTCGCAATTATTGAAATCAATGATTAAAAAAGCGAATGAATAAATTGCTTTAAAAATAAATCGAATGTGGTCAATTAAGTATTTATCGCATTCTCAAATTTATAGTTTGAGAATCCAGTCATTTAATAGTCAATTAGAATTGAAAATCTAATTAAGAAATACTCTGATATAAAATTATCAGTTAGTTAAAACTAACTACTGCTAATGCGACAATTAAACTTTGCAAAGGCCCCATAACAGACTTAATTCCCAATTGCTTTTGAACATAGTAAGTATGAACGTATACAGAAAGTTTTCCAGCACGCGTTCATCTACAAAATATGTATTGTGTTTCCATATTCTACCGGTTGCTGGTGTATTGTTTCTTTTTTTAACAGTTTATACCCTTCACCACAGGTGGTGAAAAAGGGTATATATAAGTTTGTCATTCTGTTTGTAATTTCTTCAATATTAATCTTAGACCATATAAAGAATGTATAATCTGAGTCCTTACGAAGAGCGAAGTTGATTTAACGACGTCCGTCTGTCCGCCTGTATGTCTGTCCTTCTGTGTGTTGAAATGGGTTTTCTGAAGACCCCAGGCATGATGAGGACTTGCTTGATATATATTTCTGTGACATAAAAAAAAAAAGATAAAAGCAAAAAACCATGACTCTCTAATTTTTTCCGTAAAATCCCTTCATTTAATATTTACGTTGAGTTTGACGCATAACAAACACATCCCTTGGTGGAATTCTTTTCTTTTACCTCTTCACCTTTTATACACAAACAACAAACACATATAAAGATTTTTCATTTAAAAACTAAACAAATCTCTTTTAAACGAAAACTATTTATTTACTTCTATTAACGACGGTTGCGTATGTCTTTAAATGGCTCAATGGTCTAAGCGCTTTGTCACAAGTAGTTTTTTCTTTCGCGCGATCGATCCCATTCTATTCAACTTTTTTTTACAATTTCTTTTACTTTTTTCTTAAGACTTTTATTTGTTCTGTTTTTTTTTTTTAATAATAACAAATACTTACAGCACAGCTGACTTAACGATGTCAGTCAGTTTTTCTGTATATTTAGAGAACGGAAAGAGAATTAGTTCTCAAATAAGGTACAAGCATCTTGGTTATCAATACGCAACATCTGACCAAATGTGGGCGGGATCCGTGAATTAGGCGTGGCACAAAATGGATTACTTTATATCTTAAGAACGGCAAGACCGTAATTAAATAATCCATAAATGGGCTAAAAACATCAAAATTAAAAAAAAAACTGAAATTATAGAGCGGTAATATGACCTGTGGATACGTCTTATAAAGAAAAAGATCGAAAATTCTTCGTATAACATTTTTGTTGAAAAACTCGGAAATATCGGTTCAGATACAAAAAAGTTATGATAAAAACATACATTTTTTTAAATACCTACTTTCTGGAACCATAAATCTTCCCGAGTCCAAGTTCTATCACCAAACTAAATGTTTAATTTCCTCTTAAAGACGTACGTATATAAATCTGTCCATTTCATATATGTCCATATATAAACTTCAGTTTTTTCCCAACTATGGTGAAGGGTATATAAGATTCGGTGTAGCCAAATTTAGCCGCCCTTACTTGTTTCTATTATTATTATTTGAATGAAGTTTTTATTATACATACAAAAGGATATGGGAATGTAAATATTTCTAAGTGGGTGATCTAAGCGTAAATAATTTACCATTTAATAAACGAATATAGAAAATAAAATTTATCCATGAAAGTCGTTAACATTTGTACGCATTAAAGGCAATAAAACAAAATAAATTTCTGCAAGTTATAAAAATGTTGCTTGAAAATATTAAGAAATTAATATTTTTTTTTTTAATTTATTCGACTGCATGTTTTTCAAATAAGTTAAACAAAAACTAGCAGATAAACAAAGTTTGTATATATTTATATGTTGATTTGTCTAATAATATTGAAATGTGGGTATGCAATTGCATATATAATTATATGCATATTAGATACAGTTTTTTAAATTATCATATATTGGGCCACATCTAGTTATATATCGATCTGCATAAAATTAACTATGATGTGTTATATATTATATCATATATGTTTACATATAACACTATGCATAATTATACATGGCTAATACAGGACCATATATATATTTATATATGGCTTTTAAAGAAACATATATATTTATATATCACATATTTTAGATATATTTATATATGATTCAATATATGGTTCCATGTACCAAATATTTTTTGATACAGTATTAGATAAATTTTATATGACACAACAGTTGCAACAAATTTGGATATGATTTAATATTGCGCCAGGATAATTTTTTTTAATCGGGTATAAATAAATTTAACTCTCTGGTCAGATCTAGTGCCAAGTCTGCTCATATCTAATTGGGTCTGTAAAATTTGGTGATTTTTTGTGGCCAGATATTGTTAAATGTTTTCATATCTGTACCAGATATATTCATATCTCATATCAGATCTAGTAGCAGATCGTTTTCAAAGTCACCAATATGAAAATGTATTTAAAAATAAAGGTGTAATTTAATTTATCATTTTCTTATTAAATCTGATTAGATTTTATATGTCCATAATCAATTGAATCTAATTATATATGATGCTTGAGATCTGTCCAAACTTGATCAGATATAATTAGATCTCAAATTTCCCCCATTTTGAGATCGAATTAGATTTGGCACAACTCGGTCTAATGAGATCTGTTCAGATATGATCTTTTTTCCTCGGTAACTACAGTATTTATATACAAAAACTATAATAAAATAAAACCATATCAATAAATTTTGTTCGTTATTTTTTTTTAAGCTGCAAACTATATTTTATATTGTGTATATATTTTTAGAGTATGTGATTAACCAAAATCTTTTGCCAACAAACTGTCAACATGTTATAAATGCAAAATAGAAACAAATAAAAAAGCTTAAATAAATAAACTGAATATTTTTTGGAAGCTGTGCAACTTAGCGATAGACAAAAATATACATATTTTTTTGTAAATGTTCATAAATATTTACTAACTTTAGCAAAAATTTTGTATTAAATTTAATATTATTTAAAAAAAGTTTTTTTAAAATAAATGTTTACCTCAAAATATTTATTTATTTTATTATGGCTTTCCGGTATCATTAAAAATTTCCTCCCTATTAAACAATTGTTTGCAAAAGAAAAACAAATCCAAAAATAATACAATCAAAGTTAAAGAAATAGCGGGCGTAAAACTTTGTTCAAATTCTTACAACTTTATGTTGAAAATACACTTCTCCTTGAGTTTTTCTTTAAATACATAAAAAGAAATACCCAAAAGCAAAGTAAGTACAACGAAGTATAACAAAATGCGTCTCATTGCTTGTTGCACACAAACGCACATATACAAACAATTGAATGGTGCGGCAAGAATCAACGATGCAGAAATCTAAATAAACGGTGAATATTTTTTGTTTTCCTTTTCAATACTACTACTAGCATCTTTGGGTACGTATTTTTATACGTAACATGATGTTAGCGATACGTAATGAAAGTTGTGAAAAAAAAAAATAAATCTGCAAAATGTAGTTCGATAAATTTGATACTTGTTGCAAAATATTAAAGAACAAAACTTAAAATTGTTAAATTTTATTTTATTCAATAATAAATATTGCTTTTAATTAAACAATTAAATCGGAGTGAAAAAAAACCAATATTGGTAGATGTGCTTTAATATGGACATTTTGTAAATCGAGTTGTTTCAAAAATTTGTATGGAAAAAATTTAAAATTCCTAGTATTAATTATATAAACATTTAAGCTTTTCAACAAAATGGCCCTATAAATAAATGATTAGATAAATCAATGATTTTGGAAACATGGAAAATAAAATTGTTTATGATCTTGAGCCAGAAAAAACAACATCTCACCTAACATTTATATAGGTCAAATATGTATAAAAAATCATAATTTTCCTATGAAAGTGTTTCGTCCGATAGCGCCCCTGTGTACTAAGAAAATATTCACAAGGAAAGTGTTCCAACCAGATTAAAAAAATTATTCAGCTTAAATATACAATCATTGGTCTATTTTATGTAACGTAAAATATAATTTGTTCCGAAATATCTCGGATTGTAATGTAAATATTTTAACTTAGATCCACTTTGGAATTAATATCGTAAAATTAGACTTTACTTAGTGGCAGGCAAATACTCATCAGTATAGAATATGCAATTTAATGGTGTCTAAATGAACTTCAAATAAACTATTTTAGTCTAATGGTGTCAAGTACAATGTAAGTTTATTTTATTAATTCTAATTTTATACGATATTTCGAATCGTGTTGTATAATACAATCATTAAAGTCGTAATGATATGAAGTTCCCATCTCGTGCATTTAACTCCCAAAAATGCATTGCTGGCCCTACACTCACAATATATTTTCCGTTACCAACTGTAGTTTATTTAAAAAGTATAACATAGAGTTTGTTTTTAAAGAAAGAATTAACTGAGATTCATAGAAATATATTTTTTAACTATTTGAATCAGTGATTCAAAAAACAAACTATAAAAATTTACAGACATTCAGTAAGAGTAAAAATTTTTTGTTAAATGTAAAATTTTATGAATTTTTATCTTTTATTTAACCTTATTTTTTTAATAACTAGTTTATTTTTTGAGCTTAAGGTTAATTTTTTACAAAAATATATTATTTATTTTTCAATATTTCTCTACTCAAATGTGTAACATCTTCAGGAAATAATAATTATGACAAATTATAAACCAACTGAAAGTTTTATGTTCCGTTAAAGCTAGGAAGTTGAAGTTTGTTTTGAAGGTTCATCCTCCGTTTTAGATATCAGCTAGAATGAAATTTTTCCAAAGTCCTATGGGGTGGGGCAAAAAGTGGAAAACTGTCCCCATTGATGCAGGCTTCTCTTTTTGATCCGACGGGGTTGTAGGAAATTTCTATAGGGAGGGGCAAAAAGGATGAAGAATCCACCTTGACGGCCTGACCAATCCCCTTTGGCTGGAAACCTGAAGTTTTAAATATATGTTCGCTAAAGTTAGTACATAGTCCAAGTGTACAGATGGAATTTTGAGTATAGCCATTTTGGCTAGAAGCCTGATTTATCTCATTCTTAGCATGGGCTAACTACTGATTTTTAGAAATGTTCTAACTACAGATTTTGGGAAGAGCAAGTTCCCCACATGACATCCTTCTTAAGCCCCTTTTGACTAGAAAACTGAAATTTAAAATATATCTCAGCTCTGAAATGCAAAATCAGTGTTCCCTTGGGTTTGCGCTAATGCGATAACAAGGCATTGTTTGAACCATTTTTATCTGGGTAATCCGGCAATCCCGGGCTTTAATCCTAAAAACATTTTTCCTACGCTACTAATGTAGCGGGCTGGCATTTTCTCTTACTTTTTTAACGAATGACCAGTCGCTGTTCGCAAAGAAAACTTTGAAGTTTGGTTTTTACTTTTCGTAGAATAATATATTTTGTTTTTTTGTTAAAAAGTTTTGATTATTTCATTGTGTTTAAATTATTAGAAATTAAAAAATTTTATTAACTTCTTGTCTGAAATATTTTTAAAAACTTACGTGGTAGCGTGCTAGCTTATCTGTGAGGGGGTCGTGGGTTCGATTCCCACCAGAGGCTCTGGTCTGTTTTCGCTACAACGGGCCAACAGCCTTCGTTGCTAGTGCTCGGTTAGGGTATTAAGATAAAATTTGTAATTGAATGTTCAATGTTTTGTAATTGAATTGGTTCACCACCATTTCACTTCTTTAAGGACTTTGCTTCAAATATTTTAATAATCTTCAGATATCGATAATATTTATTCTATATATTTGGCAGTAACGACTTACTATGGCAAAGATAGAACTATTTTGATTTATCGCTTTATTAAGGCGATTAGGACTATAAATGATGAAGAAGATTTAAAAAATCCAGTAATCAAATATTTTATTTTTTTTTTTCTATAAATAACACTATCATTAAATTAAAATTAAATACCAAATATAATTGATTTAGTGTGAATATTTTAGAAATTACAGCGATTTCTGCTTTTTAAAAATTGCGATATTTAGCGAAATTGACACTAAACATTATTTAAAGTATCGAATTGATTTCTGAGGGATGTTAATAAAAGGTGTTCTGATGGTGTCCTGTGAGTTCTAGAGCAAAAGTTAATTATTTTGCAAGTACATACTCATAGCTTCTTTGTTTTTTTTTTTTTTATCAATAATGTATGCCAGAGCGTAAATATATTTTCGGCGATTTTTTTAATATTTTATCTTAATTTACTAAATTTTTACTTTACACCCTTCTCGCATGAAAATCTCTCGATAAACAAAAAAAGATTAAAAGCAGAAAAATTATTATTTAACAAAAAAATATTTAATATCTGACTACCGTTTTTTGGCAGTTTTGGACATTAGAGGGTTAAACACATATTCTACAAAACATTAGTCTAATGAATAATCATTTTGTGTAGTGTCCACTTCAAACAGTAAAAAATAGCAAAAAATTTTAAGAATTTCCCAAGAAAATATAAAGCAAACCCCACTGATTTTGTTTTGTTCATAAAAGGTTAAATGTACCTATTCTTAAGTTTTCTTAACAAATCAACTGTAACAAAAATGGTTTTATCTTATAATCTTAACAATTTAACTAAATATGCTAAAATAAATACAAAATAACAGTTTACAAAACCATAATTAACACATCATAAATTAATTTTCAAATATACTTGAGTTGTATTTAAAAATAACGCTACAAAAACTCTCAAAACTATTTATGTAATAACTACAACATTAGTTTTCTAAACAATGCAAACCATTTTTAATCTTCTTTTGCCTTTAGAAGAACAATAATAATTTTTCACAAAATTCCTAAAGCATCCTTATGGTATGCAGCAACAACAACAACATTCATAGTATGAAAGAAATTGAAAAAGGGTTGGCTGTCAAAAAGTTTGTCACATAATTACAACCTATTAACAACACCAAATAAATTGTTATTGTTTGCGTCAAGTAAATAATTTACCAAGAGTAAATATACATGCAAACAAATACACACGCGCACATACAATACGTATATATTTTGTATACACTTACAATACACATACACTGACACCTAGAAGTCAACATTGGAATAATATACCAAAACCAAACAACTCTGCCACACTATCGTACTACTACCACCACAGTACTATAACCAGCCACAAGCACAACATTATATTACGTTCGTTACATTATAATAAGTAGCACGTTTTTCTTGCACTGACATTTAATACGTGTATTGTGTATGAGTGTGTCTGGGCGAGTGTATTAACACACACACACATAGACACATAAATATAAAACATAAACAACGAACGTGCCTCTAAGAGAAATTTAAATACTTAGCAGTTTGACTTGATTATAATGTCACCAAAAAAAAATCTTTCTCCACTTCCAAGTGTTCATTTTCTTATATTTAACTTTTTGTGCAAAACAAAATGAAAATTTGTACGAATTTGAAGAAAACACATTTCATTGTTTCATTAGTTTTGAACAGTAAAAAATAGCAACAAGTTTGAAAAATTTTCCAAGAAAATATATGATGTTCTTTATAACGTTTGTAACATAAAATAATTAAATTTATACAATTAGTAAAATAGGAAGTATTTTCTATCTCTTTTCTTATGAATCAAATTTGTAGTGTAAAGTACTGCATATGCAGAGAACAACACATGGTTGCAACATGATCACTGCTACTATATTATGCTTGCTGCATTCGGGTATGGTTGTCACAATTAAGTTATTTGTTTATAAATAGATTACAACTTTCAATATGGTCGCTACTATCATTATTATAGTAAATTATTTATTATTATTTCATGGATCTTTTGTACCATTTTCAGTCACAATGTTTTGTTTTCATCAGAAAAATGTTTCAGTTCAGTAACCCATGCCAAAATAATAATATATGATAATTTTCACCGGGGGGGGTTCGGAAATGCTTTATACATATAACATTATAATTTACACTAATCAGTTTATTGTCGAAAAGATTTCGTACACAAAATACTAGATAGAAACTTTTTTAGATTCCATGGACTTTTCCTTAAAGTAAAATTCTACCATTCGGTTGCCACAATGAATCTGTTTTCTCTATGTGAAGTTTTAGGTTGGGAATTAATTCCGTATTCTAATTGCGTTTTTATAAACGGATATCACTAAGCTTTTGTAAACTAATTTTGTTGGAGATGTTATCCAATTCTAAGAATAAAATAAACATTTTTTATAAACAGGACAATGTATACCCAGAGAAAACAGATTCTTTGTGACAACCGAATTTCTTGCAAACAGAATGGTTTGATTGAAACTACTGAAATTCGGTTAATTTAATAGAATTTCGGCGACAACCAAACTATTTAGTTGGCAAAAAGTTCGGTTGCCACAATGAATCTGTTTTCTCTCTGTATTTTTTAAGGGTTAATTTACATTTGTACACTTAGGAAACAGATTTGTGCTAACAACCGAATCTGTTCGGTTATGGTAAGCAGATCATTCGGTTGTGACAACAGAAATCCAATTGCCTCAATAATAATTCGGTTGTCTCAACCAAAAGATTCAGTTGCTGCAACTGAACCATTCCACTGGCAACAAATTTGGTTTCGTCAGCACGAATCTGTTTTTTGGGCGTATGCAATGTTTTTGGTATTTGTTCCAAAGAAAATATAGATAAATATGGTGTTGTTAGAAAGGAATTTATGAGGATCATTTACTGGTACACTTACAATATATTTTCCGTTACCGACTGTAGTTTAATGATTTGTCATTTTGTTGTTTTATTTCATTGTGATTGAAAATAAACAACAAAATAGGCTGAATATAATGAAAAATTATTAGTCGTCTTTTTGATTGTATTTTAGATTAATTCAGTATGTATTTCAGATTATTTTTAACGAAATTATATTGTGAATGTATCTTATACTGGTCTTAATTATCTTGTTTGGTCTTGTTTAAATCTTGGCTTAAGAATCACTATGATGGGGTACTCCACGAGAATTTCGTTTCTTTCTCTTTCGCACTAATATATATTTTGTATCATGCCATTTCTATCGTAGTACATTTCACTCTTCAGCGTAGATTTTTACAGAATTGTAAACGAACTTTATTGTAAAAAAAACCGAAATTGATATTATATTTAAAGTTCGGTCTGAGCTTAATGCAGGAAATTATAACTCGAGTTTTATTTATTTAAAAGAGAAAAAAAAACTTAATGAAAACGAATCATTTGAACTTTATTCTTAATTAAGATAAACAAAATATATTCAAAGATGCCTATTTTAATTTCTCTTGATTTATTTATTTTTTAAACCTGGTCCCTCTGTGTCCACAATTCACTTAATATTTATTTATTTTTTATTTATCAAAAAACGGAACAATTAAAATATTCTAATAAGTTAACAACTCGTACCTCAATATTTATTAACTCTTTGATTTCGGAGCAAGCTAAACGACTTCTCTTTGATACATAAGTTATTTGGCTTCTTATGTCTTACCACAAAAATTACGTTATAAATATACTGTCAGTTAAGAGCCCGCAACTTATGACAATCGATATGATTTTTATAGATTTAAAAACTTTGAGAGTGATATTCGGTTTATTTTTCGAAAAAAAAATCCATAACAGATATTGGTTACATTATTATACTTAATAAATATTGCTCATACGCACCGCTATACAAATTTTCTAAAATATGATGCTACTATAATCAGCAATATGCCAAAAAAAATTACTTTTTCATTTTCAAGCTATGAGTACCTCAATTGCTAATTAGAGTGTCCCTCACTTGTCCTAAAACGGAAATTTAGGGTGGCCTTTAAAACTTTAATTTTGAAAATTTTTATGAATTTAACGCATTACTTATGTTGGCAGCTACAAAATCAATGTTTTTATTTGTTGGATAGTTAGTTTGGGTAGTAATCTTCCATTTTCGGATATTGTTGCAATAACACACTGAGAAAAAAAAGTGGCAACAACAAAACTTGGAAGTACGAAAATACTACTGCTAACATTTAACGCGGCACAAATTGGGCTGAATATTATGTCTTGCCATTTAACACATTTGTTAATGACTTCAAAATCTAAAGTTCTAAGGTGGTGCATGACGATCGCATTTTTCATTTACAAGAAAATTTGGAAAATGTTAAAAAATAGCGAAAAAGTTGAAAAAATGTGTTCCTTTCACCTACATTTACATATGACTTTTGAATTACGAATGAAATCATCAAGCACTACCGCAGAATTTTAGATATTATAGTCATCAACAACTGTCTTGATTTTCAAGGCATAATATTCAGCCCAATTTGAGCCATTTAAAAGACATATAAGCCTATTAAAATTAATTTTGAAATTTTTTCCTATTTTTTGCCCGATCAGGGCGCAAGTGGGGCAAATGAAAGGGGTAATTACGACGGTTATTCCGTCCATATAACCCAAGGGTGTACCTCCCATAGGTGACCAACAAATCGATTTCCGAGATTTGTCAAGGTTAAAGGTCATACCTATGAAAAGTGGGGTCATTTGTGGACCCAGCCCGGAGTTATAAGGGGGAATCGACAGGTCTACCGGAGACAAAACTTTCCCTTGTGGGGGGCGGAGGGGGGGGGGGGTAATATACCCTATATATTACCCGATCAGGGTCGGAGTGGGGGCAAATGAAAGGGCTAATTACCACGATTATTCCATAGGCCCCAAGGACGTACCTCCCATAGGAGACCGGAAATCGATTTCCGAGATTAGGCGCAGTCAAAGGGTTTTTTTAGGAAGTGGGGTCATTTGTGGACCTAGCCGGGAGTTATAGGAGTCAACCGACAGGTCTACCGGAGCCGGAACTTCCCCTATTAAAATAACTAAAATTTTATTCGCAAAACAAAAAACGTAAGTACGTACAAAGCTTTAATGATGAATATAAGTTACATATTTTAATATAAATTGAAAACTGTTTCATTATTTTATAGCTCTTTTCTTTTCCATTCGGTTATTTTTCACCCAATTTTCAACATTTTGTTGGAAAGGTATTCAAATTATCTTTCTAATTCCTGAATATAGTTAGTACAAATTATTTCCGCTGGATGGCGCAAAATTCATTTTTATTGAATAATGCATCAAAATAACTTGTATTTGCAAATATTATGAGTTCATATGTTTAGCAAAAATACTCGTCAAAATATTTTTTACAAAGTTATCAAACATCATTGTGGAAATTTAAAGGCCAAAATTTCGATGTTCTTTAATAACATAAAAATAACGGTAATTTTGTAAATAACGGAATTAAGAAAAAGTCATAGAACAAAAGTTGCTGCTAAAGCCCTAAAGAACCATTTTCAACAATAAAAAAAGTTATTTTTCGCAAAGAGTCGATTTTGGCATATATTAAAACAAATTTTCTGGATAACTAAGCCGATTATTATTCTAAAATTTTTTTCACCGATATAAAAATTACTGCAAGAAATTTGAAAAACGTTAATAGAATTTCATTGCTTAAAAACTTATTGAAAAAATTATTTTTTACAACAATTGAAAGAACTTTTGTAAATGATTTTGATCTCAAGTGTACAAAAAATTATAATTACTTTTTAAAATATATCCATTTTTTATTATTATTTCTTTATATTTTTATATAATTATCATATGTAATATTTACCAGCTCGCTTCTACAATACACCCAGAGGAGATATTGGTTGCAATTCGATCAAAACCATTAACAGTTATTTGTGAGGTTTTAATTTTATTTGAAATAATCCATAATCCATTAATTAAGCAAAAATGTTATATTGGGAATTAAAAAAAGGGGAAAGAAATCAATCCTATTATTCAATTATTGGTATTTCCAATCATCTTTAAAAATAAAATTCGTTTAGTATTTGTGTGCGATGGAAGCAACCATTAATTTAGTGAATATATTAGTAATTTGGTACAATCCATCAAATTTTTTAAAAAATTTTCGACATTTAAAAGTGGTAACTACAAGCACGGTTATTCTGATCAAATATATCATTTAATTAGGATTTCAGTAGAAGCAACCGAATTGTGGATTGTATTGATAATAGATGTAACTAATTATTGGTATTGATAAACAAATTTAATACTAACATTTATTTTCCTAACAAATTGTTTCAATTCAAAATTAGCCATACAAATTTAAAAATGTTTGTGGTGTCAGTACTCCGAATTTCCGAGTTCAAATCCCGGAAAAGGCAAACATTCAAAAAATTATTTTTTTTTTATTTAAATAAAATATTCAAATGTTTAAATGGCAAATATATCAAAGAAAATTAAAATTAGTTGTGGTGCAGTAAGGAAGAGTGTGAACTATGAATCTGATTGACCAGGTTCTATACCGGAAAAAATTAAAAATAAATTTGTTTAAATAAAATTTTGTGGAACGTAATAATATTTCTGTGGAATATTAATATTAAATTGTACAACTGAATATTGGCTTTCACGACTTAAAATGTAATTTAATACGAAGGCAGTTGTCGTAACCGCCAGAATTCGATTGGCAACATATTTGGTGGACAAAACTGATACTGTTTTCTGGGTGTATAAGGTGCAGAGGCTCAAAATAACAAAATTAAGCAAATATAGTTTTGAATTAGCAAATAAATTTAAAATTACTCTAGAATTGTGAATGAACTTTATTGTAAATAAAACAGAAATTATTGATATTTTATTTAAAGTTCTCCAGTCTGAATTTCATATCGATAGTTAAATGCAGAATATTATAACTCGATTTTTATTTAATTAAAAGAGAAGAAAGAAATTTAATGAAAGGCTTTTGATATAATGATTGAATGATTTGAATTTTATTCTTAATTAGTACTTGACAAAACAAAAAAAAAAAATTATGTTCAAAAATTCCTCTTTCTTACTTTCTTTTGATTTATTTATTTTTAAAAATTTGGTCTCTCTGAGTTCATTATTCTCTTTATATTTATTTTTGGTTTATTTATCCAAATACGGGTCAATTGAAATTTTCTAATAAGTTACAGCTCGTACCTCAAAATTTATTAACTCCTAAACGAATTCTCTTTCATACATAAGTTATTTGGCTTCTTATGTCTCACCCCAAAAATTAAGTTCTAAACAAACTGTCAGTTAGGAGCCCGCAACTTATGACCATCGATATGATTTTTATTGAGAGTGATATTCGGTTTATTTTTCGAAAAAAAAAATCCATAACAGATATTAGTTACATTGTTATACTAAATAAATATTGCTCATACGCACCCCTATACAAATTTTCTAAAATATCATGCAACTATACTGTACTATAATACAATACAAATTTTCTGGAAAACTATGCCGATTACCATTCTAAAATTTTTTTCACTGATATAAAAATGCCTGCAGGAAAATTTAAAATGTAGGACATTTTAATATAAATTGAGTTTTTCACAACCATTCAAAAAACCAAATTTCACCACTCGTTCCAAAAATCATCAATTGTTTTTAAAAAATAAAAATTTAATAATTTTTTCTGAAATCGAAAATATAGTGACATACTCACTCTTTATGGGAATATTTCCAGACCACCTGTGATATGGGCACATATAGCCTTTGCAACTTAAACATCAATTTAAGCACCATTCAGAAAGAACTTTCCTATGGGTGTTATTGAATATGGAGGGATTCTAACCAATCTCAATAGAATTTGTCTTTGAGCAGCACTTTCCAATAGTGTAATACTTATTGTCACACCTTGTAGTTTGATTTCAAAGTTTACAGGACATCAGTATGTCGTACATCGTTAAATTAAATCAAACAATGATTGCCATGGGTTTGGTCTTAGACAAATATTTTTGTTAGTTACAAACGTTAGCACAAACTCATTATCAATCATATTCGAAGAGAATCACAACTTTTTGGGATTATGATTGATAATAAAATAACTATAATTTTGTCATAATATAGTCCCAACAGTTATATTGTAATTCGAAGCTATAGAAATTTCTATAAATTTAAGTATATTTCTTTAAGATATGTTGTTCCTAAAAAAAAGAACTTCTTTATTTCTCTGGATTTTTTAAGAAAAAAAAATTCTAAGGGCTTTTAAAAAAAAAAAACATAGATACTAAGGAACTTTTCTAATAGAACAAGTTTTTTTTTAAATTTCTATAGATAGTCCTCAGTCTCAGCATTTTTCTTTAAGAAAAAGCCTTTAGAATCTAAGAATATTTCTTTGAATCTAAATTCTCAGAATCTAAGAATTTTTTTAAGAATATATAAATTTTTATCAAAGAATCAGTTTGGAAAGTCTGAGAACCTAATGTTTCTATCAAAACAAATTCTAAAAATTTTGCATTTTGTATAAGAAACATTTCCGTACAAAACAACTCGAGTTCTGCTGACTTTTTTTTATAAAAAAAAATATTTTATTAATATTCTGTGTACTTTTTCCTTAAAAAAAATCGTTATTTCAAATTAAAAAATATTAGCCTTTATTGAAATAATTAAAAATTTACAATTTGATTCTTATTTCTTGATCCAAAAATGCCTCCACTGTAAAATTTGTCACAGCTGTAGAGAAGAAAACCGTCTTCAACACAATTTTTTTTGATTTTGAAAAATATCGCTTTCGGAAATATAGGCTTCTGACTTATTGGTTAATAAAAAGTCATTGATTTTTCCATAATTATCATATTGTATTCATAGTCAGAACTTTTGTTACCACAGTATGGTTACAGCTAATTATGTTATAAAATAGAAAGTGGAAAACATAAAATAATAATATATTTACCAAAATAATTATGGTAGCGACCATATCGATGGTTTTAACATATTTATAAACCAATAATTTGATTGTGACAACCATAGTCAAATACAACAATTATAATATAGTAACAGTGATCATGTTGCAAACATATTTATTCTCTGCGTGTGAGCTCCCTCTGATCGTATTGAAATACAGGTTTGTGACAGATAATGTTTTCACAAAATTAGGTTTAAAATATACTGAAATTTAAATTTGGTATTATATTTGATATACAATTTTATTTCCTTTCCTTAATGTAGAACTTTTTAAATTCGACCTTAACCAAACCAGCAAAAATTTGTTTATTTTATTTTCCCTAATAGAGTGTTAAGGAATTTCTAGTTAAAACAATGGTATGGCATGGGTATGGACAGACTTTTAGAAAAACTTTTTTCATTAAAATATTTTAATTTATTTGTATTGCGTTGAGTTACGGATTTGAAACTGATGAAGATGAAAGCAGCCATTGCCACCGCAACCATCATTATCTTCAACACTTTTACTACCACCATAATGATGATGACTATGGTGATGACTGTGACAATGATTAGATGATGCCGTTGTTATTTTTTTTTTTTTATAAACTTTGCCTTGTGGGTGAAAACAAAAGAATTTTCTTATTGTTTTAGGGCAAATCCTTGTCAAATGGTAAATGTAACGTTAAATTGTTTTTTCCATTTTAATGTCGTTTTACACTTCATTTCTGTTCGCGATTTTAAATGGTTTTCTTTGGGTATTATTATTTTAAAATTAAGCTTTGTTATAAATGTTTATTTGGGGGATAGTTTCCAAAATGATTTTCATTTACGATTATTGCCCAACAAAATAAACAAAATTAAATAAAGTGTGAACATGAAACATAATTATTTTTGTAACTATTAAGGAATAATTATTATTGTAATTGTAATTTTCTTATTGTGAGATGTTTTCTTTGGAATACTTATATTTAAAAATTCAAAACAATTTTCCCTAACAATTGTTGGAATATAAAATAAAGCACCTTCTGTTTATTTAGAAATTCAATATGAAGTTTGCATTTTTTGTTCGCATGCTAAAAATATCTTAACTGTTTCGAATGTTGAATAAGTTTTTGTAACTTTTAAGAAAAAAAAAATAGTTTTCGCAAAATATGAATACCATATTGTGCAAGTAGGTTTTTTTAAATGGAATATAAACTTAAAATTTTAAAGAAATATAAAGTAAAAGAAATTGGACTTTAAACACAATAACCAAATTTAAGTTAGTCTAACTTAATTTTTCTGTAAATCCTTAAAAGGCTACAAACATCAGTTGATTTAATGAATGGTACAGTTGATATGAATTCCTTATCAATATTTTTCCGAAAAAAAACTCAACAACAGAAATATTTACTTTAAAGCCAGAATACGTGTATATATATTTTCTAACAATTTCTTTCGTTACTTCAATTCAATAACACTTTAGTAAAAGGATGTTAGTTTTACCGGAAAATTGGAATAAAATTTATGTGTCTCTGGGTAAACTTCCGTTTTGTTGCAAATATTTAGAAAGTAAAATAAATGTTTACTTTAAAATTACAAAATATGTTAAAAGAAAAAAAATGTTTACAGGTTTAAAGAAATATAATAAATTCAAAGTAAAATAAAATGTTAACAAAACGAAATGCAAATATTTATGTAGAGAAAAAAATCAAAAGAATATTTATAAATATATTAAACCCAATAGTAAATCATTTTCATTACAAAAAACTATAAATTTAAATTATGCATTTTATTATTTAATTTTTATTATTTATTTATTTGTGAATGTATGTGTGTGAGTTTGTAGAATATATGAATGTATGTATATAAGCATGTAATCATTTATTATAAATAAAAAATTATACATTTCACATAAAGCTGCTAACATCAGCATAAAATAAGTTTTGGTTTTGTTTTTTGTCTTGAGTATGTGAATGAATGAATAAATAATAAATTTTATGGATTGCTACAGGCTAAAAAAATATGATTTGATTTTGAGTTTTTTTTTTTTTTGTTTTGCTTCATTCATACTCTTTTTTAGACATCCTCTTTCTTGTGCTTGATTATTTAGCTATGCAACTACTAGTAAATAGTCTTGTATTGTTATTGCTTATGTGTGCATAAAAATATCATAAAAACATAAAATAAATTACTTTCGTTTTTTCTTCTTCTTTCTTTAACATACAATAAATTATTTTATAAAATGTGTAATTTTTGTAGTACCAATTTTACAGAAGGCTTAGAAAAAACTTTACGGAAATCCTTAAAAAAAAAAAATTTTATCTAGGCAGAAATATGTACATAAAAAGTATATAAATAAATTCCTCACATACACGTCTTAAATCAAGTGAATAACTACATTAAGAAAACAAAAGATAAATATAAAACTTAGTCCTTTTTGATCACGATCAAATTCGGATGTGTGATATATAAAGTAAAGGCAAAGATAAGAATGAAACGAAAAATGTTTCTTCATGGAGGCTCCAGCTCTGCTACAACCTCAGGTTCTAATGAGATCTTTTGCCGGGTCGAAATCAGCCTTGCTAAAAATAATTACGATGCAGTTGGGTTTCGGCTGTGATGCAACACAGTTTTTTGTGGTTCGCCAAATAAAAACTATGATCGATTCAACTGTACCATCTTATATTTTAGAACTGCCTACACTACTTAATCTAAAGACTCGACTTTCTGTTAAGAGCTTTGGCATCTCTGAACCGAAAATGACAGCGATCTTCGCCAACTTTAGTTTTGATCGTTCACAAGAAATGGTAAGAAAGATATAATTAGGTTTCGGGCTACGATTAGTATCTATTTCTAAGTAATCTAAGAGAATCGTGGAATAAAATATTTCAAAGTAACTCACGAGATTAGTCAGTAGATGGGCCGGTTAAGTTATTTATATATTTCTAAGTAACTGACTTACTGATTGCTTTAATGGTTATACTTCGACTGCTTCACTCACAATATATTTTCCGTTAAGGATTGAAGTTTACTTAAAAAGTAAATACCTAAAGTTTGTTTTTAAATGAAAAATCAATTAAAATACATAGAAATATATTTTTTTTTTAAACTATTTGAATCAGTTATTCAAAATACAGAATTTCCGTATGTTTTCTATTTCTAACAAAAAATTTGAAATAATTTCTTCACGTTTTTATTAACCAAAATAGCTTGTGTAAATACAAAATTATTTCAATACAAATTACAAGAAATTTTTAACATATACATACAAAACATAGAAAATAAAAATATAAACCAATCTCTATAAACAATATTTTTCGAATTATAGTATAAATCAAGTGTAATTCCAATTGTATTTTCAAGCCTTGATTTATACATTAAGTACACTGTAGTTCCGGCAAAATGGATATTTGAATTCCGGCCGAACATATTAGAGTAAATAAGCTTTAATTCAAGCTTAGAATTGCAGCTCAATTCAAGTTCCAAAAAATAAGATTTGTCGAGGTCATCAAAATAGGTATTGCTTTGTGAGATGATTTCATAGTTGGAAACAATTCTCTTTTCGGCAAGCCATTTCATCAGGTTTGGAAACAAGAAATAGTCACTAAGTCTAATTCCAGAGAATAGGGGAGTTATTCGTAGCCTAATTCATGGATTTTTGTGATGAAAACGAAATTGTCGCACAATCGCGTTTGTGATTGTGGCATCCATCTGCGGATTGTGGCATCCATCTGCGGAAAGCTTTCTTAATTTTCGCTTTCCCAATTCTCGCAATTTTAATCTCCGATCGGTTAACATTATATCGCAATTTTTTCAATTGTTTCGGGTGTAGAGATTTTAACTAGGCGTCCAACGAAATTCAGTAATCCACTTTTTGACCATTGAAATTGATCGCAAATTCCATAGTATTTATCAAGCTGGGCCTTGATTTGAGTGTTTGTCTTTTTTCGCAAAAAATAATTCTTAATGATCACACGAAATTTATATTTTTTCATTTTGTCACCAAATCATGTGTTCAAACAAACTAAATGATGCAGATTGTTGAAATTTTGACAGGAGTCATCTGACAGTTACCTGTTGACAGGAGCAGTATTGCCCTCTTAATTAATAGGCGGGAAATTCAAAAAGTCAAGGACTTATTGGTCCGCCCTCGTAATAGCCGAAAATATTGAATTTAACTGCATTGAAGAACATATCGAAACAACAGTTTAATTAATAAAAACTTTTTAATCTAAGTATACAGAATTTAAATAAATACTTTCGTTCCAATTTACGTTATTAACACTACAGCATGGAATTCGATTACTAGTTTTTAAATTTTATTATTTTTTTAAATTTTCTATAAAAACTGTTTTTGGTCTACAGTTTTGCCCGAGAAAATTGAATGATTTAATATGTTTTAGAAAATATTACCATTTGTAAAAATTCGCACCCCATAATGTTTGTTTTTCTTTTTTTTAGCAAAGCCTTTTAAAATAAATAATATTTATTGTGTTGTCGTTTGTTGATAAGCAAAAAAACTTCTTACTATTTTCAAGATCATGTTAATTTACAAGAGGATGAAAAAAGTAATCCTTAACTTCCCAAAAATTTTATACGAGCAAAAAAGCACGTTTTGTTCTGCTACACCTTATATATGGTGGTTTTATATCCATTATCTTGAGGAGAAGGAATTTGTTTTTGATAAATGTATACATATTTACGTATTTTGCCTTTTTAGAGAATCAACATTCATTAATGCATTGCTTTCTTTGGAAAAAGGGCAGCGGAGAAATAAAAAATTTTGAAAGATAAAGGGCTTAAAATATGGCAACACTGTAATTGTGGGGTTAAGTGCTATGGCCACACCGCTAGTGATCGCTAGTGATCGAACCTGCAACCTACTGTGTAACAGTCCAACGCTATAACCATTACACCACAATGCTCCCAAGAATTTTTTTTATGATTGTATTTTCAGTATTTTTTTTTTTAATTTTTATGAACTGGATTTTACTGTAAAAGATTATTTAAAATTAAATTTATTACTTTTGTCGATTATTAAAGTAATGATTAAAAATAAGGCCCTGAGTGAGGTGGCTAATTTAATTCTAAATTAAATACAAATTGACAAAAGGGTTTAAAATAGTTTTAAAAAATAATTAATATTTCAAACATATTTAGAAACCTAAATTTTGTTTAGATTTTATTTAGCCAGTTCGCACAAAATGGGTTGAATATAATGAAAAATCAGTTATCCTCTTTATAAATGTATTTTCGATTAATTGAGTATGTATTTTAGATTGTTTTCAACGAAATAATATTGTGAGTGTGATTTTAAGCGATTTCTTGCAAATAACCTTTATATTTCGCCAGAAAGAACTTCTCAGCCTATATTTATGTAATGTATGAATTTGAAAACCAAAGTAACGTTAAATAGTTTGTAATAGAAAATTATATTTAAAAGAAATGATATTTTATTTAAAAACCTGTCTGCCTATCTTTCATTTAAAGCAAATTGTTTTTGTTATTTATTTTTAGATGTCGATTAAACAACAGACACATCAATAAAAGCAAATGATTATTCAGTTAAAAATAAATGTTAAAATTTTACCTACCAATGATTATTCATTTATTGGAAATTGTTTTGGTTTTTTATATTTTTGTTTGTATTTTAATCTATAAAATGTATACTCATACAGCCCATAAACAAATTTTGTGTGAATGACCTTATGTGTGTTTATGAAGTTCTTGTTATTTGAATTGAAATAATTTTGTAGGTAAATAAACAATTTAAAAAAAACCATAAGGAGAATTTTTTAAATTTTTTTGAAACAGACAGCAAATAAAATTAAAATTTGTTTTAACTGTAACGAAAACAAACAAACCCAAAATTTTCGTTTTGTTGCTAAATTTTTATTAAATTTCAAACAAATGAAGAGAATAAATGAAACTGAAAAAAAAATCGGTAAACGACAAATGTATAAAAAAGTTAAAATAAATATATCTTAAAAAAAGTAAAGGTATTTTCCTTATTTTTTCACTAAACTGAAAACTTTTTCATTAAACAGTAAACTACATAATAATCTAAGATATATTCCGGAGCACGGAACGTTGTGATATAATAGAAGAAATCGGGATATGAACTTTATAAATGCGACTTGTCCTGCTTTAACTTTTTCACAATTTTTTTTTAAACTTAATATATATTTTTGGATTTATTCCGATTTACTTGGGTCACATACATGTAAAAGCTTGCAATTAAAGATTTTTTTAAATAACTGAATTTGCATTTAAAGATATTTAAAATCTACAGACGTTTTATATAATTTTAGGCAAATTTTAATCTAATAGAAAATATTCAAAAATGTAATGATTTAAAAAAATATATACATTTATATTAGATACATTTTGTTATCTTAACAACTTTTGCCACATTTAAACTTTATTATACATTTGCTCTTAACTTGCAAACTCTCACACACACACACACTAAAACATACAAAATTTTCAAAGCAATTTTCTGAATTGTACAGTATTGTCTAAAAGTCAATGTGAGTGTGAGTATTTGAAATAATGTACAGTGCAATCAGTTGGAAAACTATTTCTAACCAACCATCATTGACACTGACGACAGCAACTGACTTTAAAGTAGACTAGAAGCGAAAAACGGTTGAGTGAATGTAGAAATGAATGAATGAGTGAATGAATGTGTGAGTATGTGTATTTTACTGTACAGTTAAAATGCAATTGTGTAAAAGTAGTATCGTTTAGCCTGTTTAGATAAGAAAATGATGCTGGTTTACCATCATCATCAGCATCATTATTATCATCATCACCATGAAATGGAATGTGTTGGTTACATGGTTGAAAAATATTTCCTTATTACAGGATATTTTTGCTTAAAAAAAAATGTAAAATTTAAATAACATTGAGGTTTATGATTACAAAAACAAGTTATATAAAGAAAAGAACTTATCAAAAATATTGAAAGTTCTAAACAACTATTTAAATTTCACAAGTTTTCATACATATTGATCTTAGAATATAATAATATATTTTATTGTTTTTTTCTCAACTTTTTAGTAAAATCTTTTGAAAAATTAAACAATTCATAAATGATTCCTTTTAAAGGCTATCAAAGAGTAAAAACTTTATCCTTTTATTTGAGCCAACCACACCACATGAAATAATTCTTCATACAATCCAACTAACAATAGTAAAAGAGAAGCCAATTACTTTATGGTAAGCCTAAATGCAATATGTTGCCAAAAACTTTTCTTAACACCATTTAAGAAGAGAAGATGCAAAATAGCTAAAGAATCATTTGTAAAGCAATTATAATATCAACACTTTAGAAAAGATTCTGTATTCACACACCGCCACACTGAGATAACCAAGGAGAAAGTTTTAAAAGTTTTAAATCAAATTTTATATAATAAAATCACTTAAGATGTTATTCATTATAAAGGAAATATTTAACAATCGAAATAGAAATTATAAAATTTACACTAAGAGGATTACAAAATTTGGGAAATTTAAGCAAACAATAAAAGATTTATTATTTTATTGATTTAAAATAAAATGTCCCGTTATAAGTATTATTGTCACATAATAAATTACAAAAATTTATTATAAGTTTTAGTAATCTTAAGTCGTGTTGAAGATTTGCACATACTGTGCGTGATAAAAGAATGAGTAAAATTTTCAATTAGAACACATTTATTGAATTGTGTTTAATAAAATAAAAACCATATTTATTTGCAATTATTTTTTACTTGGCTAAATGTCCTCAGCATCAGTTTATGGAAGATGTATTAACACTTGGCACAGTATATTCTACAGTAATTTTGCAGTCAAAAGTTAATTGTTTTAGTTCTTTAAATATTGAAAAAATCTTTTTTAAAAATTCTTCTTTTGTTTATGTTATATATGTTATTACCAGGAAAGACAAATTTGCTTGTTTTACTATTTGTGTTTTTTGTTTAATCATATTTGCTTCTTTTTTGGAATTTTTAAGCTTTTTGCTTTAAAGTAACTTTTTCTTAAGATTATTGCGCTTTAAATTGCTTTTTTCCCCATTTTTTACCTTGGTTGTTTTTTCTAACAAAAGAAATATTTTTTCTGCTAGTTTGTTCTTTTTTTTAAGTAAAAAGTGTTTTTCCTCAACTTTCTACTTTTGCTTGTTTTTTGCTTTTTTGTAAATATTTTTTTGCTTTAAATACATAGAATTTTCGTATTGCTTTTGTCTTCTCTGGTTAATAGGGGAAGAAAATATAGTTTTTGTTTCCAAAGATTTCACTGTTTGAATAACTTTATTTTGCGTTTTATAGTAGTTATTTCAATCTTAAATTTTAGATGTATTACTTTAAGGGTTGGCATACGCCATTATAAACCAATTTTTAGCATGCTTTAATTTGATATTTCAATTAATATCTCTTTTGTGAATAAACATATACCCCGGTAAACATATTTTAAAGTCAAATTTATAACCAACGGACAGTTGTAGAAAACGGCCAAAACCCCATAACTTCTATATTTCTTTATATAAATTTACAAAATGTGGTGCGTAGATTAACCAAGTACACTATAAACCAGAATGAACAAACTACCAAATTTTTAGCCACCCATGATGCCAAATGGTGCGACTATAAAAAAATTCTTAGACGACAACACGAAATTTTTGGCCTACAGGTTGGTTGAAAAGTTCCTGCGCTCGAAATGAAAGAATACTGTATATACTGGAAATATATTTTTTTATTCAATATAATCTCCTAGAAGCTCAATACACTTGTTTCAATGATCTTCCAATAATTTTATCCCATCCTTATAATGGTTTTCCGGAAACTCTGCAAAATAACCGTCTACGGCTGCTATGGCCTCTTCATTCGACGAAAAATGCTTTCCACGAAGGAATTGTTTGAGATTACTGAGAAAATAGTAGTCGCTGGGAGCCAAATCTGGTGAATACGGTGGATGTTCAAGCAAGTCGTACTTTAGTTCTTTAAATTTAGCCATCGTCAAAAGACTTTTGTGAGCAGGTGCATTGTCTTGATGAAAAATGATTTTTTTCTTCTTTCTCACGAATTTTTTCATCCAGCTGATCCAAAAGGCTGCAATAATATTCAGAGTTGATTGTTTTACCTTTCTGAAGATAATCAATCAACAAAATTCCTTTTGCATCCAAAAAAAACTGATGCCATAACCTTCTTTGCTGATCGTTGAACAACCAGCTTCAGTCCACTGTAAACGTTCTTGTTTCAATTTAGGATCATGGTGGTAGTTATAAAACGATGCAAGAAGTCGGTTCAATTCGGCTTAAAACGCTCCAAATTACGCTGAGAAATTTGTTTTCGATCCAGTTTTTGTTGAATTGTTAATGTGTGCGGCACTAACTTTCCAAACAGTTTTTTCATACGTAGTTCTTCATGTAAAATATGGAGTACTCGTTCGTCTGAGATCGCTTAATCAAACTTGGATCTTCACTAACCATATTATGTACCTGCTCAATGGTTTCTGCTGTGGTTGCAGTTTTTGGTCGTTCTTCGCGTGGATCGTCTTTAAGGCTGGTACGACCACGTTTAAATTCACCAGCCCAAAATTCAACGGTGCGTTTTGAAGGTGAGGACTCCTTATACACTTTTAACAATTTTTCATAAATTTCCTTTGCTTTTAAACCCTTCAAAACAAAGAATCTAATGACTGCACGATATTCAATTTATTCCATATTAAAAAAATCAATGACACGTCAACTTCAAATGGCTTGTAAACAAAGAAAGAATTAACAGAATGACTTGCAACTTTGCATGTGTTCTCAGGACAGTTATACCAACTTGAGAAAAAAAAGTTTGGAGCTAGCAGTGCCATCTCTTGGTGAGCGCAGGAACTTTTCAACCAACCTGTATTTACAAAAAAACTTAGCCGTTAGCAAGGGTTGTAGCGCATATTCAGTGATTTTGATGTGAATGTATACATGTTTGAATTGGTACAACCCTTGATAGTGGCTTAGTTTTTCTGTAAATCGGCTAAAAATTTCGTGGTCTCGACTAAGAATTTTTTTGTAATCGCACCATTTGGCATCATGGGTGGCTAAAAATTTGGTAGTTTGTTCATACTGGTTTATACGGTCCTTGGGTTAACAATATAATATCTGAGCTAGAGATAGGCACGGGAGCTCAAAAAATTCAAAGTGAATAATTTTAATTTATGCACACGCTAACCAAATACTCACGCTTGCGAAATATACACGATTCAAAACTTCATAGCTAGGAATTTTGTTGTAGTGGCTAGGTGGCTAGGTCATTGGCACGATGAGAGTCATTTTATACATCCTGTTTATTTCTAAAGTCCTTGTAATCGACCACCTCCAATGACTTTCATTTTTTTTATTATTTGGAAGGTTTGTGTCCAAACTACTGTAAGTTGACAAAGTTGTAGTATTTTTGCTCGATGATTATTTCATCAAATATTTTAACACAAACACGGTAAAAGTACCATTTGCTATTTCGAACTCTTATAAATTAAATCCAATTCACATTTAATGCAAATTTCAGTACTATTAGGCCGTTTACTTCCCCTGGAACAAATATTAAATGACACTTCAGTCCTTCGCTACTAGGTTTTCGACTTGTCTCAGCATCCTTTTTTAAATAATTGCTAAAGTACTAATGACATATATAGGTAAAATGTAAACTAACGCAATCTTCATACTTCAAGTATTCAAATGTTGCAGTTTTCCACTTTTTCCTGTTGTAATAAAACCTATGATTTTTGATTTTATTTTATCATGTTTTAATTTTTGGTTTTATCTTTTCTCAATATGTGGAATAATTATAGTTACTATTTAATGTAAATTTTGTATATTATTCGGTCTTTCTGTTTTACCCGTATATGGAGGCTGAAGATGACCTGGTCGCACTCCCTTTAGAGCTGAGCCTTAGAAATTTTTCCATTTAATAATAAAAAATTAGTGTTTACTATTCGTTAGTAGGATTAAATTATGATCTCGAGTCTCAACTCTAAAAAGTCCTTAAAAAATTTTATTATTATATTTTGGAATACTTTTTATTACTACAAAATTTTTATGAACGACACACTCAAAATTACTGAAATTTAAATGCATGCTTTAGGAAATTGTCAATATTTAGAAGCAAAAAAAGTTTTGGAAAACATTATGAATTAAAAATTTTAGCATACCTTCCTTTTGTTGTTGAAAAATACAAGTAAGAATTTTTACATTTGGAACCAATTTAAAAAAATTCGATAATTTTGTTCTTAGTTTTGTGCGTTTTTTACAAGTGTGCAATAGCCTTTCCCGCAGGAATTTCCAAAAATCCCGCATAAGTGGATATCTTTTTTAGTGGGTGGCCTGGGAGAGTAAGTAACACTTTTTTCATATTTTTATCCATTTTTACACGTTTTTGTTGGATAACTACCCAATAAAAAATAAAAATCCAAAGAACAGATTGCAGAACAACTTAAAGAGCATAACTTATGTATCTTAGGTTCTTCTTTAACCGAGAACAGGTTCTTTTTGAAGGACTTTTAGAACAAGTTTTGTAAATGATATTGACTGCTAGAAATAAGTTAAAAAAAAACTTGTTTTAGAATACAATCAGAGGTAACGAGTTATAAAAAATGTTGCTGGCTACCTTATCAGAATTAGTCAATATCTCCGGGAAAAACTATTTAAGTTCGAGTTTTCTAGTAAAAGGAATTTGGGCAATACGTTAAGAGGGTGACTATTCTAATATTTCTCCTGCATATACAAATTTCAAAAACCACAGCCTTATTGAATGTCTACACATTAAGAACAGCCTACAAATTTCAAAATCGTAGCTCCAGCGGTTTCAGGCAGATGAATATGGATGCACTATTTCCACTTTAAACTAATTTGTTCACATTTTTACTGGAATTTCAAAAAGGTATATTTTCAGTTGCTTAGCACATACTTAAGGGAAAACATATTTAAAATTCTAAATTTATGGCCGAATCTGTTTGACCCTCCCTGTTTCGGCACCTCCTTTAAAATGTCATTAAATCTCATATTGCAGAATGCCTACATCAGAGTATGAACTTTAATGACAAATATCAATTTTCTAGATCCATCGGTTTGGGCTAGGCGATGTTGAGTGAGTGTGTTAGTTAGTGAGTGAATGAGTGAGTGAGTGAGTGAGTGAGTGAGTGAGTGAGTGAGTGAGTGAGTGAGTGAGTGAGTGAGTGAGTGAGTGAGTGAGTGAGTGAGTGAGTGAGTGAGTGAGTGAGTGAGTGAGTGAGTGAGTGAGTGAGTGAGTGAGTGAGTCAATGAGCGAGTGAGTGAGTTAATCAGTCTGTCAGTCAGTCAGTCAATCAGTCCATTGTTTAATACAACAGTTTATCGCTGACTGACTAAGTCAGTAACGTTATACTTTTATATATAGAGATTGATATATTCTTACACTCATAGAGATTACTATTTATTTATTTATTTATTTATTTATTACTATTTGTATTTTAATAAAAAAAGTTTTTGTTCATTTAAAAATAATAGATCACACATTTATTTTTTCCAGAAATATTTATTCACTTTACATACATTTATTCAAAATAATTAACTGGCGTTTACCAATTTTTTTCATTTTTATTTCTTTTGTATTATTTGTTCGAAATTTAATTAAAAATTTACCCACAAAAAATAAATTGTTGGTTTATGTGTTTCCGTTACATATATTACGAATTTAAATTTTTGTTAAAAAATTCCAATTTTGTTTTTTAATTAAGTTGTTTATTTATAAACAAACACACATAAGACCATTCACAAAACATGTTTTTTAGAATGTGTGGGTTTATATTTTGCAGATTAAAAATCAAAAAAAAATACAAAAATTCAAAACAATTTCAAATAAATAAATAATCATTTATTTTTACGGAAATGATATGTAAAATTTTAAAATTTATTTTTAACTGAATAATCATTAATTTTTACTGATGTGTCAGCTGTTTAAACCACATATAAATATAAGTAACAAAAATAATTTGATTTAAATAAAAATATGTATAATAGGTAAGTAGAAATGAAATATCAATTCTTTTAAATGTTATTTTAACTTACAAACAATTTTATGTGTAGCTTATAAATAATAATCGACAAATTTTAGTATATCTCCATTGCAGAAAAATCTCATATCAATGTCAATTTTTAATGGTTCCTAGAATTAAAATTTTTTAAAATTATATATTTTTTTATAAGCCACTGTGCCTAGAAAATTATAAACTTGTACGTATGAATGTATAAATATTCTTTAATGCCAACGATAATAACAAATATCACAACTTCTACCATCTCTATTGTAATTGCATTGGAAAATGACTTAAGTTATTTATGATTATCATTCCATGAGAAAATTCTCCATAGAAATTATTATGTTGAAAATTTTCTACAACAAAATTTATTACATGCACATAATGTTTGTGATGTGAAGTCATTTGTGAACCTACAACATCCAACACAACACATCCAATACACATTTCAACACATTCATACTTACCCTACCTACATACATTGGTTCAGTTGATAGTTGTATTTACTATTGCACCTGTTTTGGAAAATAATGCCAAGTCATTTATTAATTGTAGTATTATTTTACAGCATTGTTAATTGATATATTGAGACTGAATTGCAAGGCACGTATTATAAATATCTTATAGAACATGATTTTACTACTATCATTAAAATTGTATTTATTAAATGATTTATAATCATATAAGATATTTATAAATACTAAAAGATTTTCTTAACATTATACAATAATTGTAATATAACCTCTGGTATGGAGAATAATGATAGTTATTATATATGATAAATAGCTTAAAAGTGTGATACTTCGTTACCGGTTGTGTTTAAGACCGTAGAAATTTCAAAAAAAAAATATTTCAACACATTTATGAAAGAAATATTTCAACATTTGCTAAAAATAATATTTTTAAAATTTCATATTTTAATTGTAAAACCAAATTGTTATAGTATCTAACGAAATATTTCTTTTAAATTTTATCAGACACAATTGCCAGGGTTTCCGCTCTATTATTGAGCAACAAAATAAAAAAATCCCTATTAAAACTAGTAATCTATTTTGGCTGCAAACCGTTTTCAATCCCACTTTATTATTTGTGTTTTGAATTTAATTATAAAATTATTATATGGTAAACATTTTTACTATCTACATTTTATGTTAAAAATTATAGAATTTTTAGAGAATATTTAAAAAATTTTTGTTGATTATTTCGGAAATATTTTTATGAATTTTTGAAAATTGATTGCAAATATTATCAATCTTAAATTGATTAAAATGTTACATAGGTTCAAAAAGGGATAGGAAGTGAAGATACTTTTCTCAACCGACTCATCATCCACTTAGTAAAGTTTTTTAGTTCTCAAAATCAGCTCTGATAAGAAAAAATTTGACCTTAAAATCCAAAAAAAAAACTGCCTTAAAAATATTCTTCAATAGAAAAATTTGCAAATTAAAACAAACTAATAAATTTGTTTATGCTTTTACTAATTTTAAGCCTTCGAATTTTTTTTAATTTTGTCTAAAGTATTTTTCGAAAAATTCTGTTAGTTTTCTTCGATCTTTTTGATTTGTATACCCAGCATAAAAAAGTAGCAAAAGAAGAGAAAAAGAAGCAGTGATTTTGATTCCATTGTTGTGAAAATTTGGATCGGAACCAATGATTTTTACATAGGGGAAGTTACATATAGGAAGTTTTCCTATATGATCCTTTTTCATTGCATCTAAAAATTAAATCTTTTGTTCTTCCCAAATAAATTTTGAATTTATAATTTAGATTTATACAGGGCATCAGTAATCGGGCCTTAGCCTCATTTTCACAATCTCCCGTTAGCTTCTATCTGGGAATTTAACTGACATATTTGTTGTTGTTTGCTTTACAAAGTTTTAGTTTTACTGTTCGTTAAATTTTAGCGGGAAATTCAGCATACTGGCCTTATTTATCTCTATTCGAAATTCTTGCAATTTTTACTACAATAAATTTTTTACTTTTTGTACCGTCATAGATTTCATTAAAAATCTAGATTTCATTAAAAATCTAGATTTCATTAAAAATCACATTTTTATAAGTTGTGAAAAAGAACTTCCTTAGAAGAGAAAAATCAGAACTAAACGATACTAAAGAATCAATGAAAAATTAATTCCTTAAGAATCACTTCCATTTATTTTTGCTGGGTATTAGTTTAAAATGAGCTTAAGATATTTTTTTATAAAAAAATAATTATAATTATTGATTTATCCCTAAATAAAGGGTGTCCCAAGAAGAACGCAATTTTTAAATTTTAAATAAAACACAGATATTTAAAAAAAATCGTGAAACTTTATTATATCGTAAAGTAGACAGAATGAGGTTATGTATGGAACAATATATCGTGCAGATGGCCGCCGCGGCTTTGCTGGCATGCACGCGATCTTTTAATGAAATTTTCAATGACCGTTTTGCATGAATGCTGCGGTATTTCATTAATGCAGCGTCCAATTTCCTCTTTTAAGGCTTGAGTCGTCGTCGGCTTATTTGCGTAAACCATCGACTTCAAAAAACCCCAAAGAAAAAAATCTAATAGTGCTAAATCGCACGATCTAGGCGGCCAATTCTGATCTCCAAAACGCGAAATAACACGACCGGGAAATGACTGATGCAGCAATTGAATTGTTTCTCTGGCTGTATGACATGTGGCGCCGTCTTGTTGGAATCACATGCCCTCCACATTCATTTGTTCAATTCTAGGCAAGAAAAAACTGGTTATCATTTCACGATACCGAACACCATTGACTGTTTGCGCTTGACCTGCCTCATTTTCATAAAAAAAGGTCCAATGATTCCTCCAGCCCAAAAACCACACCACACAGTAACACGTTGAGGATGCATTTGCTTCTCGTGAATATTCCTCAGGATTTTCCTCACCCCAAATGCGACAATTCTGCCTATTGACGAAGCCATCAAGATGAAAATGGGCCTCGTCACTGAAGATGATTTTATCGGCAAAATCAGCATTTTCATGTTGTCTCTCCAATACCCAATTAACGAACTCCCTTCGCTGTCTATGGTCAGCTGGCTTCAGTTCCTGAGTCAATTGAACTTTGTATACATGAAGATGCAAATCTTTCGTCAAAATTCGCTGCAAAGTGGATTTGGAGACACCAATTTGCTGAGCTCGGTGTCGAATTGAGGTGGATGGAGTTTGAGCGACATCATCACGTACAGCTGCGACATTTTCGGTCGATCGACCTGGTCGATGGCGCGTTGTTGTTTATCTATTAATCTCTTTACAGTTGACTCTTTTGGAGCATTATTGTGACCCAAAATTGATCGCAATTTGCGAACTGTAGCCGCAAAACTTTCACCATTTTGGTAAAACAATTTCACAATGAGAATGCGTTGTTCATTCGTGTAGCGCTCCATTCCATAACCTCGTATCTTCTACTAGCAAACAATAACAATTGTTCAAATGTCAATCAATGACACTTCGAATGTTGCCAGATTTAAAAATTGCGTTCTTCTTAGGATACTTGATTATTTATAAAAAAGATATGAAGCTTAATTTAAACTAATACACATTTTTTTAAAAAAGTAAAATATCGACAAAAAAAAATAAAGTTGTGATTTTTCTTAAGGAAATTTCTATAGAAATTAGCAGTTTTCAAGTGTAACAAGTGTATCTAAAAATAATTGAGTTGATTTGTGCGTTTTTAATATTTGTTTTATAAATTTAAATCTACATTTTACAATTCATTGATTTTACATCAACATTTTTTTTTAATTAAATTTAATTTGTTTTAATAAGCTTACAACAGTTAACCAAAATTTAGCAGCGCTAATTAATTTTTTAAACTTATTTCGTTGTACTAATATTAATAATATTTAGTCAATTTTTTTTGCTGATTTTAGCAAGCCGATAATAAATTCCGCTTTACAAAAAGTTTACTAAAATGTAGTTGCGGCTACTTATTTGATTGTACTACACGCCAGCAGACTTATGTTGCTAAGATTAACAAAAAATATCGCTGCGCTCAAATTAGCAAAATTTCTCGAAATAATTTTTAAAATTCACATTTCACTGGATGCAGAGGAGAATCAACAAACCAAATTTTAACTTCCTAGCTCCTAAGTGATTTCAGTCACTTAGTCAGTACTTCAGTCAGTCAGTCAGTCATTCATTCAGTCATATTATTCTTTGTTATTAACCGATTATTAAGCCACTTGGGATTGTAAAATATATATATTAAATAATAATTAATAATTAACTAAAAATTATTTGGTATACATTATAAGATTTATTACAGCTGTTGCAAAATATTCAAATTAAAGCAATCTCTTTTTTGATAGAACTATTTTTAAGATAGATTAGATAAAACAGGATGACTGTTGGCTCAATAGAAAAATTATATAATAAACTATAATTTATTCCTGTTTTTTTTTTCTCTGGAAGCAGATTTGTTAATTTTAACATAATATTTTTTGCAAAATTTCACAAATTTAAATTTGTCAAAAAAAAAAAAAAAATACTAAAACTACATTTCTATTTGATATAATACTGAGGTATAAATTCTCATCTTTTTACGAGAATGTAATAATTAAGGGGAAGTTGAAGTTTTCGTCCATTTTGCTCTATCCGGCCATCTTTAAAATGTTGCATCCACTAGTACACACCAAGTCTCAATAATGAGTACTAATTACCAATATCTTAAAAATAGGCAGTATAAAAAAGGTCTACTCCATATAATTTGGTTTTAAAACTCCTTATTTTTAATCGACAATGTAATTATTGTAAGTTGTTGTACATATCTCCAGCAGGAGAAAACACACAAAATTTGTGCACCTGTTTGCTCGCTGAATTACAAAAACATTGTATATAAATAATAAACAAAGTAAATAGTTAATCGTATGCTGATAACCCGTAAAAAATAAATGATTCCAGATGGCGGGCATTTAGCGCAATTACAGTGTTACCATATTTGAAGCCCTTCACTTTATCACCACCTTTCATCTCTTCTCCATCCCCTTTCCAAAGAAAGTAACACATTATCTAGTAGGAAGAATTTCCTACTAAAACAAAATTATTATTATTAATAACCACTTATGTGGTAATGAAATATTTTGCTGGGTTGTGATATCTACCTGAATCTGAAAAAATAATCAAAATATTAAGTTTTACTACAAAACTTAATCGCCGCTTTATGAGGTATAATTTGTGCAATCCAAAAATTACACTACATTATGTAGAGTCATATAAAAATAACATCATGTTCATCATCATGTGTACAAAACTGATTTAGACTGTTTCTGACAGTATAGTATTTTTGATGTTGTCTTTATTATCCTGAACAACATCATTTACCATCACCATAAATGTCAACAGAATTTTTTAGATTCTTTCACATAACTACTTTTCTGTTTGATGAGAGCTAAAACTACAAATTTAATATTAAATTTTATTTTATTCCCTAAAGTTTAAAATAATTCTATTTAATTTTAAAGTAGACCTCTGGTTATTGTTAATAAAAAAAAATTAACCACATGAATAAATAAATTTATTTCTATTTATTTAGCATGTTTAGCAAAAAACACAAAAAAAAAAACAAAAATGAATTATGTTACATGCTGTGCATTCATTCACATATTAAAGGCGGCACCGCATAAAATTAATATTTCTTTTTTTTTTTGTAAATTATTTATGTGGTTTTGTTTAACAACTATCATGCATATAAATCATATTTCTAAATTGGAAAATTATTTTTAACCCATTTTTAATCGCCACTTCCACTCTAAAGGACCTACTTAATATACAGCAAGATAGTAAATTGTATGGGATAAAAATTGTTTCTAGGGTTGCGGATCTTTAAATTATATATGCTGATTAGAGCGCCCCACAATCGGATCGTAAAGGCAATCAAACTATGAATATAATTGACCTAATGATAAGTGTAAAAACAATCAAAAAATAAATTGAATACACTAATAAGGCCAACTTAAAACACAAATTCAGAACTACAGATATCCTCTATTTTTTATTTTTTATATTTTCCCATAGTCAGCTGAGTAATATGCATCATTTGAGTGATATTAAGTTAGAAAATTCGAAGATTTCGACAACTTAATCCTGATTTTATTAAGGGCATATGAAAATTTTTTGAACAAGAAAAAGTTGTTATGCAATATGCACTTTTTATGTAAAATTTACACAAAATTGAACATAAGGGGTTAATTGGGTTTTAAATACTAAAAAAAAAAATATTTTTACTAATTTTTTTTAATATGTAAAATGAAATATTTTATTCAAACAATTTAGCATATCGAAAAAATATATTTAACAAGTACTTTGTGAAATTTGTATTAAAAAAATTTCAAAATTCTGTCATTGGAAGCTCAACTCCCTTAGCCTCTGAAAAATATTCTTCCGTCGTAATGAGGATAACTTATGACTGGTTAATCTGAAATCAAAAACAATAAAATTTCTGTTAGTAGTTTTATAAATCTCGTATTTAAATGAAGGAAAACACAAACAAATTTAAATTAAATTTTTGGCAGAGTTGGGAACGAGAAGTCAAATTTTTTTGTTAAAATTTTAACACGTATTGCCTCATAAAATAAGTCTTGATAAAAGAAAAGAAAATCCTTCATTCAAACACTACATAATGTTATTTTAAAAAAGTTTGCAAGATTTTAAAAAGATCGGTTAATAACTTGTTGAGAAATCATGATTATCGACTTCAAAAAAAGGTTTCGGAAATTTTTTCTTTTTTTTATTTATACGGGTAATCATTAAATAACTGTGGAAAAGTATTTCACGTATCCGTTTTCCTTTAAGTGGTTTATATATCAGCCTATTCAAAACAAGTCTTTTTGTAGTTGATGATTCAGAATGAGGTTGATCTGTTGGCTCAGGTGAACATCAACAAGAACAAGAAATTAGAAGCTACTGTTTCCATATTACAAATTTGAAGAGCAGCACAAAAATACCAACATTTTTCCAAAAATTCTCACCAAAATCATAAACTTCCATTGGAATCGCAAAAAGCAGATAAATTAAATTTTGTACATTAGTTTGATACAAATTTGTTTTAGCAATATAAAAAAATTTTTAAATAACAACATACAGTGGGTCAAAGTTTTGAATACGTATATCTCCACGTAGATAAAAGCTAAATTTTGAAAAGAAAATTTTCTTTAGGGAAAGATAAGCGGTATAAGATAAAAAAATAAAAAGGAATAAAATAAAAACCCTTTTTCAAACAAATAAAAAAATAATTTTAACATAGGAGTGGAAGTTTTTTTTATGATCATTTTTCATTTCATCTAAAGCCCATCTTATGATTTAGTGAAAAATAAAATCTTTTGATGTTTCCAAAAAAATTTTGAATTTGTAATTTAGATTTTAACAGGCCATCATTAATCGGGCCTTAACATCATTTTCATAATCTGGCACATATGTATGTTGTTGTTTCCCATATGAAGTTCGAGTTTGACTGTTGGTTAAATTATACATTCAGTAATTGGGCATTTTGTTTTAAATTAATGTATTCGAAATTCTTTTAATTTTTACTGCAATAATTTTTAGCTTTTTGTAGCAGTAATAACTATGATTTTAAGAATTTAAATTCTGGTAAATTGTAAGTTAAAGATTGCAACAAATCACTTAAACCATAGTTAAAAGTGTCAAATTTATATTGAAATATTTATGATAAATGTTTAACTATGGTTGCTTACGAAATAAGTTGCCTGTTATAGATTTAAAAAGGGTTAAATTCCATTAAAAAAGAACTGCATTAGAAGAGGAAAATCAGAATTTAACAACACTTTGGAATCACTTCCATTTATTTTTGCTGGGATATAATTTTCAAATGTATGTGTAAATGCGATACAACTTCCAAAGGCCCTCTTAGGTCGAATTGTTTCTATTTTTAAGCTTTCCAACTAATCTTCGATAGAGAACTTTAAAAAAAGTAAGCCCATCTTAATTTTTTTTCCATATGAACTTATTCGAATTTTAGTAAAATCTAAACGTTTCAGTTGAAGTATTATACTGTTACGATTTTTTTTATAAAATCGTTGATTTATTTACCTTTTAAATAAATCGAGTTCTTTCTATATTGCAAATAATAAACACTATTTGAAATTATTTATAGCTCTATTTATTTATAACCGTCACTATAAATTACAGAAATACACTTTAATAGCACACTTTATTTACACGATTTAGATAAAATAAACGTTAGCCACACTTTAGTTCTTCACACTTTGCGTTTTAATTATGAACTCAACTACTCTGCCACCTTGCTGGTGTTTTTATATATGCAGGTTAAAATAACTAGAATATGGCAGCACCGTCTGGAAGCTGCATACTGGCAACTTTGAGAATGTTCTTTTACAGTTTGACATAAGAAACATTAGTTATGGTGAAGGGTTGCCATTTAATTGTTTTACATTTCAGGGTTAACATATGCGGATCTGTATTTCTACGAGTAAATGAAATTTCTGTAACAATGCCGCCCACTTAAGTATGTTCGTCCCGAACAGACATAGTTTTCCACTTCACATAATCAGCTAGTCGTTCCAGATGCACAACCTTCATCTTAGACTTTGGACTCTGATATTTCTGTATTCTATAGACCACATCATTTAACCTTTAAATTACCCTCTAGGGTCCTTCCCAATGCGCTTGTAGTTTGGGAGATAATCCTTTCTTTCGTTGTGGGTTAAAAAGCAGAACCAGCTGGCCCTCATTAAATCCTTCAGAATTCGATGCTCGATCGTACCTCGCCTTCATCTTATCGCTCACCATTTTAATTCGATTGCGGACGAACTCCTGACGTTTGTTGAGGTCTTCTTGTTCCCGAGAAGAGTTGTCGTTTTCACTGTCTGTTGCGGCGGGCTTAACACCAAGCGATGAATTGTGCGCAATTTGCTACCCAATCGCCTACAGCTTGTTGACAGCCCACCCAGTAAAACCGTTGTTTTAACTTCTCTATAGTTTTTGTGATGTCAAGATGACCACCACTGGGACCTTCATGGAACTCCCTCAATACCTCGTTTATTCTAGGTGCCGGCACCACAATTAAATTGGCCAGATTTTTGCCGTCGGCACTTTCCCATGTACGGTATAAGCAACCATTTAACACTTGCACGCTATTCCACTGGGCTCAATATGCCTTCATCAGCGGACTTTCAGCTGATATCTGCCTGTTTTCTTCATTGGCTGATATAATCGTCGCTTACATGGGGTCGCTCCGTTGCGCCGCTGACCAGGCTTGACTCGACTCGATATGCGTTTGTCGGATGTCCACGATACGGTCTTTTCCTTCAGCCTTTAAACTGTGCTTGCCATGTTTCCTACCCTTGCTGTGCTCAATGGTAACCGGTTTTCTTACTTGAGCCTTGTGCTATTTCCGACATCAAGGGGTATTTCAACATTCCGCCAAATCATAACTTTTTGCCCCATTTGCAGATTTATGACTAATCATGAAATCTGCACAAATGATTACTTCGTCCACAATATCGGCAACAATAAATACATGATTGACGCTTACATTGGAAATCCTTAGTTTTACATTCACTTTGCCATATACAGTACCAATCTCCCCAGTAGATGTGCGCAGTCTTACCCCATACAATAGTTCAACTGCCTCCTTAACTAAATCGGGTCTGATGACAGAATGTGATGCTCCTGTGTCTATAGTACAAATGTGCTTTCTGCCGTTAATATATCCACAAGTAGTAAGATTGCTTTTTCCCTGCTGTATTACAGATATGGAGATTGTGGGGCCCTCGCATGTATGAGCTGGATCGTGTTCCGCAGTGCTAGCTGTTTTTAGTTTTAACGGTGACTCCTGGGTTAATCGATTAACCGGCCGGAAGCTTTTTCTTGGTGCTCGGCAGTTCCGCTGAAAATGTCCCACTCGTCCGCAGTTATAGCATTCGGCCATAACTTGCTTTCTCCCTAATGCCTGCATAACTGCCTCTTTTAGCTCTGTGAGCATCTCTTTGAACCCATCAGATAACATAGTGCTCATTTTTCTTTCTTCAATTACTCCGAGGTTTCGCACATTAAATATTTACGGCTTAGCAATTATTTTCGCAGTCTCCTGTGACAGCGCGAATGAAAGAGTTTCCGCAAAAGACAATTTTCTTGTAGCACACACCGCGTGCCTTACATCAGGATCATGAATTCCCTTCACAAATGCTTCAATTTTGAATTCATCTAATAATGGATGATTTTCGAAAAATACTGCAACGACTCATTTGCTTTCTGCAGTCTACCTCTTAGTTCCATTCGGTATATTTATTTTTTGTGTTCGCCACCATACTTTCGCTGCAGTGCCACCATTATGTCGTCATAATTATTTCTGCAGCTGATTGGCACACTTTCTAGAATTTCTGCAGCGTTCCCTTTTAAGGCCAGAATCAACTCTATAGCTTTTTCTTCGATGTTCCACATATTTCTGGCGGCAACTGTCTCGAACTGCAACTTAAAAACATTAAACGGTATTCCGCCGTCAAATATGGGGGCCTTTGCTCTACCAGAAGTTTCCGAAATAATTCTTACTGGGCACTCTTGACATTGAGAATTGTTTATTTTACTTTCCAGATCTTGCAGTTTTTTTCTCGACGTCATTCTCTAAGTCAGAAACTCGTTTTTCAACCACAGAAATTTTTTCATTAGTAGCTTTCGAAGTTTCCTGAAGCTTTTCTTCCACCTTATCTAACAATTTCTCGTTGTCTTCTCTCGTTTCGTTTTCATCTTAGTTAGCAGTCTCTCGTTGTCTGCTTTCAAAACTTCTAACATTTTCATGTTGTCTGCTCTAGAAGTTTCTAGCTTTTCCATCATAGCAGCCAACATTTGCTTAACTCCATGTTACCTTCTGTTTTACGAGTACGAACCTCCATTGCTTCTTTTTCATCAAATTCGTAAGTCGCAATGTCAATGTTACGCCGCTCGAATTCCTCTATCAGCCGCTTTTGCAATTCTGTCTTATTACCTGCTGTCGGTAGCTCCAACTTACTCAATTCCTTCTTGAGTTGCTCCACCTTAAGCTCCTCCAATTTCATAACTGCTTATTGCAAAATAATCCCACTTCTGACACCAATTGTTACGATTTTACCCTTTATAAAATCGTTGATTTATTTACCTTTTAAATAAATCGAGTTCTTTCTATATTGCAAATAATAAACACTGTTTAAAATTATTTATAGCTCCATTTATTAATAACCGTCACTATGAATTACAGCAATACACTTTAATAGCAAACTTTATTTACACGATTTAGATAAAATAAACGTTAGCCACACTTTAGTTCTTCACACTTTGCGTTTTAATTATGAACTCAACTACTCTGCCACCTTGCTGGTGTTTTTATATATGCGGGTTAAAATAAGTAGAATATGGCAGCACCGTCTGGAAGCTGTATACTGGCAACTTTGAGAATGTTTTTTTACAGTTTGACATAAGAAACATTAGTTATGGTGAAGGGCTGCCATTTAATTGTTTTACATTTCAGGGTTATGGGGATTTGTATTTCTAAGAGTAAATGAAATTTCTGTAACAATACTATTAAATATTACTCATACGTCATGTATCACAAACAATAAATAAAATAAATCATACGCACTCAGTAAACATTTCCTTTTTCTTTTTATTTAACGCCCATTTTTGTATTACGGTTATATTCGAGAAAAACTCATGCAAAACAAACACAAATTTTTGCTTATTTTGCTTTTATTTAAAACATTTTCGTGTTACATAAATCAAGGAAAAATTTACAAATAAAAAATATTAAGTTTTTTATGCATGTAAATCATTATGTCGATAAATCAATAAGTATTGTAAATTTATTTTCCTTGAAATTATTATGCATATTATCTCAGTAACCATGTATAACAAAATAATGATGATAATGAAAATGATATTGAAATATTAAGTTAAATACTCATTAAATTTACATTAAAGTAGATTTCTTTTTATGTAGCAATAAAATTCCCACAACCAGCAGAGTAAAGTGTGTCGTAAGTGCATAACAGTAGGAGTATTGCAAGCACTTCCAGACACAACTACACAAGTACTAATGATAATGACATTGCATTTACATTTCAAAATTTTACAAATTTTGTACTTGTTTTTGTACAATACATAATAGAGCATCTACGAAATACATTGGAATGTGCAAAAGATAATTTTTGCCCGGTTGCTGCGCATTTTGGTCAACAAATAAATAATATGTCTGTAAAAATTTAGGGGTAAAAATAAATTAGAGAAATAACAGAAAAAACCTATGTGAACATTTTTAAACTCAATAAAGTTACGAAAATGTTTTATATAAGTACTTTAAAATAAAATGTGTGCCAACCCCGCAGGAATATATTTATGTATGTATAAATCTACAAGGACCGTTTAAAAAAAGGTTTGCAAAAACTTGAATTTGACCGGTTGAAATACCACGACACGTCAATGATATTCCAAAAGTGCTAATAAAAAAATGTTTGTTACCTTATAGAGCAGTGCGTCCCACAAACGTTCTCTTTTCGGATCCCTAATGGCATTTTTACTGGCTGACGGACCCCCAAATTTCAAAAATTTTTTATATTTAAATAAAAAAATTTAAATCCGAGGATTTTCAGAAAAAACAGTAGTAGTAAAAAATAAGACAGATTGAATTGTAGAATTTTTAGAATTTAAGAGATTAACAAGATAAAATTTTTGGCAGAATATTTCAATTAAATTACCCTAGAAAAACTTAAAAAACTCTAGGATTTGGAGATGTTTTCTATAAAAAGGCTACTTAGTATCTGTGATTTTTTAATAGGAAAAATTGATTCTTAAGCACATTCTAATAATTTTTTTAGCCGGAGTCTCAAAAGTCTTAAGAATTGGAATACCACAACTTTTTATCAGTTTCCTTTTTTTTATTTTTTTAAATACAAATATGGCAACTGACATGAAAGATTATTTTTTATTACATTTGGATGCAGCTACTCCCAGAGGGTCGCAACCCCCATTTGGGAACCATCGTCATAGAGTTTAGTAACGATTATTTAGTATTTTTCTATAAAACCTTCACTTTACGAGTTTATATCAAAAACTGTTTGTATTTTCTTTAGACCGTTATAAAGACTCAAGGATGGGTGTATCCAAGAAAACCAATTTTTGCAGGAATGTTATTATTAAGCCCAGTCTACAGGAAGCAACAAAAAATTTAACTTTTGCACATAAAAGTACTCCTATGCATAATAACAAACAAATAAAGTCATCCATGTTAAAGGACAAATCTAGAGAAAAAAATTCTCTTTATTTTTTGGTTTACAAAAGTCAGTTCTGATGACTTGTTGTAGTTTTTATGCACAAAAAAACTTTGGTTATTTATTTGCAAATTAGTTTTTTTCTTTTAGTTTTTAGAGAATAAACATCAAAAACTAATAACCAACAAAACAATGAAATAAACATAAAATATTATATGATATAAAAAATAACCAAATAAACTTTTACTTATATTAAAACTAAATGACAATAGTAAACATGGTAATGAAAAGATGTTTGTTGGGATAATTAGAAAAGTTTTTAGATTTTATTTATTTTTTTTTTTCGTTAAGGGTTGTAATAAGTGAAAGTTTTAAAAGATATTTAGAAACTTAATTAAAAGAACAAGATGTAATATTTAAGTTGTAATAAACAAGTAAGAAAACTTACAACAGTTTAGGTTAAATTCCAAAAAAATTTGAATCCCAAATTTGATTGCGGCAAAATGAACTTGTGGTAGAAATGTTTAATAAGTCTGATATATGGTTAAAAATAAAATGACTGTAATTTGTTTATGTGCTGGATGTATTTTTGAAAAAAAAAATCGGTTACATGGGACTAGGACCAAAGATACTTCAATTTTAACTAAAATCAACCGAATTTGTCGCCGAGCTTCCATTACTCATAATATCCCACCTTGAGGAGTTCCTCCTTGGAATAATAAGACTAATTAAATTATCTTTGTATTTACGGCTTTGTAGAGTGCAACAAATAAATTACCGTATCCCTTTATTACGTCTTGTCGTCAGATTTGTTCCACTGAATTCTAAATTATTTGAATTAAGGAAATTTTTAAAAATTCGTGAATTTAGATGAGTTTCGATACGAATTAAAGATTTTTTATTATTTTTTTTTTTTTTTGTTCAATTCGTAATTAAGGCTACACCTTATTACAAACAAACGGACGGACATTGCTAAAATAAATTCATAAATAACTTTTGAATCGACAGCTATACTAAAATATGGACCTTTGTTCTATATTTTTGGTTATTACGAACTACAGCACAAAGTTATTATTCCCTGGCGTTTTGGTGTAGGGCATAAAAAAATGCTATTTGGATCTTTGGAGCTTATAAATTTAGCACTACCAAAAAGCATTCATACTTTAATATAGGACCCTGTATGAAAGAAACAAACGGGAAAACGCTGGCAGGACACTTCGAGAATTCTGCAACATGAAAAGTAGCGACCTAAGGGATGACATGAGGGATGACATCGCCAAGATCTTTATGTGTTACAGGATGTACAGAATTTTTTCAAATACTTTTATTTATATTGTTTAATAGGGGCAGTTGGACTGACCAATCTTGGGAGGTGGTTAACTGATGGGTTGCTACAGGCGGGTGTAGATGCAGCATGCTCTTCCTTCGCTATATATGTCTGTGCAACGAGTACGGTTAGATCTCGCATCTACACTTTTTCTGGCATTCAGGCTGAACTTAGGTATTTTATGACCCTTGATGTGTCATCTAGACTGCCCACGGAGTGCATTTAGACTCTCAATCAATTTGGAAGTTGAAACCCCCATACGCTAGGATGGAATCCTAGACAGGGGGGCAAGGAATCAGCAGACTGTCTGGCAGAGGTATAATGAAAAAAAATGTCTTTATGATCTGTATACATTTGGATTCTTAAAAAAAAGTTTTGGAAGCATTTTTTACAGTCAAAACTTGGAATCTTGCAAAAGTATATTTTGAATTGCTGCTTCAGGCAATTTAAATCGCTTACCGCGCAATTAATTATTGATAAAAGAGAACATATAAAAATCGTTAAGTAGCAGGTCTGGACCAGAAAACTGCAACTGCTGATTGCGAAACGTACATATGCAATCAACAACGGAATAAACATTCGTTTGCGTTCAACCGCAAAAGAAAAACAATTATTTATTTTCATATATATTTTGTTTTATTTAACAAAAAAAAAACGTAAATAAATAAAAAAAATTGGAATTCATATTTCATTGTAAGTATATTCATAAATAAATAAAATCTAACTAATGCTCTGATTTATACCCGAAATGTATAAATATAAAGCACTAGCGGATCCCGGCATGCTTCGCTACGCATTAATCCACAATGCGAGTTCGATGAAAAAGAACCTTAAAATGATCACTCACTTACAGCTGACAGTGTGTATGCGTGTATGCGCTACAACGTGTATTTACCGTGTGTATGAAGTCAGCACATATTATACATACCGCACACGCTCATGTGCGCCTACTTATTTGTTGTTGTTTTTTTATATGGACAAAATTACATGTTGACATGAAAAGTCGTGCAACAGTTCTAAACTATCTGCACGACCATACAAACAAACGCTAAAAATTTAATCGAATTCGGTTTAACCGTTCGTGTGTTATAAAGTCACAACACACTTGCAACAATTTTTATACACTCACCAAAAAAAGTCTGTAATGGCAACTGAAAATTTTCCTGTTATTACGGGAAATTCTGCTAATTTGAGCCCAGCGGTATTTTTTGCTAACCTTAGCAACATATGTCTGCTGACGTGTAGTACAATGAAATTAGTAGAAAAATAAGTAGCCGCTACTAAAATTTAGTAGACTTTTTGTAAAGTGGAATTTAAAATCTGTTTGCTAAAATCAGCAAAAAAAAAGATTAAATATTATTAATATTAGTAAAAAGCTTTGAAATTATTTTTCTTATCGAGCATCAAAAATTTTTGTTTTGAATTGTAAATATCAAACTATTCCGATCAACGTTCACGGAGAACTAAACACAAATGCTTATTTTCGGTCGTGAACTGGATAGAAGAATGTAGTACAAAGAATCTTTGAATTATACCGTTATTCACAGTTTGCTTGATCTCTACTGTGGTGTTTTTAAATATTTATTGTTGGTATATTTAGTCTATAAGAAGAGTGCAATCGACATGATATGTAACACTTAGAAATAACTCAAGGAAAAATGTCAATTAAAAACGCTAAAACCAAAAAAAGCAAAGCTGCTCTTTGCAGACCACTTTTCTTAAATTACAAATGGTAATATGTATTTAATTAGGTATATTCTTAAAATCCAATGCATTAACCAACTAAATTTTCTCAGAAAAGTCTTTTTTCTTCAACTTTAATATTTTGGTAGCGGTTGACCTTTCTGTGGAAATACCCATATGTAACATTTTAAGAAAACTTAAGTTTGTAGGTGTAAGTTTTAATTAGAAAAAACATTTCCTTCAATATCCACTTTTTTAAAATTAGTAATATTTTTTGCTAATTTTAGCAAATCGGTTTTCAAAAATTTGTAAAATGATTTCTGAAATTAGCAAAAAAAATTTGTAAATATTCTGTAAAAATTCTTCAATTTGTTAAATGTAAATAGCAAAAAGATTTGCTAAAAAATAATTTTTTACTAAAAATCAGTACAAAAATAGTAGAGTGCGATTGAAAACCGCTTACAAATTATTCTACTAACTTTTTTTCTGAGTTTATATATAGATTGTCATATATGTATAATTCTACGCACGGTTTCTCAAAAATATGAATTTCAAATCATCGATCAACCGAATAAGCGTTCAACAACATGATGCTGAGTTTATTCAACGCTGTTTTGTTGTATGATTAAATGTGAACAAAACATGTTCGAAAGACTAATCAAGCTGATCTGAATTACGCGTTCAATAACATGATGCTGATTTTGTTGAGTGATTAAATGAGAATAGAATTTTAGAGTATAATTAAAGCAAGAAAAAATTTGATTTTGCAGTTCTCTGGTGTGGACTGTTTGAAAAATTGATCATTATTTAAATATATTCTTGGATTAAATAATCAATTGTCAAAGCTGCCTTATGAGTCACATAATTTCAATTTTTTTTTTTAATTTATGTGGATTCCAACGGAAACATCCTTTTTTACATTTAAATATAAATGATAGATCGACAATGCTTAAGATCTACAAACCAGTAATAAACATGTCTTAGAGATCGAGAGCATTATGATCAAAAGCGAAAGTCGTTGAAAGCATTCTTATTGGCATAAGCTAACTTTACAATCGTAAAAAATCATCGAACCAAAACTTTTTTCGAGTAAGTTAAATTTTTTGTTTTGGTGCCTTGTTCAAAATTACTCCCAAAAATAACTTATTAACATTAATACATTTTTAATAGGAAATTTTAACGTACACGATACTAATTATTTGTTATTTATATTACAAATGAAAATGCAATTTTGCAAAAATTGACGGGATGACCCTCTTGTAAGAAGAGCCAACAAATTTATATATATATATGTTATTCATAATTTGGTTGAAACGACGATGCATTTCGGCTTTTTGATACTCTCAATTTTTCAGGTTTCAGGCATTCTTTCCAGAGTGCCTTTCTCTTCTCTATATTAAATATTTTCAAAAAAAGGTGGCAACCCTGCGTCTATAACATGAGCAGTATGGATATATATTTTTTTTGTTTGCTTTTTTCGTAATTGTTTCCCATAAGCTTTTGTGCTCTTACCCTTATTTTAAATCAACCAAACATACGATAACAAAAAAGTTATAAGAATTTCAAAACAGTCAGTCGAAGTTGACCTACCCTGTATACTATTTAATTTTTTTTCTAGTTTATTTTTTAATTAGTTTAAAAATTAGTTTATAAACGTTTAACCGAATACTGGGTTTCAACAATGGAAAATTTTTGGTTGAAAAAGTTTGTTTTTGGAAACACAATTTCGACATAAATAAGAAGGGAAGTCGGCTGTGTTCACATATTTAATAAAGAGGAAACAAAAAATAGCAGGTTTCAGCGGCCTAATCTTTTTAAAGACTTTATATATTTTCTTTTTTTTTTTTTTGAGTAAACTGAAAGGTATTTTAAAAACCGATCTAACAAAGTAGTCAAAATATTAAAATTCTTTTAAACAAACAAAATTTTAACAACATTGAAGCTAATTCCATAAAATTTTAAGGAAACCCATAAACAAAATCTCTTTTTTAAAATTCTAAAAGAAAATAATAAATAATATTTTAAAAAGTCAAGTTAAAATGTTGAAGTCTTTTTTTTTTTGTCGTCATTATTTTAACAGTCTTGATATAAATAAAATACACAAAGCATTTTTTTTTTTTTTTTGATTTAAAGATTCTTTTAAATCCAATAAATTAAAATTCAAAAATCTAAACTTTTGATGATTATTATAAAGTTGTGATACAAACAAGATAGCCAAGGTAACATGTTATATACAAAAATTTCTTTCATACTAAATATTACTTTTGTTTTTAATTTCAAAAGTTTAATTATAAAATGTGGTATATTAAAATAACATAAATATACTTTGGAATATTTCACACGAAAAAAATACACCCAAAAAGCTAAAACAAAAATCATTAACTTTACTAATATTATGTTTTTATGATTATGGCCTCCATAGAATATCCATTAGTTAAAAGACATTAAGACAAAATATTAATCACTCCTTAGAGACTTGGATTATGATATAATGCTTGCTTAAATGCTTAGGAATTCTAACTTTGAATTATAACTTTTGGTTAAAGAAATTATTTTAAAGAAACCAAAGCAAAATATCAAAACTTTAATAAAATATTAAACCAAAAAGTTAAAGTTATTAATATATAAATGTTTATTTTGTAACCTTTAAATAAATCATAAAAACACTTAAACCAGACTAGCTGTACTACTTGACTGCAAAATAAAATCAACAACATGCAAAATAATTATTGTTTGAAAATTCGTACATTCATAAATATAACAACATAATTCTTGCAATTATTTCACAGCACTTTTCCAACAACAGAAGAAAATCATGTCGAAGAGATAAACTGTTCTAACAACATTTACACGTTTATACACATTTATGTGTATGTTAAAGACAGAGTATAGTTTTTTTTTCCCACTTTTACCAAATTTTCCCTTTTATGTTATACAAATGAGCATTTGCTGTAGAATGAGTGTTTGTCAGTATGTCTGTCTATGTGCAGAAAATTGTTAAACATCTCTAATGTATTGCATGAAATATGACACTTAACTATAACCAAACAAATATACACAGAACACTGGCTAAAAACTCCCCTAAGGTATATGAGTACAACAACGACTACCACTAGTAGGTACTTCTTAAAATGGTTTTCTTGTCTAAGGTTAAACTTGAATAACAAGGGAAGGAATCCTTAAATTATTTTTTTAAATTATGCCCGTAATTTTGAAGCACATTGTTGAATATTTTTACAGGCAGTAATATATATTAATTTAAAAAATAACAATATATATGTTTGAAATATGCTTTCAAATATTTTAGCTTTTTGGTAAGGCATGTAACGAACCTTAGATCATATGTGGGTATGAGTATATATGTGTATTTTCTCTTGTATATCAATTACTTGAGAGTTTCATGTGAATTTTGTAGAGAATGTTTAAGTGAAATCGTGCACAGAGAAAACAGGTGCCGAATTACGGCATTCGTGATCGAACGAAATTGTTCAAAAACTGTTTTTTAAAAAAGTTACCACAATAATACTAATAATGATAACACCAACTTTAACTTTTATTTCCAATCTGGGGCCAAACTACAACATCCCTGATGGAAAATATTCCGTTCTAATGTTTGATTTTTTGAAATAAAAAACTAATTTTGATCGAAAAATTACGATCACGAATGCCGTAATTCGACCCCAGATTCATTGTAACAACCAAATTATTTGCCAACCGAATGGTTTGTTTTGAGTCACCGATATATTAGTTTGTGGCAACAAAAATTCGGTTAATACCATAGAATTTTAGTTAAAGTAAAATATTTATATTATATCAGGAATATATTTGATTACCACAACAAAATAATTCAGGTGCTGCAACTAAATCATTCAGTTGGCATGGAATTCGGTTGTCACAATCAAACTGTTTTCTCTGTGTGACTTTTAGCATAAAGAGTACGATAGGGTAAGGATTAATTATGTGGTTAAATAAGGTATTTATATAAAAATATTATCTACAGGAAAACTTTCATTTCATTTCAATTTATTCAGTCTATGGAAACAAAATTCCTTACAGACTATGATTAAATATCTTAAAAAAAAAAATAGTACAAAAATACTTACTTAAAATACTAAATACAATAAAGCTTAATTATTTAAAAACTGTATTAAGAATTAACTTAAATTTGTATTTTGACGTGCAAAACTCTACAAATGATTTATATTCGCAATTTTGTTGAAGATCAAAATTAATTTGATTAAGATGAATAAACGTGCGTGTTAACGTACTATTAAGAGCATATTGAGTGCGATGAAGTGGGACATTAAAGATATCAATAAATCTAAGATTTCTAGGCGGGACATAAAATGGAATAAGAGATAGTAGATCAGGACAATTAACTAAACCATTTATTATGTCAAAAACCAGTAATGCAGATTGGTATATTCTACGATATTCCAAAGTCTGCAACCCTAGAAATAGGCATTTAGATTTATATGAAGGTATAGGATCAACAAAGGCAAATGAACTTAAAGCAAATTTAATAAATTTCCTATGAACTCTCTCGATACGAGAGACATGAATACAATTAAAGGGATTCCAAATTACCGCAGCATACTCTAACTTTGATCTAACAAATGTTGTATAAATTAACCTCAACGTGCAAGGATCAGAAAAATATGATGAATTCCTTTTGAGAAATGCAAGCATTTTATAAGCTCTCGGAATAATGTAATCAACATGTGGAACAAATGAAAATGACGAGTCAAAAATAATATTTAGAACAATACCTTTAACAAAAGCTTAAGGGTACCAAAAAAGTTACTGGAGAAAAATTATATTCCTATGATACCGCTGTTTTTTTTTTTTTGTTTAAGCACCCAGGAATTGCTTCTACAAATGCAGCGCATTGTGTTAGAACTAGGTAAATAGATAATGGGAAGGCAGAGTGTTTATGGATATTGGATCTAAATTTATCTATATTATAGGTGTCTCGGAAGACCTCTGCAGGGAGTTTATTACACATATGACTACTTCGACTTATAAACGGGTTCTCTCTGTAATGTGTTGTGCGATTCATTGCACAATTAACCATAAACGGATGAACTTTACTGAATAAGTGAGTATTCCGCACATAAACCCGGCTCTAGGGATAAGTTCCCTTATCTTAAAGCATCTCACATTGTCACACAGCCCACATTCCGATGCTCAATTGAATCAATAGAACCTACTGTCATTAATAAGCGCCTTTGTACACGGTCCAAAAGCTCAAAAATAGCCTTTGAATTTCCTGCCCATATATAGGAGTTATATTCCATTGTCGGCCGCACGCAGAGAAAAAACATGGTTGCAATATGATCACTGCTACAATTTTGTGCATGCTGCAATCGAGTATGGTTGTCACAACCAAGTTATTGGGTTTCTAACCAACAACATGGTCGCTAGCATCATTATTTAGTAAATATTTTCATACTTTATGATTGTCACCTTCTATTTTATATCATGATTGACTGTAACCATACTGTGGTACCAAAAATTCTGACTATGAAAAAATATGATAATAATGAAACGATAAAATGCTGGCAACAATCAATAAATAATTATACATCAAATAAAACATTACTTTAACATTTACATGTTTTCATAAAAACCAAAATTTTATCAGTTCAGTCAGTTTGTTTTTAACACAAAATGTTTTAAAAAACTATCATATATTGTTTACTAAACTGGACAAATATCAGATGGGTAGAAAATACCATTCACATGTCATTAAAACATTTCATCAATTAAGACCCAGTTAATTTTTTTTTTTTTAGTTTTATAATATTTTTTAAAGGGGTTTTTCAAAAATTTCTTATACCGTGTGGTATAGAAGGTACGCCTCGTTGACCAGTATGTAGTTTTTCTTCAATTTGATTCTTGAAGTGTGTAAAAAGCTTTAATAAGAAAAACAGCCAAATCCACTCATAGAAAAATTTTTGTAAGAAAAACTGCTAAATCCAGTACATTATTTGTTCAGTGCTTATTACTATCTCCAATATAGCTGTTTTTTGTGGAAATTTGGACAGTACTGTAATGAAATATCACTTTAATTTTAAACCCACATTTAAAAAATTCAAAAATGAAATATAAGAAGTTTTTTGTCTCTCCTGTAAAATGTGCTGAAAGGGGGTTAGCAGGTTTAAGCCGACGATATAATATTATTTACACTAATCAATTCATTGTCAAAAAGATTCTGTTAAAAGATTTAATATTTTTTAATTCTTTTCAATAAAAAAATTATAATTTTTTTTTTAAATATGTTCATTAATTCATTTCTTGTAAAAAGTTCTCAAAATATTAACAACATATTTTTTATAAAAAAAGTCTGTAGAATCCATGATTTTTTTTACGAAAAAGCTTCTTACATAAAATAATAGATATTTATAAATTTATCTCTTAAAAACATTTTTAGATTCTATGAACTTTTCCTTAAAATAAAATTCTCAGATTCTCCAAACTGTTTCTTAGATAAAAGTTGATATTTTCCAAACAATCTTGGATCCTAAGGCCTCTGTTTGAAAGAAAAATTCATAGATTCTAAAGAAAATATTAAATTCTAAGAAATTTTTCTAGTAGAAATATTCTTAGATTCTAAGGACTTTTTCTTAATAAAAATTTCTAAAAACTTACCAAAAAAATCTCAAAAATATCTAAGAAGTCCTTAAAATTAATTTTGTTTTGGAAAAACATTTCTTAAGAAAATATTCTTAAATTTAAAATGCTTTTTCATAGTTTGTAAGAAATTTTCCTTTAAGAAATATACTTAGATTATGGATCATATAATGATAATCTAGGAATCATAATGTAGTTATGAGGGACCATAATATGATAATATTTTAAGCATTATATGATAAATTCTATATAACATGTTTATTTAGGACCATAATACGGTAGTTTTTGAATCATAATATAACTCTAGAGACCATATTATGGAAAAAATATGGTTATTTTATTATCATAATATGATAACCATATTATAGTACAACTATGGTTTGCACAACCATAAACTCAAACATATATCATACTCTTTGAATACGATTGCCCCAAGCATGTTTTTTCTTTGTGTGCGGATGCACCGTTGGGATTCGGTCGGATTGCACCGTTTAAAAAAAAACTATACACTTGAAGGATTCAAGAACAGGCTCATTCCAACGAACATCATAATGAATTCTCATGCCAAGACCATCAAGAATTTCCAAATCTTCAATATCGATAGCAAGACCTCACTCTGATATTGTCAAAAGTTCAAGCAATGCTAAGATATCAATTTTTGTTCGTATACACGGTAGGTATCTAAGCACTATTGCTTGAAATTACAGGCTTCCTGCCCTAAACTCTAGAAAGTTTGCCCTTAGATAGCAGGAAAATTAATAATAAATGATGCTTTTATCAACAAAAGAAAAAGTGAAGGAGAAAGAATAGATCCTTATGGTAAAGCTAAACTTATCTATTACAACAAGTATACAGCGAACTCTGAGAAAGTTTGAAAGTTTGAAGTAAAAAAGCCGAACTGTTGATCGCTCAAAATTGAATTCAACTTTGGGTAATTAACAAAATGGTAATTAACCATACTTTTCATCAATTGAATGGTCTTGCCGTACACCTAAAGAAAGACGCTAATAAAATACCAATTCGCGATTACTCAGCTCCCTTGTTAATTGAATTCAGTCTCACAATAGGAATTCATATTAATCTCATTAGTAGACATAACTTCCCTGTCAACAAGCCAGCAGTAAACGGCAACTACTTCTCTATACTACCACAAGAAAACTAAGCAAAAGAAAAACATGCCAATGTTCTGCAAATAAAAATGATTTATGTTTTTGAAATAAACAAAAAACTGTTTGCAAAATAAAACCAAAACTCCCCTTTAGAAAACAACAAAACCCAAAGTAAAGGAAGAAGAATGCAGGAACAAATGTCAGATAGTACGAGTTAAAAAAAAATTATGAAATTTTCATAAAACATTATGCCATAATTTTCTTTTACTGTGATTTTTTTTAACACAAAAAATTGATAAAGAAAGTGCTAAAATATCAATAACAACATGAAAGGCAATATGTTTTTCTACAAAATAAAAAAAAAATAATAAAAAATGTAGATATGAATTTTTTATTGGCTGATTAGAATATATATAAAAATATATATTAAAGAAGTTATACAGATGTTATAATTTATAACTTTAGAATTATTGCCATTACATTTGTAAATCATTTACACCGACACAACTATTTCAAAAAAATCGAGTTCCACTTTAAAATCTTTTAATTTATATAATAAAATATAATTGTTTACCATTTTTTATTTCCTATTATTCAAATTTATTTTAAATGAGTTCAACATTAGTTGCGTACAAGTAATTAATTTTGCTACAATCCCAAAAATTACTTTACTAAGTGTGAATAATAATTTATTGTAGGATGGTCTCTAGCGGAAATCAGTTTTTGTTTAATGAAATTTTTGGGGGACCATTTTTAAGTGTTTTTCTTAATTCGATTTAGTTAAATTATAAACTCAGCGGACATTTCTTGTAGTTTTTAATTCTTAGCAAAATTATATTTTTCAATAACATTTGTTTATCCTTAAAACTTGAAATTTCTTCAATTTCTGTGGTATTTAATATATATTGGATATTTCTCAACCCGTGTAGAAAATATCAGACTCATAGTTATCTGGCGCACCCATATATAATCAAATTCAATTTACTCTGGAGATAAAATATCTAATTAGTTTCAAAAAGAAATTAAAATAAAGCTTTACCTTTATTTTTGTATAGATTTTTAATTTGGTGTCTTCGAAAATGGTTCAAATGGCTAAGATCTGGTATCAGATACGAAGAAATTTGCTCATATCTTGCCACAAAAATCAACAAACCCTCGAAGTCTCTTTAGGTAGGATCTGGCATTAAATCTGATCAGATATGGCCATAAAGTTTATGATCAGGGAAGACAAATTAGATTTTTTAATTTTAAGGGCCGATGTTGAATGTGAACCACACCTAAACGTCAAGTTTTTTTCTGTATTTCATTTGGCATTTCTCAATTTCAGACTAACTCAATTTGAACCATGGAAAGATACACAATCGAGCAACGCGTTTAAATTATACAGGCTTATTATGAAAATGGGCGTTCAAATCAAAATGTATTTCGTGCACCTCGTGATTTTTTTTTTGTCAGCATAATCAACTAAATGTGTCCACAATCGGGAGAATTGTTGGCGAATTTCAGCAAACCGGGTCTGTGAAAAAACCTCGCCCAGTTCGTTCTGCGGAAAACATTAATTAATTTTTTGACAATATTGTTTTGCTTTAAATACATTGCGTCTTCTCTATTTATCTCATATGCTACAGCTGATCAGATCTTATATCTTTTGCACGGGTACACAAAAACATCTCTCTTTCATACACATACTGCATAGTGAGATAGTTATAAAATAGTTTGGTGGGTTTGCATAGAAAATGTAACTTGAGTATTAGGTTATGACGATGAACCCAGGAATGGAGAGACATTAGAGCCTTATGTAAGGCACCTCAATCATGTGTACACTTTGAAAGCTTGCAAATTCCCCACTTATGAACTGATTTTAACAAAACTTTAAATTTTGTAATCTCTTTTTAAGTGCCTACAAGCAGAAAATTTAAAGTTATTAAGTTATTCGGATTTTGAAATTTAATATTAAAAAAGCCAAATCATTTTAAAAATTTTTTGGAAAAATTATTATTTTACTTGAAGCTTATTATTTAATTTTTTTTCCTTTTGTAAGATTAAGAAAGTAGATTAAAAATTAGATTAAAAAGTGGATTAAAAAGCCATAAAGTATTTCTATTTCTCTGAAAGCCGATTTTCTATGAAATGAAAGCAGATTTATTAACTTTCACCAAACCGTTCCGGGTACGACCATTCTTTTAAGTTTTACTAAATTTTTTTCTGAGTGCAGGAGCATATACTTCAGTTTTGGAAAATTTTCGCAGTTTTTTGGGAAATTTCATAACAATGCCTTTGTTAACACACATTACATCGAGTGGAAAAATCCGTAGGACAATTCGTTCGTTAGTGAACAAGTTTCCGCTATTTTATTTCTAAAATAATGTAGGAATATTATATTAAAACCTAGGAAAATAATATCAAGCAGTTGCATCACTGTCCCTTCAAAAATATCTGTTATATTAATATGGTAAAAAAAAATGAAAATCCACCAAAATTTGACTTTTGACCTTAAACACTGGAAATTTAATATATTTCCATTTCGTCATAATTTAAAGGATTAATTTTTTTATATTGTTTTGAAATATTGCGGCCAAAAACCTATAAAATTTGTAAAAATGAATGGAAAACTTGCCTAAATGCTTAATAAGTGACTACAATCACTGTTTCCTCGAAATCTTAAGAAATAAAAACGCTGCTCTCGCCAAACGAAAAAAAGAACTCCAAGTTTTGGCATTTTAAATCCCTTATAAGTTCCTAATAAAATCCTTAAGTCCAATAATTGATTTTTTAAAATTTCTCTAAAAATATGTTTAATAAATTATTCAGTTCAATTTCTTCGACCTTTTTAATACAAATTCCAGGTAATAAGTATTCAAGCTTAAGGTCTATTTTATACAAAATTATTTATTTGTTATCCAATATTTCGCTATCTCAATGGATAGCTTCTTCAGGGATTTTTTGGTTTTTAATTTTAAACAAATTTTTTAACAAATCAAAATTAATGAAACATCAAAATTGTCAATTTTAAAAAATATTAAAAATTATACACAGGAAACAAAAATTATTCTATTACATTTTTATGAACCTATTTAATTTCCTATCTTATTCTTATACATTAAATGTCTGTAATTCTGAGCTACATTGTCTGTATCTGTTTTAAAATTAATTCTTTGTTCTATTGGTGTGTTGATAATTTGTAACATTTCTATCATGAAGCGTCTTTTGTAGTTTGTTTCTATATTTAAAACTGTTGTATTTTCAAAATCGGGTGTATGGTTAAGAGTGGCACAATGTGATGATAATGCAGTCTTCTGAGAAGCTGTATTCCTATATTTCTGATCAGATCTATGTCCTGCTAATCTAGTTTTTAATTTGTTCTTTGTGGTACCTATATATACTTTACTACATATTTCATTATCTTTACCCCTGCAAGGTATCTTGTAAATAATATTAGATTTATCTAATTTCTCTGTCCTATCTTTCATTTTAATAAATAATCTATCTAATGTATTATATGTTCTATGAGCCATCCTATAATTATTGATATCATAAATATTAGAATTTTCTAATCGTTCAGAAATCATTTGTACATAAGTTAAAGACTTGTAAATCTTAGGTCCAGTAACTATATTCACACTGCCTTCCCTATGTCCATTGTACTGACCAATCAATTTATAAATCAATTCCCTTGGGAAATTATTATCCTCTAAAATATTTCCTATTCTTATTTTATTATTTCTATGAAAAACTATATCACTAATATTTAAAACTTTATCTATAAGATTTTTGGCAGTATTTATAATAACTCTTCTCGGATGTTTTGAATAATAATTAATAATTCTACCCGAAGAAATTGGTTTTTGGTACCAATCTACTAACAAGTTATTCTCCTTTCTTATTAGATCATTCAAAGGCGTTTGATACGGTTGACCATAACATGTTATGTCATAAATTAAAATACATGTTTAAATTTTCATATACAGCCATACTTCTGCTTTCATCATATCTAGCAAAAAGATATCAGTATGTCGAAATTTTTAATCATTTAATTTAAACTCGTTTTGAAATATAAAAATTTTTGAGAAAATTAATTCAGAGTCACATTTCTGCCTTTAATTCAATTTTCAAACTGTAGGACCGATAGGGCACGTATTCCCGATGACCGATTATCCTAATTGTTTGCATGATGTTGTTTTCCAAACAAATGAACATTTCTAGGGGCGGGAATGGCCAATCACTTACCTTTTTTTCTTTATACAAGCTTGGATAACCCTAATATATGATCTCATATATTTGCATATATCTTCAAATATGATATTTAAGGGTGTATTCCCTGTTATGCAGCTCTAGCTTATGTTGCCGAAGAAATCAGGCAACAGGTAGATCGTGGAAATGTTACGTTTTTGGTACTTTTGGATCATTCAAAGGCGTTTGATACGGTTGACCATAACATGTTATGTCATAAATTAAAATACATGTTTAAATTTTCATATACAGCCATACTTCTGCTTTCATCATATCTAGCAAAAAGATATCAGTATGTCGAAACAACCACCACAAAATAAAAATGTTTGCCTGTAACTCAAGGTGTTCCACAAGGATCAATTATAGGCCCACTTCTTTTTTCGTTATTTGCAAATGATCTTCCTAATAAACTTGAAAACTGCAAGGTTAGAATATATGCTGATGATGTTCAACTTTATATAAGTTGCAAGGTTACAGCAACTGAACAATGCGTCAGAACCCTAAACCATGTGTTGCATCGGGCTTGAAATAAATCCTACTAAATATAAATGTCTTATTATTAAAAAAAAGACTACCAAAATTTGATTATATATCTAGTATAACTCTAAACAATCAACCCATCGAAGTTGTGGACTCTGCTAAAAACCTTTGTGTTTACTTCAACGACACTCTCACTTGGTCGAAGCATATTAATTATGCTTGCGGTAGAACATTTTCAATGTTAAGAAACCTTTGGCAAACTCAGTATTGTACTCCAATTAAGATTTGAATAATTCTAGCCAAAACCTACTTGTTGCCGATCTTGCTATACGGTTGCGAACTTTTTGCCAGCTGTGACAATAAAAGCAATAGGAAACTGAACATGGCTTTTAATAATATCGTCCGTTATGTAAATGGTGTTAAACGATTTCATCATATTTCATCTTTTTCAAATCTACTTTATGGCATCAGTTTTGATGATTATCTGAAAACAAGAACTTTACTTTTCCTGCATAAAAAATATAAATTTGCCAACCAAGGTATCTACAAGTCAGATTAAAATTTTCAATCTTCAGTCTCTGGAACAGAATTCCAAATAGCTCTCAAATTGTAATTGAAAAATAAATTTTTCAATTACATTATTTTTTTTTTTTTTAACTTGATTTTATTTATTTTAAGTTTTTATTTTATTGTAATTTTAATTCCTTTTTTTGAAATTGTTTATTTAAACTATTTTAAAATTGTCTATTCTATGTGTCTTAATGTAGTTATTTTTTTTAAGTATTGAACGTATTATTGTTTTACATATACTTAGTTCTATACTGCAATATAAGACTTAAAGTCTTGTGTATGGGACGGCAAGTAAATAAATAATAATAAATAATAAATAATATATGATCATATATGGTACTTCCATGTATGACCAGCGCATTATCATGTACATTCATATAAATTTAGATTTTTACATGGATATTTAAAAAAATATAACAAAAAAAATTTTGATGGATATCCGAAATGTTGAAATGTTATAAATTTGTAAAAAAAAAAAAATTGTTTAGAATTTAGACAAAACTTAGGCTTGAAATTACGATTTCTATGGGTTACAAAGCTTAATGACAGTCCGATCAGCAAGTCAGAAATGGCTGATTTATTTGCAAAATATTTTAAAACACCCCACTGTACACTGTTACTTTTAAAATAAATTCCAAAATAATTCCATTTTGATTTCTTTTTTTTTTTTCAACTGCAGTATGATAAAAACAAAGTAAGTTAAAGTTTTCTATCTGCATAAATTCAACAAAATTTAATAGCATTATTAGTTTGTAAGTACACTATAAAACCAAAAACGAACAGATAATATAAAATATGTAAAGCAGCATCATCTCAGGTTATTGATAGGTTTAATATCATAATTGATAGAATTTTAATAGTATCTATGTATAGATATTTTTTGAATAAATAGACAATTTACAAAAGAAAAAAATAAGTAAAAATACAAAAATGGGGTCAGATTAAATAATGCGGAAAAATTAATTTGGAAACCTAAATTATTATTGAAAGTGAAATATAT